>JAQHUG010000056.1:6635367-6658960 GCA_028555095.1 Dicrostonyx torquatus | reverse complement strand
GGTAGAATTGTTGTTGAAGTATAATTTTATTCCATGGTGATCTGATAAGATACAGGTGGTTCGTACTATTTTTTTATATCTGTGGATGTTTTCTTTGTTACCAAGTATGTGATCAATTTTCGAGAAGGTTTCATGAGATGCTGAGAAACAGGTATTTTCTTTCACATTTGCCTGGAATGTCCTATAGATGTATGTTAAGTCCATTTGATTCATTACCTCTGTTAGTTCTCTTATTTCTCTGTTAAGGTTCTGTCTGGTTGACCTGTACATTAGTGAGAGAGGAGTGTTGAAATCTCCTACTATTAGTGTGCAGGGTTTGATGTGTGATTTGAGTTCTAGTAATGTTTCTTTTACATATGTGGGTGATTTTATATCAGGGGCATAGATATTCAGGATTGAGACTTCATTCTTATGAATTGTTACTGATATGAGTATAAAGTGTCCTTCTCATATATGCTCAAGATAGTGCCTAGTGCCTCCTCTTCTTATTGCCTGCAATATGTAGGACTCTCAGCACCATGTCTGCCTGTATACCATCATGTCCTACCATGATAATAATGGACTGAACCTCTGAAACTGTCAGCAAATCATCCCAATTAAATGTTTGCCTTTATAAGAGTTGCCATGGTCATGGTGTATCTTCACGTCAATATAAACCTCAATACAAATATGTCCCTAGTATCCCTAATCTCTCCAGGATTTTTGTAAGTTGCTTTTCTTAATCTCCAGTTTTAAATGTTTGATTCTATTTGTTTCATATCATTCTCCCCTCATTTTTCCCATTTTTCACTTTTGTGCCTGTGTGTTTCCTTGTTGTGCCTATGTGTCTATGTTTTGCATGTTTGTGGGCACACAGGTATGCATATAAAATACTTGAGGTTGATGTCTGGACTCATCTTTCATTGATCTTCTACCTTATTCACTGAGGTTGTGTCTCACAGTCATACTCAATGCTCACAGATATGATTTACCTTCCCAGGCAGTTTGTTCTTAGGATCCTGGATCTCTACCTTCTGAGGGTAGAATTGCAGGCAAGCTGAATTACCTACCTGCATTTACATTCATTCTGTGGATCTGAATTTGGCTCCTCACACTTTCATGGCAAGTATCCATGAGCCCATCTCCACATCTGTAAATCTGTTACTGAAAATGAAGTAGGATGTTGGAGACTTGGAAACAATTTATAGGCAACTTTGTGCATATGACTGAAGCACAAATTTAGGTAGGAATCATTATTGTTAATTTTGAGGCAGAAAATTACCATTCTTAAGTGTCTGTGTGATGACAGTCTTGTTCTGAGATCTCACTGTATTTGTTAGTTAGGTTTCCAGGTTTCTTTAGAAAGCAATCATCTGCTGTTAAACCAAGGCTAGGAGTTTACATGCTAATTGTGCATTCTGTGTGCTGTGTGCATCTGTGTGTGCCTCTGTACAAAGAGCCTTCTGTGTTCCATGGCTGTCTAAACTGGTTTACCAGGAAAATCACATTGGATCCTTGTTTAAAATCCAGAGGTTTTTTTTGGTGTGTGTGTGGGGGTGAGTTATACTGTCACCATCTTTGAGCCCTGATATGTTTAAGGAGAGCTCCTGTTTTTCTCTCACATATGCCAAGATTGCTAACACAGTCTTCAGCCGCCTTCCTGTTCTCATCCACCATCTTGAATCTCTCTGGCTACACAAATAGGAACATGTTAGTCTTTATGCCACCAGTTTCTGTTTGAATGACATGGAGGGTTTTACTTTTTTTATTGATATGAAAACTTCCACCTGTTTATCATGTTACAGAAAGCCATCAAACTCTCTGACTCCCTATTTTGGGTCTTTCATGAGTTCTTCCCTTTTGTATTTACTTACTACCGCCCCACAATTGTCTTTATAAAGAGAAAACATAAACATGTATACTTGAAATACCCTCTTGTATCAAACCTCAATAACCATCCTTTGAAAAGCTCTCCTGAGCTAGGTAATTGGTAATGTACAACATGACAGATTGGCTATGGGGATAAGGGAGGTAGGGTAGTCTTGGTTACTCCTCTACTGACTGGCCTTATACATTGGGCAAATTTTTATGTGTTGCACTCAGAGAAGAATTGAAAGGGAAGAAACTGCTTTGCTAGGGAAAGCGAATGCATTTAGCTTTCTACATGTCCAGTTCTCTATGAAAACCAAGGAAGAGCTCTAGCATGGCAGAAGCATCCCTCCGTAAGCCATTCATTCATTGGCTTATTCATCAGTTTTCTGTTATGAAGCACCCTTTAAATGTGTGTCAGGATGCAAAAGTGGTAATATTTTATAGAGTCTAGAAATAAATATCAAGCAGGTATTATAAGGCATGGTAAGTACAATGACAGGCGACATTCAGAGTGTTATGAGAACTCATAGGTTGGCCACCAGTCCCAGACCTAGGTGATCAAGGGAGGAGTTGGCATTTATGCTACGATTTAAGGATGAATTGGATGAGTCTGGCCAAGGAGCCTAGAGGGCGAAATTATTTCACGAAGAATGAAGAGTTATTGTGAAGGCTGAGTCAAAAGGAAACACTGCTGGTAATGTCTGTATCAATGGTTTTCGGTAGAAAAGAACTCAAGAGCAAAGGCTGGAAAGGCCAACAAGGATGGTGTGGTATAGTCTTATCCCCAGGGGGACTTTAAATAATCAACCTCAAAGAAGATTAGAAACTGATTGCTACGGTAAGAGTGAGAGTGGTCCCTGCAGGCTCACGTAGCTGGGTACAAGTTGCTGGAGCTGTTTTGCGAAGGGAAGAATGTGTGCCAATCCCAGACACACACATCCTTCGTCTGCTTGTAGTTTGTCTGTCGCCTGTCTGTTGTCTGTTGTCTCCCTTTCCCTGCCTGGCAGCTGTTGTCTTAACATGTCAGCACCAAGCCTGTCTGCCTGCTTCCACACTCCCCGCCATGATGGTCCTGGACTTATCCTCTGAAATTGTAAGCAACCCCCCAATTAAATGCTTTGTTTTATAAGTTGCCTTGGTCGCAGTGTCTCTTCACAGCAGTAGAGAGGCAACGAAAACACTGGTGACAGACGATGTCATCAGTATCCTCTACCTTTGGTCAGTATCAGAATCACCCATGAAACATACTTAAAATGTCCCTACTATACTCAACACAGCATATAATTTTCCTCAGTAAATTATCCCTTAAACCTCATAGTCTTGGAAAGTTAATTTATACTTCCAAAGTGATACTGCTATTAAAAGCGTATAGTAATTTAAGGATAGAGAAGAGATTTCAGATGAAATTTTAAAACGGAAAAATCTGAACATGAGGAAAATCAGCTAGAAAAATGGAAGTTAACTTCAAAACAGGATACACTGGATTCCATCTTATCGCAAACATAACGGTTATAGCAAGGAAAACAAATTAAGACAAATGTTCACAATGATAGGATAAAGACAATCTTTCCACACTACTGGTGGAAACGAAAATAGGTTCTGTCATTATGGAAATCAGCAAAGAGATATCTCTCTCCTCTCCCTCTTTCTTTTTCTCTCTCAATACCACACACACACACACACACACACACACACACACACAGACACACTAAACTACCACATGGCCCATATATACTACTTCTGGATAAATACCCTAAACCATCATATCACAGAAACATGTGCTTATTCACTCTCATTCCAGCAATATTCTCATTAACCAAGACATGGAGCTGAACTATATGCCTATCAACAGATGAATGGATAAAGGGAAGATGGCATACTGTTGGTGGAGACCACTCATTAGTTTTCTGACTTCCCAGACCCTAAATAATCACACAGAAACGATATTAATTACAATACTCTGCCCAATAGCTTAAGCGTATCTATAGCTAACTTTTACATCTTAAATTAACCCATTTCTATCAATCTGTGTATCGCCACATGGTTGTGGCCTATCGGTAAGGTTACATCTGGTGTTTTTCTCCTCCGTTAACCATCTCATTGACTCTGCGTACTCTCTCCTCTATCTGCTTGGAATTTCTGCCTTGCTCTGTTCTGCATTGCAATAGCCCAAAGCAGATTCTTTATTAACCAATGGTATTCACAGCATACAGAGGGGACTTCCGCATCTGCATTTATACATGATGGAGACACAGTCAGCTATAAAAAGTAAAATTATGCTCTTTGCTGAAAAATTGATGCAACTCAATTTTATCAAATGGTAGAAGTAGAGGAACACACAAGTTATCCTTTAACTTCCATACTCGTGCTGTGATAGCCTTAAAAATTGAGAAAATGGAGGTGACACTCGGGCAAGGAAGGGGACTATTGGGAAAGGAGAGGGGGTTGGAGAAGAAGGGGAGGGTATTGGCGTGAATAGGATCAGAGTACATGACACCCTTGAAGCAACTATCTTTAGGACCTAGCACTCTATAACATGAGTACATGCTAATGAACTTGTAAAGGAGTGTTAAAGTGGAAAAGAGAATTGGAGGTGACCAGCAATATGACATAGCACAAACAGAAGATGATTGGAAAGCCCTGTCGCAACAAGAGGCTGCATGAAGTGGGAGGGAGAGAGCAGTTGGTGAGACACTACACTACGGATTTTGAGGTGTAGGTATGAACAGTATCTGAAGCTGGTTCCTTTGACTCACATATTCTTGTCAGACAAAAGAGTGTCCTGAAAATTGTCAGACACTTCTGTGGTAAACTGGAGTTGGATCTCTAACTTCCTGAAAGTATGGAGGAATAATGGCGGGTGTTCTGGAATGGATGTCTCGAATGACCCTTCCCATGCTGCCCAGGGCCATCTCAGTCTTGGTAGAGGACCAACTCCTCTGGAAAGTTTGTGTGTTTATAGTTTCCTAAAATATAAAACTGTATATAAAAAAAAAAACCAGAAACATGCTTTTGTGTTGACCACTACCAGAAAACAGGCAAGAATAATTTGCTATTCTATTGCTTTTATTAATAATGGAATAGAGAAATTGCTCTCTGTTCTTCATCTGGGTTAGGGGTTTTTAACTGATTTCTTAGATAATTTAGTCCAAACTAATTTTAATAATTTACTAGAAAATTTAAATAGAAAAGCTTATTAATAATTTTTATTGTTTTATTTCCTCATTTGACACTGTGCTAAGTTTTCTACATATCTTATTTTTTTTTAGGTGCAGAGACATAAATGAATTAATCATTGTGTTAGCAATCATTGCCAGCCAACACACTGGAAATCTTAAGATTTCCAGTATTAGTATAATATTAGCATTAGTATAATATTCTTTTATTTTAATTTTAAGAAGTGTAAGCATGCCTAGGTTATTTCCAAGGAAACCCACTTGAGTTATTTTGCACTTGTACGTTATTCAGATTTATAAATAGTGCTATTTTTAAATGAAGAAAATTTAATTAAAGATCAAGATAAAGAATCAAATGAAAAATAAACATTTTGAGGTTTAGAAATTTTCTCATGAATATACGCAAAATTCCAATCATCTGTATTTACAACAGAAATATTCACCTATGCCCTCCTTCACTCATGCTGTGGAAAAACAATTAGTTTGTCTGTATAATACAATTTAACAATCATTTGAGGGAAGCCATACCAGCATCCGTATTATAATAAAAATACACCTTTTCTGGTAGGTCATATCCTAATAGATTTTAAAGATTTGATACTAAGAATTTGATTCTGAGCTTAAATTTTTTCTTATTAATTAGCAGATATATGTTTGTGGGCAAATATCCTAACCTAGAAGACATTTGAATTTTTTATGTGCAAAATAGATCAAGCTTAACATTTATAATTTGTATGAATTAGGTATATAGTGCAGATAATGTACATAAACCTCTGTATAAAAACACTCCTCAGGCTCTGTTTTAGATGTTTAGCTGAATTTATAGGGATAAGTCAGTGTTTTAGTAATTTTAGAACGAATATCTTACATTTTAAAATAATCTGATTGTAGGAGTTTCTATAATGGGCATCAGAAGTGGCCACTCGTTAAAGTGAACTTTCTCCTCTCCCGAATCTGAGATAGAACACAGTCTGCTCAGGAATTGTGCTGGGTGGCAGGGATGTTTCTTTCATGTCAGCAAATTCAAAAGAAGATGTCATTATTACCTTTCAGAAGCTTATGATTGAGTTGAAAGAATGCCCATCAACACTATAAGCGATGGAAAATTCATTTATGGACCACCAGAAAGAGGAAATGGATAAAGTCTCCACTGGCCTGAAATAAAGATGACGGACCTGAACATTTTCAATGCAGATTGTTCTCTGTGTGCTTGGCCAAGTAGACTGCGTGGGAATAGTTGACAAAAGTGTGGTTTCAAACTTTCTTGTCACACAATCCAACTCTATTCTATATTCTATTATTACTTGAGCCTTTTAAATTGGACAGATTTTTACACTTATAGAGTGACTTATGTGAAACCTCACATATTTTCATACTTATTGTAAGAAATTACATTTATTATTTCTTCAAAATAAATAAAGAAGAACACTGTGTCAAATGCTGCCAAAGAGACAGTGTACTATGTTGACATTAATGATTAGTAGAGTTTAATTAGGCAGTAACTCTGCTTTTGTTATACAACAAGAGCATTCCCATTTAATTCTATTAAATAGCTAAATAATGTGAATGGCTGCTGTGGTAGCTTTATGCTTATAATTTCTTTCCAGATAGTTCCACAGATGACAGGGTTTAATTAGTGCTAATAAGCTGTTTCTTGTGGACAAGGTCAGGACAAGACAGAATAACAATTCTTAATCTTTGGTGATTTTTTTCCTTTTCTTTGTCTCTATTGGGGGGATTGAATCTTGGGCCTCCTGTATGCTGGTCAAGTACTCTGCCAGTGAGCTACATTCATCAGCACTTGGGCTTTTAAGCTTTAATAATTATTGGCTGGGGGAGGAGCTGGGTGCCCACCTCCCCTCTCCGTGCTGGGGTTTGATCTGGTTTGATCTTGCATAGGTCTTATGAATGCTGATGTAAACACCGAGTGTTCATATGTATAGCTACCAGGTTGTGTCCTGAAGATGTCAGTTCCTTGTCCTCATGCTCTGCCTCTTCCATTCATGCGGAGTCCTCTCTCACCATGGTCCCTGAGCCCTGGGTGTCCCATTTGATATGGATGTCCCATTTAGAGTTGAGCTGTCCATGGTCTCCTAGTCTCTGCATCTTAACAAACTGTGGGTCCGTATCAATTATTATCCACTGCAAATATACATTTCTATGGTGAGGGTTGAGAGATGCCTTATTCTACTGGTATAATGATATGTTGTTAAGAACTGGTTTGATACAATTTCCATATAGTAGACAGTATCAGTGCTACTACTAGTAATGGCAGAAGGCTCTTCCCTAGGGTCTATGAGCTGTCTAGTCATAGGATCTTGGCCTGATAGCTGTGCCAGGTATGGGTTTCATCTTGTGGAGCAATCCTTAAATCCAACCAGAGAGTGATGGATTACCCCTACGATGTTTGTGCCACCAGTGGGCATGGTTTGCCAGAGCAGTCACTATTGTGGCTTTCAGGATTCACAGCTGCCTAAGACTGATGATTACTTTCTCCTCCAGCATGGTGAGCAGCACCTCCAGCTAGGATAGCTGCCAGCAGAGATGAAACTTCTGGGTCAGTACCAGCTTAAGTTCTCCTTGTCCAAGGACTCAAGTATGTGTTGTCTTCAGAAAGAGCATTGCATGAAGTTCTTGAGGGCAACAACAACATAGGAGGGAGCTTGTGTAGCTTCTGGGAGATGAATGTTTTCTAAGGGTAGAACCACTGATATGTTGGTTGACCTCCCTCCAGTGGAAGGATGCACATCCAAGAATATATGGGCAGCACAAATTTGGCAAGATGGGTTAAGAAACAAGAGAGGCTAGAGTATCTGCTGCTCTCACAAAGAACCTGGGTTCAGCTCCTGGTACACACAACAGGTGGTTCACATCCACATCTAACTTCAGTCCTACGGCATCTGCTGGCCTCTGCAGGTACCAGGCATGCATGTGGTGCATATTCATATATATGTATCACATAAAATAAAAATAAATCTTTAATAAATAAAGAATTTAAAAGTACACTAAGTTGGGCGTGTAGAAAACAGGGAGTGTGTCTGCATGGAGTTGGAGGAGGGGGGTGAATATGATCAAAATGCATTGTACAAAATTCTCAAAGACCTGTACATATAATCCTAAAAATTGTAGCAAACTCTTCAATAGTTTCTGCCAATGTAAGACACCAATTGATTTTTTAAGCCAGAAATTGAAATTAAAAACAGACAATATTAATTTAAAACTAAGAAAAGCAAATAACACATTTTCATATAAAATGTCTATCTTCCAAAGCAAGCAAAGGATAATATGGAGAAAATAGTGGTTCCAGTTTATCTGTTGCAAATGTTTTTAATCTGTTTATTTCAATTTATAGTGATTTAACAAACTTGTGGCCGAATTGCTTTCTAAATATTTATTTAACACACATAGACAAATGCTGTTTCCAACCATAACCACATCAACCTGCTCTCTCTGTGAGTGGTGATGAACGCAGAGGTGTGTAACCGCTCACGGCACTTGGAAAAAGTAACAGCTGAGTGTTTAGCTCTGCACGGGGTTTTTATACTCCTTCCAATCTTCAGGAAATGGGAACAAGAGAGAACAAGAGAGAGGGTGGGAAGGGTGTAAGAGCAGTTCATACATTGTACCTCATGGAACTGAAAAACTTCTGTAAGGCTAAGTGCACCATCGATAGGAGAAAACAGCAGTCTACAGAATGGGAAAAGATTTTTGCCTGCTCCACATCTGACAGAGGGCTAATATCCAAAATAAATAAAGCACTCAAGAAACTAGAGATCAACAAAGCAAATAATTCAATTAAAAACAGGGTACAGATCTAAACAGAATTCTCAACAAAGGAATCTCAAATGGCTGAGAAACAACTCAGATGCAATCCTACACCTCCCCGAAAGGCTAAGTGACAGCTCATGCTGGAGAGGATGTGGAGCAACGGGAACGCTCCTCCATTGCTGGTGGGAGTGCAAACTTGTGCAGCCACTTTGGAAATCAATACGGCGGTTTCTCAAAAAAAAAAAATTGAGAATCCATCTACCTCAAAACCCAGCAATACCAATCTTGGAATACACCCAAAGGATGCTTCATCCTACCATAACGACACTTTCTCAGCTATGTTCATAGCAGCTTTATTTGTAATACCCAGAGACTGGAAACAACACAGATATTCATCAATTGAAGAATGGATAAAGAAAATGTGAGCCGGGCGGTGGTGGCACACACCTTTAATCCCAGCACTCGGGAGGCAGAGGCAGGCAGATCTTAGTGAGTTCGAGACCAGCCTGGTCTACAAGAGCTAGTTCCAGGACAGGCTCCAAAGCTACAGAGAAACCCTGTCTTGAGAAACCAAAATAGAAAAAAAAAGAAAGAAAAAATAAAGAAAATGTGCTATATTGACACAATGGAGAATTACTCAGCTGTTACATAATAACATCATGAAATCTATAGTCAAATGGACAGAACTCAGAGAAAAATCATCTTGAGTGATGCAACCCAGACCCAGAAAGACAAACACAGTAACTATTCACTTACAAGTGGATAGTAACTGTTATGTAAAGGATAACCATGCCACAATCTACAGCCCCAGAGAGGCTAAGTTGCAAGGATGGCTCAGAGAAAGACGCATGAGTTTCCCTGGGAAAGGAAATAGAAAAAATTTTATGGATGGACTGCTGGTGGGGATGAGAACAGGAGGGATCAGGTGGGAGGGAAGGCTAGCATAGGGAGAGAGGATTGGAACTGGGGAGGCCTTTAGGGGGTGAGGTAGAAAACTAGTGCAGTGGAAACTCCCAGGAATCTGTGAGGGTGACCCTAGCTAATATTTCTAGTAATGGGGGACACTGAGTCTGAACTGATGATCTTCTGTAACCATGAAGGGCTTCCTTCTAGTGAAGGATTTGGGACACAAAACCTTCAATGTACAATTTGTCATGCCTGCAAGATGTCTTGGAGTAAAGTTGGTAGAAAACTTGTGGTAGTGGTCAACTCATGACTGGTCCAACCTGAGACCTAAGCCAGGATGGCAAAGCCACACCTGTCACTGCCTGGAGGTCCAGGAAACAGAAACTGTAAAGCCAAGACGGGCAAAAATCAGTAAGCCAGGCAGCCAGTCAGTCGATGAAATCAACGAAATGATTTCTAGCCATATTCTGCTATTCTTGCGGACTTGAGCCTAGCACAATTGACATCAGAGAGGCTTCATCCAGCAACTGATGGAAGCAGATACCCATAGCCAAACATTAGACAGAGCTCTCAGACTCATTTGGAAGAAGGGGAGGAAGGATTGTGGAAGTCAGAGGAAACAAGAAGACCACAAGGAAACCCACAGAATCAACTAACCAGGCCTCGCAGGGACTCAGAGAGATTGAACCAAAAACCACAGACCCTATGTTGTTCCGTGCAGGGTCCTCCGCATGTATGTTATACTTATGTAGCCTTGTGGGACTCCTAACAGTGGCAGTAGGGACTGTCTATGATTCTTTTTGCCTGCTCTTGGGACCCTTTCCCTCATCCTGCGCTGCCCCGACCAGTCTTAATATAGAGGGTGCTGGGCTGTCTCTAGTCTTATTACAAGCAGATAAGCCATATTTTGTTGATATTCCTAGGAAGTCTGCCATTTTCTGAAGGAAAATGAAGAAGAATGGAATTTTGGAGAGAGGAGGTAGGGAAAGGGGCTGGGTGGGGAGGACAGAGGGGAACGTGTAGTTGGGATGTAATACGTGAGAGAAGAAAGAAGAAACAGAAGACGGGGAGAAGTGTGAAATACTGTCTCCTAAGCAGGAAATAGTCAGTGCGGCCATGCTCTAACAGCAGGTGTGCTTGCCCACAATGGGCCTAACCAGTACTGGGCAGAGCAACAGACCATCGTGGATAGGAGTGTAGATTAGGAGATCCTCTTTCTTCCTGATGAACTATTTTGGATATTGATGGATTCTGGGAGAGGGGTTGCTGTTGTGTTTGTCTTCAAATACCAAAACACTAGGGATTATGGCTTCAACATATGTATATATGAACATTAATATCCAATTTATAGTTACAACTGGGGTCTTTTAGGTTATTACAATAGGATGCACATACAGCACAGCATTTAAAAGAAATGAAAGCAAAAGGGAAATAACCATCTTCAGAGAATGAAAGTAATTTCGATCTTGCAGATTCCCGCCTACAGCTTTAGGAAAGCCGGGGGATCCACAAAGCATACCCAGAGATCCATGGGGCTTTTACACAAACACAAAATCTTCAAGTCCTAGTGACTTAAGAGCAAGGTTGGTTTTTTTTTTTCTTTTTTTCTCATTCAACTCACACTGTGAGTCAACTGAAGCATATTCTTTAACTCATTGCAGCCTTTGATTTAAGATTCAGTTTCATGGATCAGATACTATCTAGAATACTGGTGACTATGCAAAGGAAGACAACAGCATGGCATTTTGGACTGATTCTTAAATCTTCTCCTCGAGTCTGCAAAACACCTGTTATGCCTGCTTACATTTTATGAAACCAACAATGCATACATATATCCTTGCCTGAGTTCATGAAGGCAGAGTTTTAACTCTCCTCGGGAAGGGCCATACAACATTACTTGACACTAGTACCGTTCACCCTCCCAACAAACATCAATATGCATGTCTAATTACGCTGTGCTAAGTCATCAGACTTTCTGATCCTGTTCAGGGTTTAGTAAAGTTATCTCTGTATTTAACTATAGACCAACTTGTTTTCTGGTTTTAAGAATTAAATAAGATGATGTCACACATTCAGTAATGAATGAACACTCATGAAAGGGACACATATGGAACACTCGATTAAACATGTTTTAGGTTTGTGCATGACACTGATGTGTCTCATGCTTCAGGAAAGTGTGATTAAATGCTACGAGGCTAGATCAGATCAAGAAAAGAATCGTTTTAGGTAATCCCACGGAAGCACAAATACACAAAATAATACCATCTTAGCCCTAAAAATGGCAACAAAGCTACATACGTCCAGATAATACTTTGGAAATGACATTGAGATGGAGTCATCTTCCAAATTAACCTAGTTAAACACTCAAATAATAACATTTTATACAGTGTTTTTTGCATTAGAGGGGCATGTTAGCTAATAAACAAAATATCTAGTACTAAAAAAAATATCAAGCTAATCTTAGATAACTATAGACATGAATCCTTGTTACCATTTCCCTTGAGAGACAACTCTGGTAAGAACTCTTCACCGAATTTCTCATCTTCCTACATGCGGCACTCACTCTAACTGCTGCTGTATTGACTACTTTTACTGCAAAAGCCATTTTCCAAAACCAATTATGCTTACAGAGATATCTTGCAGATGATAACAAGATTATGTGATATAAATTGTCAAGATGTGGATGATTGCTCCTACCTCCAAGAAACACAACTAAGCATTTATATTTTATTTTTATTAATTTTAGACTCAAAGTCCCAAACTTTAGAAAAGATACTGGCCGAACACATAAAAAGATGCAGCGCTGCATTTTCTCTCAGCGTAGTAAAAATTAATCAATGGAAAAGAAAGCTTGACTTCATAAGACACTTCCTTCCAAAGAGCAATATTTTATTCTAATTAAACTTTGTGAAATCTCAGTAGGGGTATATAATGGACAAATATTCCCTTTTCATAGATGAAAAAAATAAAGACATAAACAGGTTAGGGGAGAAACTCGAGGTCACACAATGAGTCATTAACAGAGCCAAGAAGGTATAATGGTGTTCTTTTCTTCAAATATGGCCCCAGATGTGCAGCCATTGTGATCATGAGTATATATTTGTAGCTATAGCAAAATCTGGAAAAACGTCTTGGTCAGAACATATAAAAGGAATTAAATAAAATTTTACTCACGGCAAGTGAGTAAAGTACCTTGGTTGGGAATGACAAAACATGTTCACTAAGATTTAATTTTTTTTCTTACACTTAAAAACATCTGTTGTCCAACCACAAATAAGTCCAAATATAACTGAGATACAAAGTAACATTCTCACCACCATCCCGTTAAAACCCTCATGTGTGAATGGGTGTTTAATTAGGCTGCATTAGATTAATCCCATGTCTCTATTGGTTGTAACAAATGAAAAGATAGTGGGCACTGTCATGGGGATAGACATTTAAAGCTCAATGTAACTTTCATATTTTTCCGTGTGATCGGTCAGCTAGGACTTTCCTTTAATGAAAATTTGCTTTGTAAATCAGAAACTCTTCTTAATTGCAAGGAATGCAAAGCAGGAGTCCTTCCTTTCTTTTTTTTTTAAGGATTGACATTACCTTTGTTGTTTGATATGTTAAAGTAAGATTCGTAAGGGGCTGATCTAAACAATAAAGTTAGTATAAAATAGATGAAAGCTTGCTTCTTGGGCCTATAGAGTGATCCAAGCAAGCTCGGGAAGAACAACCTAATGCTTCTAATATGGTAATACTGCCTATGTAGCAGTCGAATATTTGTTATAAAAGGTCTTAAATGTCATTTCTTAATGACATTTTCAGGTAATTTTAACCACTTTAAAAATCATTGCACATATATTATAATTATCACATACGAAAAAAATCTCACCTCCAATTTAAACAATGTTGGGGAATTAAATGCAAATTTAAGTAGTGGAACCTAATTTTTAAATCAGAAAAATTATTCCAGCTGACACGTGAGTTTTGCTTTGTCACTGTGCTGCATCCTGTTCAGTAGAACAAAGACCGGATGCATAATGAGTCAATGTAAATGAAGTCAAATCAGCAAAACAGAGTGGGGGAGGGGAAGGTGTAAAATATGACAGTCGTGTAATGACCAGGAGTCGAGAATTTAAATGTTTAATGCCTGCACACTCGGATTCATTTTCTGTTATCTCTTTGAATGGGTAGACTGAGGTGCCTGGCAGACCAGAATGAAACATCATCATCTAGACTGAAATTATCACTAATGTTATTTAGGTATGGATGTGATCTGCTCTTCTAATCACCCTTTTCCTATCACTTTCCACTCCCCGTGCTCCATCGTGGTAGGGGCTTAGTAAGAAAGGTGGTCATAATTAAAGATAATTAGGGAAAATGCCCTAAGTATTTATTTGGAGCTTTCTGTCTTCCCCTTCCGCACTGCATGCCAGCTTCCCATCTCCCAGCCATGATGGAAGCTCAGAACACAATGGAAACACAGCAGCAATGTGAATTGCAAATGCATGTATATCTTTCCGCACAACCTATCTTATTGACTCTTAATAAAATGAGTATCTGCTCAAAAATATCTTGAGCTGTAAATTGCTTTGCTGTCAATGACGGGCTTTGGAAAAACACTACACACGTGCCTTACAATCAACTAGACAGAGTTGTGTTAAACAGAATAGCTTAGTGTTTGTAATTTCTCCCCTCCCTCTCCAAAAAAAAGGAATGAATCTTCTTAATAATCTGTGCTGCTTAGCACGTGCTATAACTGCATGTGCAAATGTGAGTATTTTATATACCCCACACTTTAGGACTATAACAAGCCTTTATCATAATGCTCTCATATTTAACATTTTCTCTCCCTAGAGTATGAATTGTCAAGAATATTAGCATTGAGACCATTGAATGCAATGTCCTCATCACCCCATTTTTTTTCTCTAATGCAGTTCCAAAATATTGCTGTCTCAAAACATATCCATAAATTCATTTCACTGTCCAGGTGGTTTAACACATAGTAATTAAATTGGAGCTATAAACAGTAAAGCATACACATGGGCTTCTCTGATTTCAGTGTTTGTTATATTACAGTAGTGAACATTAATCTCTAAAAACAAATGCATTGATAATTCAAGGAGAAATTTTCTTGTTGTTGTTGGGGAGTGTATCTAAGGGAGGATAATTATTGTAAAATAAGTTAAATTTCTGGTTAGGGTGCTAATTAAATTATTCAAAAGCATTTTTTTTTCTTGTCAAAAGGGAAAGAAAAGAAAGAAAAGAAATTTTCTGACACTTGCAGCGTGCACTAGAGGGCTTCTGTTAGAGGAGCTGCATGCGGGGGATGTGTCTGGCCTGGATGCTGAGGGCTGGAGTAATGGACTTGATTACTCCTTGCTCTGTAAATATTTAAGTGTTGTAGAGGAGGTACAAAATGCTACGCTTTTACCTTTGAACCTTTCTGTGAGATATCTTCATGTTATCAATGTGAATAAAGTGAGCTTAATCAGTAAAAGATTTATGAACTTCTTTTCTAAATGTATTTACATACACATATACACAAGTGTATACATGTCCATACATTTCTTTTATTACATACATTTTATACAAACTGAGCCTTTAAAGTTAAAGTTTTAAAAAAGCCAATCAAAATACTCTTCATATATTCTTAAGTTCATAAACCTCTTTACATTTTTTTCTTTTAAAGAAACAGCTCAATTATGGAGATGCAGAAAGCATTACAGAACATTTACCCAGTATATCTTGATTCTTATTTGAAATCCCCACAAGAATACAGGCACGACAGTAATATAAACCATAGAAAGAGGCGAAAAAAAGTAGAACACAGGGACTTTTAAATAAATCCATGAATATCAAGAAGCACAGATGCCAAGATTATACATTTTCACCAGTATGGTTCTGGGCTTGTAAACTGTAAGGCCAGAATTTGCAACGTTTGGTATAGCAGACCCTGCTGAAGGAGGGAGAGGAAAGAGAAATTCAGAGAAGCTTGGGAGGAGGGAATAAGGAAGAAAAAGAGAGAGGGAATTAGAGAGAGAGAGAGAGAGAGAGATAGCCAGACACAATACTGAATAATAATGGCAACATTCCTGCATGTCTAATGACTTAAATATGTTCAATGCCTCATCCTAGCCCCATGCCACAGCTGATGTCAAAGAACCATTTCATATTTTATCAACAGTACTTCTTTGAACCACAAATATGTGTGTGTACCCATATATGCATATATATTTATATAGTATATATATTTATATATTTTTGTGTAAAGCATCCAGGGTTTTCCAAGTATGAGAAAAATGAAATAAATCCCTTGAATGGCAAAATTTTAAGACACAGAACATTTGTAAATATCCCATATTAGCAAGATTCACACCATTTTCCAGGGAGTGTTACATTATTTACGTTAGAAGCATCAACATGTCCTGTTTACCAAAGAAACATAAACTCACATTTTACCTTCTTATTAAATGATAGGAATGTATAACTTTATCTATTAATGGAAATTCAATCCCTGTCTGAATTATTATTATAATACCAGTTGAACATCTAGGTAGTTATTGCAGAAAACATTGTTTTCTTGTTTGACGGATAGTCTGCTTGTAACAAAGAATGACTGAATTGTCTTAACAAAGAAGATGAAGGCTGTATGTGCTTGTTACAATAGAATAACCACCTTCCAGATCTCTTAAATCCACAAATATATGTAGTGTGAGTCCTGAGTGGCTTTTGTTTTCAATGTCTTTTGTAAGCTTTTAGGGTTTTTTCTGCATCAAATGTCAAGTTAATTTACAGGGCGCTATTACTGATATGTTTCCTTGGTTTGTGGTTTTCTGTGAAAGGCAGGCAGCTGAGACCAAGTCTTAGGCTAGGGGGAGGGGCGGCTGAGCCCATAACACATACACTGTGCCAGGGTCTGTAAATTGGCTGCCTGTATGACAGCAGGCCCAGGGAAAGCTCGAGTCTTCATTTGCATGCTGAAGAATATCTAGGATTAAACCGGACTGATTTTCATACAGGACTTAGACCTGACATTTATTATTCGGTTCACAGACCTCTTGAAGGAAAGTTTGTTTTCCACTCATAGATGAAAAATCTTCCAAGATAAATAAGGACTGGCTTAGCTGTAACAGGAAATAAATATCTTGCCTGCATTCCTTATGAATTTATCTTATATGATTAACAGACAGATGTTCGCGACCAAATTGTTACATTTTGCTCCTTAGCATTTGCAAAAGAAAATATCTATCAAGGCCCCTCTCAGTGTTTATATAAAATGTAGTCACTTAATTCCGGAAGTTGAGTCTTCATAAATAAATTTAAGGACAGACGTTTGATTTTCAGAACAAATTAAAACAACACTGGAGCAGTAAAATACTGCGAGATGCTAAATTTTGCATCTTCTCCATGTGTTTCTGGGGGCAGAGGAATTTCAGTTACACTGTGAGCCTCAGTTGCATCCTCTTAAACCAAACACAGAAATGATGCATAAATGCTGCCCATGCACCCTACCTGCCACGTTTATAACCTATGTCCATTTGCACTGCTAACACATTTACAAAATATTTTGATGTCTTTTTTTTTTTACCATTTAGGTATTAATTATTTTTGCACAGAAACACTTGTAATCCAACATGATGGCATTATTTTAACTGAACCAAGATTTAATTTCTAATACTGAACAACATATTTTCGGATGGAGTGTCAGCATGAAGAAACAAGCCATGGCTGCTTTGCTCTTTCTGGAATGCTTCTCTGTGTGGCTAGGAAAAGACTGCAAGCAGTCATCAGGCAAGCCCAGAAGAAGACTGAGTCCTCACGAGTTAATAAACAGAGTAGAGCCTTCAAATGGATTGAAAATAGACTTTACGCATTTAATAAGCAAAAGGCAGAATAATATAAATGTTAGCAATTAAATAATACTATTGTGTCTGTCAGTGCATGTGGGGGAGCAGTATAAAACCTGACACATATTTGAATTTTTAATGTGTCAATGAAACTTTTGAAAGTGGGTTCTGTTGTTTGATTTCTCTCTGGGTGTTATACTGAATGTATAAAATCCTAAGTGTGTACAATATAGAAAATCTCTGGAAATTTTTCTGTTCATTTTAATATTGCTTTTATTATAAATGTACACAAATCAATTTGTGATTATAGTCAGAAGTCTTTATTGTTAAAGTTTTAGACACATATCAATGAATTTTTGGAGGCAACTATCTATCATATGTATGGATCTATTTATTAACTGCAGTTAATAAGTGAGCATGATGAGTCTGTCTTGTTTTCACTCAAGAACACACACACACACTCTAACTCAACTAACTATAAGTATAACCAAAGAGTCTCAATTAATGTTGTAAGTCAATCTCAGTCATCTTTTGTGGAGAAATACTTCAGATTTATATATGTGTAAACTTCGAATGCCAACATAAATATTATTGTAAACTATGTCTACCTATGCAAAGTGAAGGAAAACTAGATGGCCATTTGAAAAATTCATGCTAGATCTTTCACTTTTCCTTGCAATAAATAGTTGAGGCATGTGTGTTTCACCCTTGAACTACCTGAATGATTCCACCAATCCTCCATTTGTGTTGGACATCTGTATAGAGATAACAATTGTGGGTCTGATGAAAGTGGCGCTTTAAAAAGTATCCAAATACGAAAGTGCATCCATTTACAGCACTGCTGTCTTATGTGTCTGCTATACCACAAAATTTGTTTATTAATCAAGGGGCAAAAGTTTAATGTATTTTCTTTTTTTTTTTTTGGTTTTTCGAGACAGGGTTTCTCTGTGGCTTTGGAGCCTGTCCTGGAACTAGCTCTTGTAGACCAGGCTGGTCTCGAACTCACAGAGATCTGCCTGCCTCTGCCTCCCGAGTGCTGGGATTAAAGGCGTGCGCCACCACCGCCCGGCTTCAATGTATTTTCTTAAGCAATTATTTCTACATCAGTAAATGGTGATACTTAGAGATGTAACATACAGTTGTGCATATGTCATACAAGGTGGGTTCCTGCAGCCTACTCTGGAGCTGTATGCCAGCGTCCACCCTTGCCATTTTTGTTAGCAGTGTACTTCCACAGTCGGCCCGGCTAATTGTATGGCGAGTATTCATGGCGTGTGTATCTAACATACATGATGTGTGCCTCTAACATACATGGTGTGTGTATCTAACATAGTACCAAACAATATTCAATTGGGAAGGTTTGATCTCCAACATGAAATCACATACCTGAGGGAAAAAAGAGTTCTAAATCTACTGTTAGGAATGGGCAGCATCATTTTCAAACAAGTCAACTTTTAGTGACTTTATTGGGGATACCCTGAAAATATGGCTGATATGATGACTTGAGTGAACACAGTTATTGCCGTTTTTGGTGATAGCATGGGAAATGGCTGATAATTGCCCCACTCTTTAAAATTCTTGATACAACTCACATTCACTCATGGTGAACTTAAGATGCCGCTCAATCATATTGTGGGAGTCTTGATATCTTCAACGTAATTAGCGCTGTACAGTATTCATGACAAATAGTCTGAACAGGAAAAAGGGTCTCTACTTGATAATCATTGTAAATATGAAATTGTCAAGCTACTCCTAATTAGTCACTGAGATAAAGATAATATGCAAGTCTCTAAGAAAAGCAGCTCACTTAGAACAAAATTCAAATGCACTACAAATAGATTATCGTTCCAAATAATGCCTGTGCTTAGTAAAGTTGGTGGCTCATGTTTGCCAAATAATTCTATCAGGCGACCAATCACAGTTTCAAAGCAATTAAGCAATTTATTCTCATCTTAAAATGCCATATGCAAAAGCCCATGCTTTTGTGAGTTTTAAATGTGCGAGACACTTGATGAAAGCATTGTTTAATAAAAAATACACATACTGTACTTTTTACACTTCAACAGGTAGAGAATCATTGTAAAAATTGTCCTTAAAAAACCTACAGTAAAACATTTGATTGTTTAGCATTTTTATTCTTCAAGTTTATACCATTTCATAAGACTCCCCAGAGAGGGACCGAGGAAATATTAAAAATACTATAAAAATATAAAGGATAAGATATTTGTCACTCTCGTTTAAATTGATGTATGCTGCTGTCCTATAAACGTCACATCAGATAACCCTGAAAAATTACCATGAATCTCCATAATTACGCATATTCATGATGCTGTTTTGCATACTGCTAACAGGCGACTGCATGTGGGGTGGGGCATGAAGGGAGTAAGAGTGATTTGACAGATTAAAATTATTACCGGTATCATGGAAATAGGCAGCAGTAGTACCATTTTGTTAAGGCTTAGAAAACAAAAGCGTATCATGAAGCTGCTTGATAATTAAATAAGTAGACATTTTTTTCTTTTTACATATTTCACCATAAGATGTTAGCAAGGATAACCTGACTAGAAATGTCATTCTTCCTTGAAATATGCTCGTATTTGTGCTAAGCTCCTAGGTTTGAGACTGTAACCACTGAAAAGAGTGGAGCTTCTTAACTTTCCTTTGCGGGAAGGAATGGGACGAGGGTAAACTTTCCAGCTCCCTGAAATTCACGATTCTTACGTGGTAGGCGAGCTCTTGATGTTCTGAGTGCAAATCATCTAGATGTAATTCTTTTCTCCTGATAAGTATGAGACATGTCCAGTAAACTGCTAAAATGCTTTAAGGGACAGAAAAGTTGTCTGCTGTCTATCTCAATAGCTATTTTGTGTTGAGGCAGAGAGCAGGGTTAATCAGGGACTCTAGAAGTAATTATCGACAGAGTTTGGGTAACACAAATGCTTGGGTAAACAGCGACTGTTCTTTCCCCAAGATTGCCAGGAGAAACAACAATACTGGTATTGTCCTGCATGTCTCATTAGGGCAACTTGGGAGGGGGTGACTGCACCGCGAGGCGGATGGGAAACCATGCTGGGAACGACTCTCTCCCGATCCCACTACCACAGGCTCTGGCTTTTGGCATCAGGAGTGCCAGCTGCCTGAGGAGAAGCCAAGCCTGTCATACCTTCTTCCCATCAAACCTTCCGGCTACGATAGCCAGAGCAGTTAGAGCTTAATGAAGAAACACACAAAGGGGACGATTAGGGCCTTGTTAGCACTGGCATTCATCTCCTCCTACAGAACTGCTCTGGGAAGGTCGTCCTATACAACTCCTTCTTCTCTTCAGCAGAAAGTTACCAGAATGGATTTTTATATTGTAAAGGGTCCGGTGGGAAGGAAAAATCTTCCAGTTCTTCTGTAACTCTCAGCCAGCAACAGTGATGCCCATGACAACTGTCAAAATTGGTAAATAAATACTTTTGAATTTTTTATGTTAATAATATTGCACTCACGGCCGTGTAAGATGTTGCCTTGTGTGCTTAAGTGATACCACTATGTTTCCTTGAAACACTAGGATGCGAAACTCTATCCATTGTTAAGAGACAACCGTCTCCCCATCAGGGTGAAGCAGTCACATTTTTGTAAGACTACACTACTTTTGAAATGAAAGAGAGGAATCACGTTTTGGAAGTTCCCCGTAGAGTCTCCAGAAAGTTTGACAGCGGAATGCTACAATTATTTCTTATTGTTGTAAGCAGTCAGTCGCATTGTGCTAAGCTGCAATGCGAAACCTGTTTTTGTTTATGCTATCTGTCAACTGCTTACTATGCCAAGGTACCTCTTTAAATGACACTGTTCTAAAGGGAACACAAATACTTAATGGAATAGTGTACTTTCTACTCCACACTTGTGTGTAGGGCCTACTCAGGAAAGATACATCTATGGTTCTTAAACTCGGAAATATGGTGAAGGAAGGCAGGTCATTTGTTAAGGGTCTCAGAGGAGGACGCGCGTTGCTGTATTGGAAGCAAAATACTTGATTTTTTTTTCTTTTGACAAATTCTTACATGTCTTACAAGCTCAACGAGAAGACCTTGCATGTACTTTGCTTGGCCTATGATGGAAAGAAGTAGAAATATGGAGAGCCAGGCATCGCTTCACAGTGTGACTTCCTGTAGCCATATAAAAATATAGATCCAAACAATACAATCTTATGGCCAAATAAGCTTACTTGAAAACACACTACAGGAATAGCTGGAAGAGAAGCCATTTTCTATGCCCACTGTGTCAACCCCAGTACATTCACACTTGCTCCCATCCCACATGATAACAGCAGACTGGTGCGGGTTTGGCTGTATAAAGGAAGCTCAGTTTGTATAGAGTAGGATGTCACAGCTCAGAGTCTACTATCAAATTATCCCTCAATTTTTGAGGAACATGGCTTGAATTTTCATTGGTCTAGCATAAATACATTCTTCTTTCTCTACTTTTTCTACTATAGGACTAAAAAAGCCCTGACATTCCAATATTACAGAAATGATATCTGCTATGTTGCTGGTATCTGAAGATACCGTCAAATATGTTGCTTTGTACCGATGTCATTTTGTCACTATTATATTCGTATGACCTGACTTGGTTCATGCTATGTGCCTAGGAAATACACATAAATTTTCTATATGCATATGAAATACTTACACATATTATAAATTTCTTAATTCACATCCTTCTCAGCTCTCTAATATCATGGATATTACTAGCGCAGTATGGCTACTTCTTAAAATGTGAGGTCATGTTTTAAGGAGCTGACCCTTCTCGAAGACACTTCTCCGAGAAAAATGTTGCAATGGATTCATTATTCAAATGGTGGTTGGTGTTTATCAGCATTAATTCTCCTGCACTTTCAGAGCAAGGACAGTTGCCCATTGACTATTACTGCCTTTTGCTTATTAATTTTATTAGCGGTCACCTTAGTAGTTTATAATTAAACGTGACAAGCAAATTCGTATAGCAGTCCCCAAATGTGTTTGCCATACTGTTAAAACAATCTTGTCACAACAAGTGACATGAGACTTTACCCTGAACAATAGAACTCCTTTAAATATTTTATTAATAATCACTTCAGCACTGATGTCTGGGATTAATTTCTGAGACTGCCCACTAACTTCAGCAGCTGCTGTCACTTGGGTAGAGAAAATATCCTGCCAGGAGACCAGGAGAGTATTTAGAAGACAATCTCTGCCTCTGTGATCCATTTAAGTAGGTGATTGTAAAATGCATACAACATGTATACCTTATCACATGTTTAAAACATTCATATAATACATATAATAACACTAGGCTAATGTACATAAGAACATTTCACATGACACAGAAGTAGTAAAAAATAAGTTCACCTGAAGAAGGAAAACACCATGGACAAAACAGGCAGAATGTCTGTTATTGTCCTGTAATTCTTGCATGCTAACAACCCATGCATTAAATATTTGCTGGGCAAATATTTAGTGACTCTTCTGTTTTTAAATGTATTGTGGGACTGAAACGGGAGTCTTCTGAGGGTAGCTGGTGCTCTGCGTGTCAATGGTACACGTGTTTAACCAACAGTCACATGGCCCCCTTTTATACCAGAAGACAACATGCAAAGAATATGCTTTTTTGGGTAATGCTTAGTCATACTTTATAAAGCATTAGCATTTAGGTGAGTCAAAACAAAAGACAAAATATGCCTTAATTTATTTCTGCAGCTATCCTCCATGAATTTAATCAAAACTTCCCCTAAGGTGAGTTGATCTCCGTGTAGAAAATGAAGAATCAAACTTTCCTTTTAAAGCACTGAAAAATTTTGTCCAGCGAAAATCATTTAAATATTAGGAAAGATCAAATATGTAATACTGCTGCACGTTTGGACAGTGGACAAACTTCTTTGACTTCTCTGTTTTCACTGTCAGGGTGCCGGGGAGAGGCACCTGCCCCTTTGCTCTTCCCGTCATGCAGTCTCCAGGTTCTGGACTGCAGATCAGAGGAAGGGAGGCTGTGGAAGAACGGAAGGAACCAGTCTCAGCGGGAGCAACCTAGCTT
>JAQHUG010000056.1:6597518-6614737 GCA_028555095.1 Dicrostonyx torquatus | reverse complement strand
ATTTGAACTGAGACTTATTTGAAGCATGGTGTATTGTATTAGTAGGTGGCATTAATGCCAAATGGGAGGAGTCTGGGTGAATACTGGAAAGGAAAATACACAACAATCACTTAGTAATAAGTGTGGCACACACGTATCTATTTTTTTGCTTCTAAGATTCTATGAAACCCCATAGAAAAAAATGGAGTTTCCTGGCCTCTCCATGAGAAGAAGAAGAAAGAATTAGAAGGCGGGAGATTTTGTGACATCAGCCGTCAGAGTACAAAAGAGACAAGTTGAGTTCTGGGTGGCAAGTGCCAGGCTGAAGGCAGACTTACACTCCTCCCCCCAACAGCCTACCACAGTTGAAAAAAGGAGCTTGCATGCCTGGGGACACTCAACATCATGAGGCTGCGGGAAGATTTCTGTGGAGAGAGAGCTAGCAAATGTTACGTTACAGATGAGGAAGAATTAATTGCAAATAGCATGAATGCAGTTTCTATTGATGTTACTTTAACAACAGTGTGCTCTTACTAAACATTAAGATCCATCCATACATTACTGGTTTAGAAAAAGTCAATCATTAATAGAGAATACTCATTTTGGAAGATAGTAGCATGTGCATAACTGGTGAGATGAACTAATACTGTGTGCAAGGAGACTAGTGACCTGAGGAATGAAGGCAGACCCACACTGAGTGCCATATGATTTAAAAAAAGCATCAAATTGACCTGATTATAGAGTTTAATGTCATCATTTGATGTAGGATTCCCCTCTGTATGCTGTGGATACCACTGGTTAATAAAGAAGCTGCTTTGGGGTGCAGAATAAGGCAAGGTGGAAATTCCAAGCAGATAGAGGAGGAGAGAATCGGAGGAGTCATGGAGATGCTGAGTGGCCATTCCAGGAGACAGATGTGCTCAAACCTTGCTGGTAAACCACTAGCTTCATGGTAAAATACAAAATGATAGAAATGGGTTAATTTAAATGTAAGAGCTAGCTAGAAATACACTTAAGCTGTTGGCCAAACAGTATTGCAAATAATATAGTTTCTGTGTGATTATTTCAGGTCTAGGCAGTCCGGAAAATGAATGAGAGGTCTCTGCCAACAACCATTTGAGGAAACAATATTTTGTCAGCAAATTAGGTGAAAAGTAAATGAAAGATTTGGGAGAACTGCAGCTATTTAATATTTTCTCTAAGTTCTGATGGTGCCCCTGCAAATAATCACTATGATCAGATTTTTAAGATACAGAACCTAATGGTGTGCATTGCATTGCTATCAAGCTCTCTCTTAACTGGTTGCCTACTAATGATTATATTCCCCCAGCCCTATTGCAGAAGTGAAATCTATTAATCCCTATAAGCACTAAATAAGAATAATAAAAAAGCAACGACTTGATCATGAGGAAACATACAATGTATTAACAAACCTGCAAAAGCACGCATGCAGTTAAAGGACCCTTAGATATGGTTGATGGACCAAGTAGACCTTAGTCAACTTGTCTGTTACGTTTTCCCCAGCAGAACTTCACTTACAAACTTGTGCTGCTCCTCCATACCTCTGCACTATTTCTTCCTCTCATTGTATTCACAGCTCCCAGGTTTGTGTCACTTATGGATTCATTCATGTGTCATTTACCCTTTCTTCCCCAAACAATTAAACTAGCAATTACATCAGAGATCGCTCAAGGTGCTTGCCACTTGGATAAATTATATATCACGGCTTATTTGGCCAATCAGCATCTAGCAGTGACTACCTTCTGCAAAGCATTCTGCTTTAGTAGTTGCTTTCTCGGGTAGCCAGAACCAAGGAGGACTAATTCATGGTTTGCCATTTCAACTCTAATGTTCTTTCTCCCTATCCATGTTTGTGTGGTGTGAAAGAGTATTATTACCCTCTTATTAAATATGACTGGTCAGCATTATCATTTTAAGCATTATGATAGAAAATGCCTTCACTAATTTTGCCAGCTTTTAATATACCAGTCATGCATCACTTAACAACAGGAATACGTTTTGAGAAATATGTCATTAGGCAGTTGCATCCTTGTGCAGACATAATGGTCTACTTTCACAGCCTAGATCCTATAGGGCAATCACTTGACTTGAAGCAATCAAGTCAGCCAGTACATATGTGAGGTTATTGCCAGTAAATATATAATGTTCTACAGGGAATGTTTTTCATAGTATATACATAAAATAATAGTAAAAAAAGTACTGTGTAGAAAGTATGCAGATCAATAATACAGTCGTTCTTCATCATTATCTAATTGCTGTATAGGTTACGCTGGCTCTAGTCCCCTGGGACAGGCAGACAGAAGGTTTCTTTGGAATAGCACCACCACAAACATGCAAACAGTGCCTTATGCCGCGATGGTGGGCAGTTGATATATCATGAGGCTGTAAGAAAATCTTTGCTCCATTCTAAATTTATGAGATGATTGTTGTATGTGGTCCCCCGCCGGCTGTAATGTGGTTATAGGACACACAAAGGGAATGCAGTCATCATTCCAACAGGCTTCTTTTTTGTGAACAGTTTAACCTTTAGCATTCAGGTGAGTAACAACTCTACCTGTTGTATTTAATATTCTTCATCAGGAACTTCCTTGAATTCCTAAGCATGGGACCATTGGCCAACTGCTATGTCTCCAATACTAAGCATTCTTTCATGCAGATGAAACTCCATAGATATGAATGTAACTATGGGCAGAGAGTTGACGCATGTCTTTCACTGAGGATAAGAACTGGTGCATGTTTCATGATGGAGAAAGCCCATTTATATTTCAGACTGCCGCACACTTTTTAACAGAGTACCTTGATAGTATAGTATGTGTTCCGTGAACAGGAGTCATGTTGGAAATGCCTGTAGAAACTATCCACAAAATGCATGTCTGCCAATCTTAGTGTGTGCTCCCAGCAATTACACGGACAGATATCTGAAACGCTACCGTTGTTTTCAAGCTATTTCCTCTTCTAGAGAAGCTAAATAAAAACCTTAGCTGCTAAGAGTCAAGCTCTAAGTAATCCTAAGAAATCCTAAGAAATGTTTTAAAAGTCCTCTCTTGTTTTTGGCATTCATGCAAATATTGCTTTACATTTTACATTTATTTTGCACATTTGTTACCATAAATATAAAAGTAGGGGCCCTGGAGATGCTTCTGGGATAAAACACTTGCTGTGTGATCATTGGAAACACGATGGCAACCCCAGAACTCACGCAACAGCTGGGCTCATGAGGTAGTTCACCTGCAATTATCATGATGCCTGGGTGGACACAGGGATCTGTGGGGTGAGCTGTGTGGTCAGGGTAGGTAGCCAGGCTCTCTGAATAGGCCCACTCTTGCTTAGTGGAAAGCAGGCTGAATAAATCATGAAAACCTGGCCTTCCAGAGCAAACATTCCTTTATGGCCTCTGCTGCACTTGATGACTCCTGGTGCCGGCCTTAAGTTCCTGCACTGATTACCCTTCATTATGTACTGTGACAGCTACACATAAGCGGAAACGAACCCCTTTCTTCTCAGGTTGCTTTGAGTGATGGTGTGGTACCCTAACTAAGATACTGGGATATACAGGAGAAGTTAACTTTTAAATAACTTTAATCTTTTCCTTCATGGTTTCTGTTATTGTTATCCTCAGAGAAACTTTCCATAGTTTATAGTGTTGTAAAAATGCAAGTATTTTGTTTTAATTATATCAGCAATATATGTTTTGTTGGATGATCTGAAAATATAATTGTATAAAAACCATTGAACTTCATCTGACTAATATGCACCACATTCAAAACTTTAGAGTATAGATTGCATTCTGGAAACATTTTTATGATTCTTATTTTCAAAATTGGAATCACACTCTTCTCTAATTTAATGTTTGATTTATTGTAAAAGCCATCCCATGTCAATAAAATACAGATAGACACTATTATTTCACAAAGTGATAGGCATTCTATCGTAAAACTGTAGGATCCTTTGTTTTATCCAATGCCTTAATAATAGTGAGGGAAGGTATATTTTGAGACTGCCAATAATCAATTAAATGTATATTGAATCCATGTAATATGCCAGACATCTCTTTAACATGGCAGAGATGAGGATGAAGGAGACAAACTAATCAGGATACTGCTTCCCATACGTAGCTCACCGTTGCTGGGAACTCTCCCCCCGACAGCTTCCTTTTTCTTTTACACAACTTTCAATTGCTTCCTTTGAATGAATTTCTGAAAGTGAAAACTATTCTTAGCGAAATGATTTTTATAAACACTACTCCATTCTACTAAAGAAACTTGGTGCCTCCTGTCTAAGTACAGTGTATTGCTCTTCACATCATTGCTCCTTTCAGTCTCCGGGGCGAGAGGGGAAATGCTTTGCCACGCTCGTGCCTCCACTTCTTGCTGCCGCTGCTACGCCGCTGCTACTACTATCTCACATCTTGTTAGGCTTTTCCGGTATTTCGTTTGTTAGTGCCTGTTCATGCTCTTTTGCACATTTTTTTTTCTCATTCAGGAGGTCTGCTTCTTGGAGTCATCAAAAATAGCTCTATGTAGCTCATATGTGAAAAATTGCGAAAAATCTTTGACTAGGGAAATTATTGTAATCTTTAAAATGTGAGGTCCAGCAGGTATGAAAGTATCAACTGACTTGTAGTCTTTTCTGCACCACCCAATGCTGCGGGAGATTAAGCCCTCTTGCTTTCAGCCAATGGCTTCTAAGATACCTGCCCAATGTGGGGCGTGGTTTTCATTTTATAAAAAAGTCACAGCCACTCTCCGAGCTAACTTGCTTCGGGCTTTCATGCTGACTGCTAGACTCGGTTTCCTGTTTGCGACCAGAGGAACGTGGTTTGGGACATTGATCTGTAAGTTTTATCCCCTCCAATAAAATACCCCCTTTTTAAAATCAAATTGGTGTAAAATTGTCCTGCGACAATAATCCAACACCACGGCCGCACTCTATCTGAGGCATTAATAGTAAACACATCAAATGGTCTTTAGAGTTCAGTGTAAAGCAATCCTGGCTTTACGTTGAAAAGCAGGAGAGAGGGGCCATCAGGGATTGTGGGATGGGCTATAAAGTCTCACTGTCCAAAATTGGTAGCGTTGTCAGTGGTAAAAGTCACCATACATGCCAGCAGTTAAATTACACAGAATGATGGAGAGAACTCAAAATAACTTCATGTGAACATAGCAAGGCTCATCAATGCAATTAGCACCCTTTTGGACAATCTTCAGAGAAAAGGCAACGAAACACGAACTCTCCTAGATCACACTGTCTCTAGTTTGTGAATAGGGAACCGATTTCAACTTCTAGGATCATTAATCTCCTACCTTTCAATTAAGACAAAAACAGGATACCTGTCAGACCACATTTCAGTATACACACAGGCTCTTAGCAAATAGTAATTAAGACCACTACCTTGACCTGCTTGAAATGTCAACTAGGAAGACAACACCTATTTTCTCTTTCAAAGAGAAAAGTAGCTTAAAAAAATTGGAAGACTGTAGATATAACTGATTGGTATATTGCTTGCCTGAAAAATGTCAAGGTCTGAGTTCAGTTCCCAGCTCAGAAAAAAAAAAAACTGATGTTTATTTTTTTTCTTTATGTGGTATACCACATTGATTTTTATTCAGTCACAATAGTGTGACATCCCTTGTGTTTATGGTATACTTTTGTTTTTTAATTACAGTATTGACAATGGAAATGATGGCCTGGGCTGCCAAATGTAGCTCAGAAGTATCGTGTAAGATGCTCTGACATCAGTGTTTGGAAGGACATTGAAAAGAAAGAAAGAGAGAATGAAAGAGAGAAATCACTATCACTCTTATTTTCTTGTGTATGGAGTCAATTCTACCACATTTCAACCACATTAATTACCAACTTGAATGAATAATGTCTCCATAACACTTTGTTTGTCCTCTACCCTGCATGTTCTGCTAAAAGGGGACATTAACTTGTAGAAAACCACCAACCACAAAACTAGCGGGATGAAGGAATGCCAGAAATCATTTGGGCTGGTTTATAAAACCTACTGCATTTATCATTGATTTTCTGGTGATCTTAAAAATTAAAATTTTAAAAAATTAAGAAAATAAACCAAGGAGTTGGGATCTTTTATGTAATACCTAATGGGTTAAAAAGAATGTGTCCTACTTTAATCAAAATTAAACATAGCTCAAAATTCCAGAGGTACCAAAGACTGATTGAATAAATGATAAAAATGGTTTCGTTGGCATCCTATTTCTCATTCCAGGCATTTTAACTCTGCATTCTCCTCATTTCTCTCCAGTCCAGGCAAGCTTTACTCCGTTTCCTTTTAGCCTCTGCTTTGACAGATCAGTCTGAATTCTGACAACCATTCCCAAATTAGCATTGTGGTCAGATTCTAGACTAAAACTCAGCCATGGCTATAGTCACAGCAAGAGCAGGACAAGCCCTCCTCAAACTGCTAGAACCAGAGAAGAGGGAAAACTCTGTCAAATAATCCAGAACTAGCCATTATTTTTTGGTGTAGAGATTTTTCTACCACAGGGCTCACTCTGATTTATATTTGGAAAGCATCTTAAGCTGACATTGACACAAGAACAAATTTAGAAAACTTTTCTTGTCTTAAACAAAGTGGTCAGTCTGAAAATGACAATAATGAGAGGCGAGTCAAAGAGACTTCCTTAGATATCCAGCTAGGATGTTGGAAGCTTGGTGATTTAAGGTTGATCATCTTGACACACACTCATCTTCCACAAAAGTTTTTATGCACATTCATGTTATAAAATAATATGAGTCTCCCTAAACAGCACTAACCATCTGACAGGACATGAGAATTAGTTTTGTTAAGCCACCACCCATGTATGGGCTCAGTGTTGTACAATGTGTGTGTGTGTGTGTGTGTGTGTGTGTGTGTGTGTGTGTGTTGCTGATGCTTTTGGAGATAAAGGTATATTTTATTTATAAATGAGAGTATTGATCCTTAAAAGCTTTCTATTATAAAGGGAATATTATTTTAGGAACTGTCATTCAATATGCACAAGGAAAAGAGTCCACTGTATCTTTAAAATGTCAGTAGACAGCAAGAATTTATCAGTTTCTTTAAAAATGAAGAATGAATGCAAGTGCAGAAACCAGAAGAGAATAGAGGGAACGTTGTAAGGGGTGGGGAGAGGAGGAATAGAGAGGGAATAACAGTGGACATGTCTGAAGGGGGCCATGGGAAAAATGGGTGGGCTTTACTTAGGGATGAAGAAGGAGACAAATGTAGAAGAAGGATGAAAATAACATCAAGAAATCCAGAAAAAAGTCATAAGAAATCCATTATTTACTTGCCTACAATAACTACACTAGTTAATAATTTAACTACATTTAAATCTATGATACATAAACAAATACAGTTTAAATGAAAATTTCCATTCTGAGCTGACAGTGCATCTCCCAAGATCTATAGACTTTCTAACAAAAACCCAGCACCAGACGTAAACAGTCATCATTTGAGTCATTAGTCAGGGTTCTCCAAGAGACTCCCAAAACATTATAGGCTATTGCTCTTATCCTTGGTTGCCCCCTGTCCCGGAAATGGAAGGTTAGTCTCTACTACTGAAGATACCATTGGACACAGGACTCAGAGGACCAAGTTGGATCTGACCTGAGAGCCTCCTCTCTGAGGACTAGCTTTCAGAAGGTGGCATGCGTGCTTCCAGAAGAGGGAAGTAATCAAAGTCCTACCCAGCTATGATTCCTTTGAAATATGACAGATACCAGCACGGCATAACAACCCTCGAAGTGATGTGGTATGTATACTCTGGCAATAACCAAATAGCTTTTAAATTTGGGTAAGACTTTCCCAACAAGAGGAAAATCATGCCTGGTCATGGAAACCTGGGGCTAATGAAGCCATGGATTTTGGAGAATATATAACCACCTCTTTAGTAAACCAACATTATCCTAATACATTCTAAGTATTTGTCCTTATACCCTCAGATACCGTAGTTACTACTTCCATCAAGGACATTTATTTCGCTTTGCAAAAGATGTAGAGATCATTACAGACACCCACAACTGATAAAAAGGCAGAGGACAACTGACCATGGAGTGCTGACATATCTACAACAAAACTCCTATAACTAAGGCTCAGGGGTCATCATAGAAGAGGGGAAGGAAAGCTTGTAAGAGTCAGAGGAACAGGAAGTCTGCTGTGAGGTCATGTCTCCTAGAAATGCTAGGGAAGACACATTCCTAAAGTTTCACCAACATGGTCACCTAAACAAGACCTGAATGAGGACAACACATGCTATCTTAGTTAGGGTTTCCATTGCTGAAATGCCATGACCAAAGGCAGGTTAGGGAGGAGAGGATTTGCTTGGATGTCCACACTGTAGACCGTTACTAAAGGAGTTCAGGACAGGAGCTCAAGCAGGGCTGGAACCTGGAACATGAGTTGATGTGGAGCTTCTCACTGGCTTGTTCTTCATGGCTTAATCTCAGCGTTCTAGAAACCAAGACCACCTGCCCAGGGGTGACCCCACCCACAATGAGCCAGGCCTTCCCACATCAGTCACTAAGAAAATGTTCTACAGGCTTGTCTATAGCCCAGTCTTATGAAGGCATTTTATTAACATAGGCTTCTTCTTCCTCAACTTCTAGCTTGTGCAAAGTTGACATAAAACTAGCCAGCCCACATGCTAAATGGATGGGAGTCAAGGGAAACCCACGAGGTCTCATCCCTAGACAAAGAGCTTTAGGAAACTAAGAAATACTGAGAGCATGAGAAATAGTCATCCTTAGGGAAAAGTATATCAGTTGGTTATTAAATAACAAATGGTCCGCAGCCCTGAAATTATATATATATATGTAACATTTGTGAATTGGGAAAGATATAAATATGTATATATATGCATTAATATACTGTATTTACTTTATTGTATAACGTGTGTATGTTTTTATATCAAAGAAAAAAAGGCCAGCAGTTGAAAGAAGGATATATTGGGGGGGAGGTTGAAGGGGGAAAGTAAATGATGGAAATGATTTAACTATAGTCTCAAAAAATTAAAAATGTAGGTGACTTTTGACCTATAAATACTGGATATTTCTCCTTTTTAATTATTTATTTCTTTTATATGTATGACTGAGTGTTTTTTCTGTCTACCATGTGTATGGCTGATGCCCATGGAGGCCAGAAGAGGGTATTGCAGACTCTGGAGCTGGAGGTTCAGGCATCTGGAAGTTACTGTGTAGGTGCTAAAAGTGAGCTTGGTTACTCTGAAAAAACATCCAGTGTTCTTAACTGTTGAGCCATCTCTCCAGCTCTATAGAGGTTTTCTTTCAGGTTGTTTCCCCAGATAAAAGCTGTGAGGTTTGGAATTAATAATGGATGCTTGCAGTAAGCAGAAGTCGAATGAACACAGGACAGCCCCATCAATAACTAAAGAACTTTCTTCTGGAATTAGTTCTGTCCTTACCAAGAATGGGTTAACATTAAAGGAAAGCTCTTTTTAAAAAAATGAATCTTTGAAATAGAGGTTGTGGTTCTAGTGTCTTTTCCTGAGCTGTTTAGGGTGAAGCAAGTTTTAATTATTCCACATGGAAAATATAACAGAAAAGATAATGGAAAGACTCCCACATCCTTATTTGATTATAGAATGATAATTGCAGATAATTTAAAAAATACTATTTTGGTTACTCTGTTAAGGGAAATCAAAGAAATACAAATTGGAAACAAAGAGGTGAAAGCATTGCTATTCACAGATAAGATAGTATAGATAAGAGACCCCAAAAATTCTACCAGAGAATGCCTACAGTGATAAACACCTTCAGCGAAGTAGCTGGATACAATATTAAAGCAAAAACAAATTCAGTATCCCTCCCATATGCAAAAGACAAATGGTCTGAGAAAGAAATCAGGGAAACAACACCTTTCATAATAGCCACAACTGTGGAACAACTAACAAAGCAAATGAAGACTTGTATGACAAAAACTTCAAGTCTTCAAGGAAAGAAACTGAAAAAGATATCATAAGATGGAAAAATCTCCCATGCTCATGAATCAGTAGTATTAACATAATAAAAAACAGCAATTTTACCAAAATCAATCTACAGATTCAATGCATTCCCCACAAAAATTTCTACACAATTCTTTACAGGTCTTGAAAGAACAATATTCAACTTCAAATGGAAAAACAAAACCCCAGGATAACTAAAACAATCCCAAACAATAAAAGAACTTACAAAAGTATCACTATCCTTTATTTTGAGCTCTGCTACAGAGCTATAGTAATAAAAATTGCATGATATTGGCATAAAAAGCAGACGGGTTGATCAATGAAATAAAATCAAAGACCCAGAAGTAAATCCACACACCTAGGAACACCTGATTCTAGATAAAGAAGCCAGGTATATATAGTGGAAAAAAAAGAAAGCATCTTCAACAAATGATGTTGGTCTAACTGGATGCAAGCATGTAGAAGAATGCAAATAAATCCATGTCTATCATCCTGCACAAAACTCAAGTCCAAGTGGATCAAAGTCCTCAACATAAAACCAGATACACCAGCCCAGAAGTGGTGGCACACACCTCTAATCCCAGCCCTCGGTAGGCAGAGGCAGGCAGATCTCTGTGAGTTCAAGGCTAGCCTTGTCTACAAAACAAGTTCCAGGACAGCTAGAGGTGTTACACAGAGAAACCGTGTCTAAAAAAATCAACCAAACAAAACAAAACAAAGACCCAAGTGACAAATCAACCAATCAAATAAAAAATCTGGATACACTGAACCTCATAGAAAAGAAAGTGGGAAATAATCTTGAACTCATTGACACAGAAGACAACATTCTGAACAGAACACCAACAGCAAGGCACTCTAATCAACAATTAATAAATAGGACCTCATGAAACTTGAATATTCTGTCAGGCAAAGGACAGCGCTAATAGGACAAAATGGCCGCCCACAGAATATGAAAAGATTTTCACCAACTCTACACCTGAAGAAGGACTAAAACCCAAAATGTATAAAGAACTCAAGATATTTGACATAAAATACCGAATAAATCCCATTAGAAAATGAGGAACAAATCTAAACAGAGAATTCTCAAAGGAGGAATTTCAAATGGCCATTCCTGTTGGGATTGCAAACTTGTACAGCTACTATGGAAATCAATATGGCAGTTTCTCAGAGATTTGGAATTTGATCTCAAGACCCAGTTATACTACTCCTGTGAAAATACCCAAAGGATGCTCCAACATACCTAACAAGGATAATTGTTCAATTGTAGAACACAATTTAAAACATACAGAGAAAATCATAAGTTAAATATTTTCAGGAGAAATGTGCTTTTTTGCAGAGGAGTGGTTCTCAACCTATGGGTCATGACCCCTTTGGGGTCATATAGCAGGTATCCTGAATATCAGATATTTATATTATTATTCATAACAGTAGCAAAATTACAGTTATGATGTAGCAATGCAATAATTTTATGGTGGGTGGTCACCACAACATGAGGAACTGTTGTTGCAACATTAGGAAGGTTTAGAACCACTGCTATAGAGACAAGACTAGATTTTTGTAACTTATCAGTAAGACATACAATCAGAAGTATCAACTAAGCAGTTATTTTTTGCTTGTTTTATAACAAAACTATGGGATAAATAAAGACTTTCGTGTTCTTAGGATGAAATAAACATATTTTACATTTGAGATGGATGTGAGTTTTGAAAGACCACAGGATAAAATTTTATGGACTTACCGTGTATGTTCTATCAAAACTCATATCAAAAGACTAATGGCCGATATCATGTTGACCTTGAGAGATAATTAGGTTACAAGGGTGTAGCTCTCATGAATAGTTCTTATTAATCATTAATGTCCTCTTAATAACAAAGGGGAAAACTACTTCTCCTCCGTTTTTCATGTGAGGAATCCACAGGATAACTATTTGCAATCCTGGACTTGGGTTTTGGCCAGATGATGGATCTGCAAAGACCTTTATTTTGGTCTTCAAGCTTCTGTAATTGTGAGAAATAGATGTCTTTCATTAAGTCACTCAGCCTATTGCAGATCTTTTTAGCATCACAAAAAAATTGATGTTAGATGGGGAGTTTTGCTGGGAGAGCCTGGCCTGTTTGGTCCAAGTCCTGTTCCCCTTCATAAAATAATTTATAGATGTTCACAGAAGGCCAGAATGTGAAAAATTTGTTTAGAAGAGGAAGTACTTGAGGAAAAGAAAACATGTACATTGTACCTGGCAGCAGCCCAGGTGACTTCTTCAGTGGTGACACAGTGGGGTTCTTGGGTGTTTTGTTGGACTCACAGATGTTGAGGGGGACAGTGTTTATTGGTCTGGCTGGCTGGTTCTGTCCTTCAGGATAGTTGAGTTATATATTTACTTATACAACCACACCTTGGGCACATGCATATTATTGATTTGAAGCTTCAGGACATGCTCAGTGAGGACATTTTTTTCTTATACTGGTGGAAAAACAGTGGTCACATACTGATCATCTGGTATGCTGATGGTCAATCAGTGCTCACACACTGATCATTTAGCCACTTTTAGGCTTTCTGGTTGACGAGGATTTTAATGTTCTGGGAAAGTGTTTGGGAGTGTCATTTTCTTTCTCAATTAAAAAGGATTACTGTTGTATCATTTTCTTTCTGATTGGACGAGGGGGATGGGTGGCTTGTCTTATGAATATAAAACAGGGGATGATTTTTGAAATCCCCTGAGCTATCTGATTGTCTTTTAATAACTATTTCTCACTCAGGTATTGCCCAATAGAAAGTGAAGCACACATGCAGAAAGTACATTTAAAGTATTATTTAATTTGCTTTATTTTGCTCATGGGGAATATGATGCAAGTAAGATGTGTGGGTATCTCTTTTCACTTTAAGGACACAATAGTGTGATTTGGACATTAAATAGAAAAGGGAAAGAAACTTCTTTGGAAAAAATTAATGAATGCGACAGGAGGAATATAGGTTGGTAGCCATTCGGTAGGTGTGTTACCTATTATAACTTCGCTCATCTTCTTATGATGAACACAGAAATTATTCAAGATAAATGGCTGGCGAGCGAGCTAAACATATTAGAGTATGTGCAGTATAGCAGACACGCCCAGTGACACCAGTAAATCCTAAACACATACTACCTGTGAGTTGTACAGTCTGCATGAGTCCATCACAAGGAAATAACACTGAAAATGTAGTAAACTGGTTACTGTGGAGCACAGCTGAAACTCCTGCCTCCACGCACACTCCATTTGCTAGAACTCCTTGAGATATGATCACATTTAAGTTCAAGATGTGATCCGTATGAAATGGATCCAACTGCAATGAAATATTGGCAGTAAAATCCAATTGCATGCTCAAGCAAAGATATACATCCAAGGGATACTCTGCTGCTCTCAACCACACCAAGAGTCAACATTATAAAATATTAACACAAGGAATATAATAAGTGATATTCTAAACAAACGTATACACTCAGAAACAACATAATTTTCTTGTTGCGTTGTGTTCTGCAACTGAGCTGGCTGAAGAAGAAATGAAGGGTTTTAAAAGTAATTACACCTTTGTGGAAAAAGATATATTTAGGGAAGTTTATGGAATATAAATAACAGAATGGTGTTTTGTTATAGAGTGGAAGAAGATGCTGCATTCTGGGTAGTAGTCTAGGGATATCTTTGGAATTGATAACCAGGCACAGAGGCATTTATGTAAATGATAAAGGGTAGGGAAATACAAAGAATACCAACTAAGTACAAGTCAATTAACTTTAATTCCTATCGGTCACTTTATATCACAGCAATCATCTTGAAGCACATGATTGGTGGGAAAATTGCAAGAGTTTACTAGGTTTCTGTGAGTAACTGCACATACAATATTATCCACCTGCATGAATTTCCCTGAGAAGGGGAACTAGATCTCCTGGGTAAACTGGGGTCTGGGGGGGGTGGAAAGATGGGAACTTGAAGGAATGGGTTTGGCAGGCTGGGTACAGGAGGCAGGTTGGGGGGCAAGATGGAGGAGAGTAAGGAAAAAAATGTTTTGACGGGGCATTTTGGGGATAGGGAGAAAACTGGTGCCTGGTAAACTCCCATGAACTCACAAGAAGGAACTCAGCTAAGACTCCTAGTAAGAATGGAGAGGGTATCTCAACTGGACATTTACTGTAGTCAGATTGGTGACTGCTCTAATTGTCATCAGAGAGCCTTCTTCCAGAAATGATGGAAGCCATTGCAGAGATGTTCACCCAAGCACAGGCCTGAACACTGGGAGTCTTCCTGAAGAAGAATTGTTTAAGGCATGGGGTCAAGGTCATGACCAGGGAATCCACAGAGACAGACCTGAGCACATGGGAGCTCATGGACCTATATGACGCCTGCATGGGACCAACCTAGGCCCTCTGCATGTATGTGACAATTGTGTATCTTAGTCTGTTAGAAAGACTCCTAGCAGTGAAATCAGGACTGTCCTTGGTGCTTAACTGACTTTTGGGAACCTGCTCCCCAAGCTGAATTACCTTGTTCAGCCTTGATGCAGGAGAAGGAGCTTGGTCCAACCTCAACTTGATATGCCATGTTTTGTTCAAGCTCATGGGAGGCCTGCCTCTTTCTAAATGGAGACTGAAGAAGAGTGGATGGGGAGGGGAGTACATGGGAGGGTGTGGGGGGGAACAGGAGGAAAAGAGGGAGGGGAGACTGGTCAGTATGTAAAATAATGAAAAATGTTAATTAAACAAAAAGAGCAATATACATCTACTTAAAAATTATGGACACACAGTATTTTACCAGATAAACTTGGTAGGCTTTATCTTTTATACAATTATAGCTCTCTGAACTATGCTTACAAAACAAATGTTTATAATATAAAAATTATAAAATAAAATGTTTCTTTTAATACCTCTAATATCTTAAAACGGCAATTTAAAGAAAGAAAACAATAGGAAATTTACCCCACAGATAGATTGTTCAATTTCTTTTTCTATTTTATTTATCCATTTTCATCTATATCTACTTATCTCTATCTATCATCTATATATATATCATTACAAATATATCAGCTGAAATGGATTAAATGTTTATGCCTCTCATCCTGTGGAGCATTTTGGGATGTGGCAGGATCAAAATCACAGAGCTCCCACAAATGAGATTATTGCCTTGTTAAAGACATCCCAGAGGGAAACCTCCACTCTCTCGGTTCCCCAGTCCCAGTCCCTCAGTCTGGTCCCTACTGCTGCAACAGATCACCAGCTGCAGCCTCTCCTTACCTTCTCACTTCCCACCCCCCCATCCCCTCACATCTTCTGTGGATCCCATAATCAACCTCCTCCTAACTTCTTTCTCCCCACACATCTCTGTTTCATAGGCCCCACCCTCCAGCAGGCATTCCCTGCTAAACCACAGGCCACACCTGCCAGAAAACTAGGTAGGTTGTCCACAGGCTTTTTCAATTTCTGTTTCCCCATACCCAATCCCAAAGACTCATCCCCAGTTTGCAACAGAATGAACATGGCAGCCTTTCCTGCACCCTTGTTTTCATCCCCCCCCCGTGTGGATTTCACAGATCTTCCACTTCTAACCTCCCTCTTTATACTTGTTGACTTGTCCCAGACCCCACTCCCAAAAGATGCCCCCTGCTAACCCAAGGGCAACTCCTTTCAGGGCAGCAAGCAGGCTGAAGGTAGACCCATACCTCTGCACCTGCTCCTGAGGTCCAGTTCCTCCAGTATCATTTCTAGCTCTGTAGCTGGAAATTGACTGTGGTCTCCCCTCCATCTCAGATTCTATTTCAAGTGGATCACAAAGACATTTCCCTCCAACTTAGTTCTTCTGTCTCTTCCCAGTATCCCAGCCTCCAACACCAACAGACATTCCCTGTGAAGACATCAGCTGAGCAGGCCAGAAAAATAGGCAACACAAACACATCTTACTCTCTGAAAATCCAGAGAGGAAACAGAAACTAAGGAACAAAACACACACTCAACAAAGATGAATCCAGAAATTATTACCTAGGTACATAACCATTTCAAACTTAGATGCCTAGACACCAGTGAAAATATGCAATCAATAACAACCAGGAGAACATACCCCCACTAGAGCCCACCTATCTGCCACAGCAGGTCTTTGCTATTTCAGCATACCTGAAGCACAAGAAAAAGATGATGAGACCAACTGTATGAAAATGACAGAGGTCCTTAAGGAGGAAATGAAAGAAATCCAGGAAAACACAAACAATTAAAGGAAAGAAATAAAATTCTTATGAAAATCAAAGGAAACATCAACAAATAGTTGAAAGAAAGGGCATAAAAACGGAAATAGAATTAATAAGGAAAACACAAACAGGGATGTCTGGGAGTAAAAAAAAAATTAAGAATTCAAATGAGAATTATAGAACATAAGAAATGGGAGAGAGAATCTCAGGTGTTGAAGATACAATAGAAAAAAATAGATACATTAGTCAAAGAAAAGTCAAACCCAAAAAACTCCTGACTCAAAGCACCTAGGATATTGTGATACAATGAAAAGACCAAATGTGAAAACATAGAGGTTGGAGGAAAAACCCAGCTCAAAGGCTGTGAAAATGTCTCCAACGCAATCAAAGAAGAAAAATTCCCTAATCTGAGGGAGATGCCTATAAAGGCACAAGAAGCACACAGACCATCAAATAGTTTGAACCAAAAAAGAAAGTCCCCTCACTATATAATAAAGAAAACATTAAAACCTTACAGAATAAAGAACGAGAATTAAAAGCTATAGGCAAATAGAAAAAGTAATAAAAAAGGCAGACCCTATTAGAATTACACCCGACATCTCAAAAGAGACTCTAAAAACCAGACAGACGTATCTTGCCAAGCCTAAAATGAGTCCCTTAAGGTAGATATCTTATTCCTTTCTCCAATATCCACACTTCCTCCCTCTCCACCCTCCCTCTCTCCCCAGCTTTCCCCAGCCCTTCCCTTCTTCCTTCTCTTTCCTCCTCTCCCATTCCCCTACCCCCCACCTCTGCTGTCTCTCCCATCCCCCCACCCTGTGCTTTCAACTTTTGCCCGGCAATCTTGTTTGCTTCCAATTTCAAGGAGGATCTATATATGTTTTTCTTTGGGTTCACCTTGCTATTTAGCTTCTCTAGGCTTATGAGGTATGAACTTCATGTCCTTTGCTTATGGTTAGAGTCCACTAATGAGTGAGTACATAGATACGTGGTTCTAGAGGGAATCCCAGGTGTCCACAGGGATGTTCCCAGCTAGGTATTTTGGCAGCA
>JAQHUG010000056.1:6567451-6587111 GCA_028555095.1 Dicrostonyx torquatus | reverse complement strand
CCGACTTCCTAAGCATGTTTTTCCTTTATTCTGGTTTGTAAATTTTCCTTCCATTTGAGACAGGTTCTCACTGCAAAGTCCTGTTTAGCCTGAAACTTATTATGTACACCAGGCTGTCTTTGAACTTATGAAAATCCATCTGCCTCCGCTTTCTGCGTGCTAGAATTACAAATTCAGACTACCACTAGGCTTCAAAGCTGAAATATTTTAAAAAGAACGTTATACTCAACTGTCCTCTTTATATCAAGAGAAAACACTAGCTTGATGGCTGCATTTTTAATAACCCGTTGCTAATAATTATTTTAAACAGATATTACAAGTTCTATAGTGAGTCTGGGTGGGTTGGACACAACCTGATGAGAAAAAAAAACCCAGCCAAACCCATCTCAGATAATACTATAGATATTTGTGACGACAGCTCTTGAGTCTACAAATCCAAGGTGTTTCCTATGTTAGTTTATTCAAAGGGTGGTGTATTAGTAGCATTTTGTATCCTGAAAACCTAAGATACAAACCATAAGAAAGGTTAATCTAAATTCACGGATGACAGGAAATGTCATGAAGTCTCCAGTACACCCTTAATCTTTTGAATTTCATATGACATGCCCCTTTATGCTTTTAGAATAGACAGAATATTGGATGGACCATTGCTCAGACCCACTGAACTAATTCTTCTGCTTTTAACTAAAATCTCCTATTTCTTTGAAAAGACCTCGTTTAAATTGCAGATGAATCTGGTCTGGGGAAAGGTGTCCCTAAAGAGAAAGGAACGTAAGTGCCCATGCTAGAGCTATCTTACTGTGTGCACAGGATAAATCTAGCACAGATTGAACTAATCTAAAGTTCAACATCTGTTTCATTCAAAGTAGAACATTTGAAATTCAATGCAAAGAAGGACTTTCAAGCCTGGCTTTTATTCTAAACAACTAATTGCAGCAGTCAGGTTCCAATATTTGAGTCCATAAAGTCCTACAGCTAGCCTCAATAAAAGTCCCATAAAGCAGCATTACAAACTGATAGGTATATTATAGGTTCCCTGCTGTTTTGAGTAGGAGCCATATTCTATAATTTTATAAATTTTTGAATTTAGTAACACAGAATATCAGGAGTAATACCAAACTTTGGATTGGGACATATTTAAGATGGAGTCTCTCATTTGTTCCTAAATGATTTTGAGCGAGTTACAGAATTTTTTTCGATCTAAAGTAGGGATATAAATAATACTGATTATACAGAGAACACGAACAAATTAATGTGTCAGGAGTATAAAAATAGTATAACTGACCTGCTAGCAGCGTAGTTAGCAGAGTCAGGGGCAGGAGCCTACTGATTATAATTAAGCATCATAATAGCATCTTTATTCAGAACTGATTTAGCAGTTTGGTTTATAGAACACATACATCAGGCAATGCTGCGTATTAACTGTCAGCGGCTCTGAGGTCCCCTAAATCCACTCCTTTTGCTCCAGCAGTGTCTGGATGGAACATACCACAGGGCTCTTTCCCTTTAAACTTGAAACCACATCCCAGTCTCTTTACAGCCTCCAACCTAATTTGCTTGTGTCTCAGACTTCAGGTCCCACCGACATCTTTTTGCCCTTATCTTCATATTGTCAACCTGCTGTGACATCCCAGGCTAGTCAGAGTGCTCTAACCAGGTAGGGGCTGCTGTCTACTTCCTAGTTAATGTGCCCCGTGGGCCTCCTGTATACACCGACGATACAAAAACAGCCCCATGCCTGCACTGTTCCAGGACAGGTAGATGCTGTCTTAAGAAGACTGCAGTAAAGTCTAAGGTGCCTTGGAAACCATGTTGACCCCAGAAAATAATCAGAACCCGGCCTTTCAGGGTCTTCATGAGCTTGGATCAGGCTCCCCTGCTATAACTTCTCGGAGAGCTACTTTTCTTAAGAGGAGGTGAAACTCGCCAAGCAGCAGAAAAACCTGTCTGTCCCTTGCAAATTGGCGGGCTCAATCCTTTGCGGAGCAAGTATCTTTTCAAATGGCTAGCCTCCAAGATGACCCTCACGGGCTTCCAGAGACTCTTCTGCTTTGCATTAGCCAGGCTCAGGACCTCTGTCTCAGCCTCTCCAGCCACTAAGTAGCATTGTAATTCCCTGGAGCCTCTCCTAAGCTGTAGAGTAAATGAAAATAAAACATTCTGAAACAGAAATATATATATATATGTATATATATATATGACATTTTCAATCATGCATATGTTCGGCATAATGAAATAAGAATGTTTTCCTCTTGGTCTTTAAGTGTTAAAATTCCAACACTGTTAACGCTGATAATACGGAGCATGTCTGGTGTTCATCTATACTCATCCATGCTTTCTGTGATGCCCTCTTTGATCAGTTCTGCACTACACTAGGTTCTGTTCCCCACACCTCTAAGGTACCAGGATATTTACTGCTGGAGAGAGCGTAGAGAGCAGTTCATCACAAGCACGTTTGCAACTTTCTCTGAAACCTTTCCCAACGAGTAAATTCAGGGCAAGGCAGATTAGCTGCTCAGCTGCTCACACAAGTTCAGCTGGGGCAGAATTGATGCTTTGCTTTCTCTCTGTGTTTCTTTTCTTTTCTTTCTTTGTTTTGTTTTTGGTTCTTTTGCTTTCTGTTTTCCTTTCTGAGACAGGGTCCCGCAATGGCTTTGGAGTCTGTCCTGGAACTAGCTCTTGTAGACCAGGTTGGCCTTGAGCTTACAGAAATCTGCCTGCCTCTGATTCCTGAGTGCTGGGATTAAAGACTCGTGTCACCACTGCCTGACTTTGTTTGACATCATGTGTAATCCTACAAGCCAAAGGCCTCAGTTTCTGTGTCTACTAAGTTTCTCAGGCCTGATGTGTTGTTAAGTTCCACATAGTGTTTGAGGTTTCAATATAATCTTTGATTTGTATACAAAATCTTATAAGTGTTGTATAGAAGCTTAAGAGATCAAAGCTGTTTAGGAGTCGTAGAAGTTCCTTGGTAGAATTTTTGGAATTGCTTATGTAAACTATCATATCATCAGCAAATAGGTGAGAGTTTGACTTCTTCTTTTCCAATTTGTATCCCCTTGATCTCCCTTTGGTGTCTTATTGCTCTAGCTAGGACCTCAAGAACTATACTGAATAGATATGGAGAGAGTGGACAACCTTGTCTTGTTCCTGATTTCAGTGGGATCTCTGGGAGTTTCTCTCCATTTAGTTTGATGTTGGCTGTTGGCTTCCTGTTTATTGCCTATATAGTCAATGCAATGCCTATCAAAATCCCACCAAAAAATTTTCACAGACCTGGAAAGAACTATAGTGAACTTCATATGGAAAAGCAAAGTACCCAGGATAGCCAAAACAATCCTGTAAAATAAAAGAACTTCTGGAGGCCTCACAATCCCTGACTTCAAACTCTACTACAGAGCTACAGTACTGAAAACAGTTCAGTATTGGCATAAGAACAGACAAGAGAACCAATGGAACCGAATAGAAGACCTGGATATTAATCCACACTCCTTCGAACACCTGATTTTTGACAAGGTAGCAAAAATTATCAAATGGAAAAAAGAAAGCATATTTAACAAATGGTGCTAGCATAACTGGATATCAACATGTAGACAAATGAAAATAGACCCATATCTATCACAATGCACAAAACTTAAGTCCAAATGGATCAAAGAGCTCAACATAGAGCCAGCCATACTCAACTTTATAGAAGAGAAAGTGGGAAGTACACTTGAACACATTGGCACAGGAGACCACTTTCTAAATATAACGCCAGCAGCACAGATACTGAGAGAAACAATTAATAAACGGGACATCCTGAAAGTGAAAAACTTCTGTAAAGCAAAGAATACAGTCAACAAGACAAAACGACAGCCTACAGAATGGGAAAAGATCTTCACTAGTCCCACATTAGACAGAGGTCTAATCTTCAAAATATACTAAGAATTCAAGAAATTGGTCATCCAAAGAATACATAATCCAATTAAAAAAATGGAGTACAGACCTAAACAGAGAACTCTCAAGAGAAGAATCTAAATGGCTGAAAGGCACTTAAGGAAATGTTCAACATCCTTAGTCATCAGAGAAATGCAAATCAAAACAACTCTGAGATTCCATTCTACACCTGAAAGAATGGCCAAGATCAAAAACACTGATAACAGCTTATGCTGGAGAGGTTGTGGGGAAAAGGGAACACTTCTGCATTGCTGGTGGGAATACAAGCTGGTACAGCCTCTTTGGATGTCAGTGTGGCAATTTCTCAGAAAACTAGGAAGCAACCTTCCTCTAGACCCAGTAATACCACTTTTGGGCTTATATTCAAAAGGATGCTCAATCGTGCCACAAGGACATGTGCTCAACTATGTTCATAACAGCATTGTTTGTCATAGCCAGAACCTGGAAACAACCTCAATGCCCCTCGACCGAAGAATGGATAAGGAAAATGTGACACATCTACACAATGGAGTACTACACAGCAGAAAAAAATAAAAACCCGACATCTTGAATTTTGCAGGAAAATGGATGGATAATGTTGCAGGACAATCTTACACCAGTTTGATTAAAAAGGGGGTATTTTATTGGAGGGGATAAAACTTACAGATCAATGTCCCAAACCACATTCCTCTGGTCGCAAACAGGAAACCGAGTCTAGCAGTCAGCAAGGAAGCAGGAAGCAAGAGAGCGCTGAGAGCTGCTGAGGCTTTTTTTTTAAATGAAAACCACGCCCCAGTGGGCTGGTATCTTAGAAGCCATTGGCTGAAGGCAAGAGAGCATAAGCTCCCGCAGCAGATGGAGCTAGAAAACATTATTTTGAGTGAGGTAACTCAGACCCAGAAAGACAATTATCACATGTACTCACTCATAGGTGGTTTTTAAACATAAAACAAAGAAGACCAGCCGACAAACCACAATCCCAGAAAATTTAGACAACAATGCAGACACTAAGAGAGACTTACATAGATCCAATCTCCATGGGAAGTAGAAAGTATAAAAAGACAAGATCTCCTGAGTAAATTGTGAGCATGGGGACCTTGGGGGAGGATTGAAGGTGGAAAAGGAAGAGGCAGGGAGGGGAGCAGAAAATAAATGGAGAGCTCAATAAAAATCAATAAAAAAATAATAAAAAGAGACCAAAGCTATTATTGTGTTCCACTTAGCAATGGGAAATGGATTTGACAACTGAGCTCCCACTCACTGAGTATAACCTGTTAAGAAACTCGGGTAGCCTGTTGCACATATGAGCTCAGCCGCCGTTTCTGTTGTGTTTGCACCATTGCATAAGCATGGAAAACATTGGGCATAGCATATGCTTGACTTCTCACAAAGAACAAAGTTAGAAAGCACAGTAAATACTTGATAAGTCACTCATGGATTCTCACACATCTACTCCGGTGTGGTCCAAAGCCTGTATCAACCCTTGTCCCCTAGATGACATCTGCCAGCATTTGGAAGGAGAACTGTCTGTCCTACAGAGAACAGACTGCACCCAACAAAGTGCTTAGAGTTCTGCTTGCTTTTGAGGAAGGGTCTCATTGTGTAGCTCAGACTGACTTCCAGCCTGTGGTCAGCTGTCTCGACCTCCTGAGTGCAAGGATTACATACGGACTCCACGGCAGCTGCCCATTCCTTGAAGCTGTCTGACACTGACTTCCTCCAGCCAGGCCAGCTTCAGATCTTGGAAACACCGTTAGGAACTTCAAAAGTTCAGATCAAGGACTGGGATATGCTGGTACACGCCTTTAATCCCAGCACTCGGGAAGTAGAGGCAAATGGATCTCTGTGAGTTTGAGACCAACCTGGTCTAAAAGACGTAGTTTCAGGATAGGCTGCAAAGCTACAGAGAAACCCTGTCTCGAAAAACTGAAAGAAAAAAACAAAACAGAACAAAAAAACCCTTCAACTCAGTTATTTTAGGCTCTCTTTTTTATGTGTCCAGAAATTTTAATTAGCATAGTCATTGTAATTTAGTAAGTAAGGTTGCTTCTGAGAATATGAATTAGTATGGATTAGCACAGAATCAACCATCATGCAACAGTGCATACTGGCTTGGAGATATTATTTCAAATGGCTAAAGAATTTCTGAACAGAGATGAGAGTTGGTGCATACTATAATACCAGCTCTCAGGAGGCCGGGACAGGAAAGGGATGGAATTTCAGCCCAGCTAGAACCACATAGCGAAAACACATAGGAAAACAGTTGATTTCTCTGAGATGGTACAGTCGTTCTCCAGTACAGAAGTCTACCACTTAATAGTTTGAACTATTTGTGGGGCACAGGAATTACATTGGCCCCCTCAAGAAAGGAAGATGACAATGAGGAAGAATGTAATTAATGCAGGGCCAGGAAGGTGTTTGGGTTCTCTGGAGTTTGAGCTCTAAATTACCATTGTTAATGTCTGTGTGGAACACATGTGACTGCGTCTGTCTGGGGGTGCAGGAGTCCTTGCACAGGTGTGGCAGTGGGAAGACGGCTTTGTGAATAGTTCTGTCCCCCTCTTTTCACACAGGTTTCAGGGTTCAAGCTAAGACCTACAGTTTGGTATGGGAAATCTAACCAGCCAAGCCACTGCACAGCTGAAAGCGGCTGTAACATTCTGTACGTCACGACTCCTAAAGTTGTTGTGTGCTGCAAATTTTCAAAGCAAGTAAAAAAACTTCTCATGGCGTTTCCGTCATGCATGCCGCTTAGTGTGGAAAAATTCACCACCATTTAGTAGCTTCCCTTTAAAACGAGCTATTAAAAACAGCAACAGCAGCAGCAGTGACATCTAAAATCGCGTGGAAACGGTCCTGCTTGGTAATTCTGCGAATGATGGTGGGATTAGGCAAGTGGCTGATAGCTTGATCTGCCAAGGGCCAACCTGAGAACTCCTGACTTCTTGGATGGGAGCCAAAGGTTGCCCTTGGGGTTAAGATAAGCCAGTTAATCTCCTGACTGCAACAAGAAGTCTAGACACCAAATTGCTGTGGCATAATACTGATCAGGGATGTTTCGGACTGACTACATTCTAATTTGGGACCCGGAGTAGTCCTGGAATTGCAAAGGTGCTTTGGAAGGGTACAGCATAGCAGGCATGGCTTCACTGAGCAGCTGCTCAGAAAATGCCATCTAAGGTGAATTTGGGATCTGCATGATTTTCCCCAGTGGGAAGAAATAGCTGCACAATAGGTCTAACTTGTCTTATTCGTGTGTAAGGACGTAATGAGGAATCCATAAGCTGGTATTAGGCTCTGTTGAGAGGTCCTTCTGGCCATGAGGATCCTTAAACGTCACTGAGAGAGTCACTTGAGACGGCTGTGTACTGATCGCTCTGAACTGGAAGGACCCATTCAAACAAAAGGGAGGCTTTCTAAAGAACCAGGGAAAAAATAGAAGAAGAAACTTTACACCCAACCTTACCATTGTCTGATAGCTTTATGTGAATGTTCTTCTCACCGAAACTGATGACCCGAGTTGATCCTTGGAACTGACTCCTAAAAAATTGCCCTTTGACCTACAGACACATGATACAGCACATGACCACCCTCCCTTCATCACATATGAACATGAATAGCAATAAAATCTAACTGAAAAATTCAACACCCATCCAAAATGAACTAAGTATCAGAATGAGTACTTCCTGACCCCCAAGTGTTCAGAGCGACCCTATCCCACTTAGGGAGAACCGAGGACCCCAGCAAGGCTCAGATGCTGACGTCATCCATTAGATTTCCATCAACCCTCTTTTTTTCAGTCCTCCCTTCATGTGTTCAAAGCAGAAAAAAACAGGTCCTTTTTCCAGTGACCTTGCCCTCCAGCGACAATGCTTACATCAAACAAGGAAGGAACCGTTACCAAGAGTGACTTAGAAATCAACGCTGCTGTCCGAAATCCATTCTTCCTAATTTTCTTGTATTGTTCTCTCTTCTTGTATTCTGTTCATTTATTAGCCACTAGCCTTATAGTTTGTGAACAATAAAGTCTATTCTCTACCCTAATTCTTATCGACGCTCTTCCAGACAACTGAAACCTCAACCTTCGTGTGACAGTGTCTCACAGGAACTTTAAATGAGGTCCCTTGTTTTATCTTCAGAGCATGGCACCCAGGATGCTACATATCTCGACTAGTTTCATAGCATTCAAGCAAGACCCAACCTGAACCTGGAATCCACTGAGGTTCCTTCATCTCCCTCAACTCCAGTTCTAACTGGTTTCTGTGGTTAGTTGCTTTCTGCCCCTCTTGAACATGCTCTTGTGCCATGTAACAGAATAGGTTCTCTTAGGCAAAGATGCAGATGAAAACTAGCATCTATAGACAGGAAAGGGAGATAGCAGAATTGCCAGAGGGACAGTTGATCAGGGACATAGGATTGCTACCTCCATCTGACTTTAGGAGAACCCTGAGAACTGATGAGGCTTCTGAGGGGACCTCACTTAGGATAGAAATGTTAGAGTATCTCTTTGTATTACACTTTCCATTCTCTTTCCTTCGCAATCATCCTTTTTATAGATTTTTCAAATACTTTTTGCTGAAAATCTTCAGAAATTTTCTAACAGTTCTCCTTCCCCTCCGCTGTACAGACTCAGGAACACTCAAACAAATTCATGTCACCTTGTAGCTTAGAACACCCCACAAATGCTCCATCATCTGAAGGGTAAGGTCTTAGAGAGGACAGTAAGAGTTGATGATTCTCTTCCTTCTCTGACTTCTCGTTTCCACTGCTCCTGGATCCAGCCTATAAGCCAGCAATGGAGGTGTCCCTGCAGATTCTCAGCACACTGCATCTTTCCATGGCTTGTTCTGTCCCCGGCCTGATGAATTCATTCCAACTGTTCTTCAGGAGTCGCCCAAAGCCGATTTGTCACAATGCCCTCTCCAACATTTCAGGACAGGGGGAAACACCATCTCTGTGGGCTTTCATCGTTTGCTGGGATCATTTGCTTGCTTCTTCTTCTTCTTTTTTTTTTTAATTTTCTTTGGTTTTTCGAGACAGGGTTTCTCTCTGGCTTTGGAGCCTGTCCTGGAACTAGCTCTTGTAGACCAGGCTGGTCTCGAACTCACAGAGATCCGCCTGCCTCTGCCTCCCGAGTGCTGGGATTAAAGGCGTGCGCCACCAACGCCCGGCTCATTTGCTTGCTTTTTGTTTCGCAGTCTAGGATGCGAAAACTCAAAGGACCATTCACATGAGTTTGTATATGTGTGCTGCAGATATACAAAATCACATTGTTCTCGTTCTCAGAACAATTTCTGGTTTAAAGGTATTTTCTAACTGTCTTATATTTCTGTGACAGAATACTGTGACAAAAGGTGGCATAAGGAGAAAAAGCTGATTTTCATATACAGTTCCAGCAGAAAGTCCATAGTGGTGGGGGAACACGACAGCAGGTGGTTGAAGCAGGAAGCCGAGACACCACAGCTCAGCTACTCAGACTGGGAGTGCAGTGAACTATCCATTTTCAAGCCCAATCCCAGTGACGTACTTCCTTCAGCAAGGTTCCATGTCCTGAAAGTTCTATAAACCTCTCCAAACAGCGCCACCACCAGGAGGCCAAGGGTTCCAATACGTGAGACTATGGGGAACATGTCTCTTTCAAACGATCACACACTGTATGTTTAAGAATGTTCAGTAGAGGGCTGGAGAGATGGCTCAGCGGTTAGGAGCACTGCCTGCTCTTCCAAAGGTCCTGAGTTCAATTCCCAGCAACCACATGGTGGCTCACAACCATCTGTAACGAGGTCTGGTGCCCTCTTCTGGCCTGCACACACACACACACACACACACAGAATATTGTATACATAATAAATAAATAAATATTTTTTTTAAAAAAAGAATGTTCAATAGAGCAAGGTAGAGTGATGTGCACTTGTAATGTTAGCTATTTGTGGCACTGGGGGAGAGTGGTTATGAATTTGAGGTCATCTTGGACAAATAGCAAAGACTCTTTCTCCCTCTTTCTCTCTCCCCTTTTTCCCTCTCTTTCACAAAATAGAAATGAGGTGGGAGGCCCTCATACAGTATAAATATGGGCACCTGTCTCCAGGACCCATGATTGCTACCTTAAGGGTCCCAGGCTCTGTTTTGGCAGCACAGCAGCATCAGGCTTTTGTCGAATTTCTTCTATTTCATTTATGTATTTTTTATCAGGATATGTGAAAAGATGTTAATCACATGTTAATAATATCACATGCAAATAGTTAATAGTCCTACCTGGTAAATCCTTTAATGTGAGTTTCATTCAGAGGCACTGGGGGCAGTTGGGCCGACAGGTTGAGACTGACTTGAAAGTGTTAGTAAATGTTTCACCAAGTTCCTAGTGTGGGATGGGACCGGGACTGCTATTTCGAGCAAAAGAACTTAAGAAGGTATCAGAACGGAACCTCTTCCAGGAGATCGATCATAAACTAAGGGCCACAGAGGGTGTGAATAGCTAACGGAGAGTCTGGCAAGAAGGAGAAGAGAACATTATCCTTTTAAGATACTGAGGTTTAAGCAAGCATCCATTAGGAGATCAGTATGACAGGTTGGAGAAGATGCCCTCAAAACCAAGGCATCAGAACAGGGCCATGGTTCTATGGATGCAAGAAAGCAAGGTCTGGGAGGGAGTAACAGCAAGACCTTCACGGTGGGCTGTGCTTCATGGGATGAGTGCCACATGGAACTTCCGGTTCTCCTCAGGTGCAGAACGAGGGACAGTTGGTGAAGGCTGGGAGCTGGGGCTTGTGGAATGACCGCCAGTGCTAGGGAGAGAAAGGATAATAGATTAAACTGTATGTCTGTCTGGATTCTTGGAATTTATACTGTTTAAAGAAACTCATTAAATGTATTTTTATTAAACTTAAAGCATTTCAATTTAAAGAAAGTTATTCAAACTGTCTTTGACTAGTAACTGAGTTACTGAGAAATACCAGAAGTCGCGCTATATAGGGAATTCTGTTTGGAACTACACCGAAACCAAATTCTTTAACTAGTTCCAGCCTTCCTGTCTGTAACCTATATGCTGTATAATTCAGAAGAATGAAGAAGCACCGAGGAGAAGATGCCCTCAAAACCAAGTCTTCCTCCTGTTCTTCAAAGCTGGTGCCTAAGGGGGAAGACACAAAGCAAGCAGAAGGGACCTGGGCAGCACTCAAAAGGAAAAAAATAAAAGTACTTTTGTACAAAACAGAGATACACCTGTGTTGATATGTTGGTAGCACTGTTCCCTGTCGGAGCCTATTCAGAGCTCGTTAAGTTGTCTTTCTGGTGGTGCTCAGGGTGATCTGGCAGCAGGGGTGTGCAGAAGGCAAGTCTCCCTCGTGTCCACCACTTCCCCAAGACACAGTTAACCACACCCACATGCTGCTGGCCAGAGAGCAGGCGCAGGGGGAGGAACGCACAGAGAATGTTCCTGGACGACCCTCACTTCTGTACAAGAAGCTGTTTATTTTGTTGTTTAGAATAAAAACTATTTTTATTAGTATCCAGCACGGCTTTGTGTCATCTTGGCTATAGTGAACTACATTCTCTAAAATTCCCTTTCAAGTGTGTTTCTGGCTAACGTGAGAAGATGGAGGGCTGGTGGGGGCAGCTGTACTTTGGAGTCTGAACAGGCCTTGTTCCAGAGACTCTAGCACTAGCTGTACGTTGCTCTGAAGGGGTTACCTGGATGTAAAGTCCCAAGTAAGTTGATGTTGAGTCAGCTAAAAGGGTGACGAAGCTGTATAGTTCTGATTTAACCAGGTGCCAGTCCTTTAAAAAGGAATGTGGCCCCTCCAGAGGAGGAGGGACTACAGGAAGCAAATAGGGGGGAGGGGAAGACTCTAAATCAGCCATTTGCCTCACTGGAATGAAGCTTCCTTTCCCTTTGAATGCTTGCATCACCTCCTTCCTGTGCCAAGTGTGTGTATTCAGCTACAGAGCACAGTTATATCTGAGTTCTTTGTTACCAAGTGTGCTGGCTGATTTTACATCAACTGGATACCATCTAGAGCCATCTGCTTGGAGGGAACTTCAATTGAGAAACTTTTTCCGTAAGACTGGGCTATAGGCAAGCCTGTAGGGCATTTTCATTTGTTTATTGATATTTATTGAGCTCTACACATTTCTCGGCTCCCCTCCCTGCCTCTCCCCTCCACTTCAACCCATTCCCAAGGTCCCCATGATCCTATTTTTTTTACTCAGGAGATCTTGTGTTTTTCTACTTCCCATGTAGATTAGATCTATGTAAGCTCTCTTAGCATCCTCATTGTTGTCTAGGTTCTCTGGGATTGTGATTTGCAGGCTGTTTGTTGTTGTTGTTGTTTTGTTTTATGTTTAAAAACCAATTATGAGTGAGTACATGTGATATTTGTTTTTCTGGGTCTGGGTTACCTCACTCAAAATGATGTTTTCTAGCTCCATCCATTTGCCTGCAAGATTCAAGATGCTGTTATTTTTTTCTGCTGTGTAGGACTTCGTTGTGTAAATCTACCACATTTTTCTTATCCATTCTTTGATCGAGGGGCATTTAGGTTGTTTCCAGGTTCTGGCTATGACAAACAAGGCTGCTATGAACATAGTTGAGCACACATTTGAGCATCTTTTGGATATATAGCCCAAAGTGATAAAAAAAAAAAAAAAGAAAAAGACCTAAACAGAGAACTCTCCACAGAGGAATCTAAAATGGCTGAAAGTCATTTAAGGAAATATTCAACATCCTTAGTCACCAGAGAAATTTAAATCAAAACAACTCTGAGATTCCATCTTACACCTGTAAGAATGGCCTGGATCAAAACCACTGAGGACAATTTATGCTGGAGAGGGTGTGGGGTAAAGGGAACACTCCTGTTTTGCTGGTGGGAGTGCAAGCTGGTACAGACCCTTTGGATGTCAGTGTGGTGATTTCTCAGAAAATTAGGCAACAACCTTCCTCCAGACCCAGTAAGAACACTGTAGGGCATTTTCTTAATTAGTGACTGATGTGGGAGAGCCCAGCCCTTTGCAGGTGGCGCACTGGATTCTGTAAGATTGGAGGTCAAAAAAGCCATGAGGAGCAAGCAAGTGAGCAGCACTTCCCACGGCGTCTGCATCGGTTTCTGCTCTGTTCCTGCCCTGTTTCTGTCCTGACTTCCTTTGAAGATGAACTGTGAGGTGGAAGCACAAGAAAAATCAACTGTTTCCCCTCCAAGTTGCTTTCTGTCATTGTGTTTTAACACAGAAATAGAAACCCTAGCTAAGACATCAAGAATGAAAGAATTCCGGATGAAATCATGTTTTAATCTGTTCTTTGGGGTTCATTTATCCTTGCTTGGTTTCTTCCCTGCCATGTACTCTGGATTCAATTCCAAGATTTGATGTAGATTCAACCTTGCAAAGCCAAGCTTTCTTTATACTTCTGTCATTATGGTTTTTATATAAGTAAATACATATGTATACATACTCATTAACTTTTGAAAGATTATAAATTATTTGTTACATATCTATATATATAAATACACGTAAAGTTGGCACACTGGTTCTGCTTTCCTACTTGAGTCCTGTCTTTTTCCATATTTTTGCATATCATTTCACAGTTTGCTTAGTATCATTCTCATTGTACTACATAGCACGTCATAGATAAAAACAATGAGACCCCCCAAAACTTTAAATTATCTAAAGTAGTATGTAATGACCTTAGTGAAGATGCTAATACTCGCATACACCAATCTGATAACACTGCTTATAATGACAATGAATTTTTAGTGCTGTATAGAAAAAAAGTTAAGATGATAAGTTTCAATGAAGGATAGAGACAAAAATACCAACAGGATTGAACTCCTCCTCCTTTTATATTCCCCGGAATTACGGATTTATATATTAAATATATGTATATATATAATATATATATGTACTTTGTGTATATATGTACTGCCCTTATATTTCCTGGTCACCCAGATGATGGGAAAAGACTTTTAGCCAATCACAGGATGTTGGAGTGTGGCCATTGGGACCCCAGGTATCTAAAATGGGGAGAACACAGGTGTCCTCTCTCTCCATGTTGTGTCCGTTGGACTGATAGGACTTTGGACTTCCCAGCCCGATAGCGTGAGTCTTCTCTTTTTTCATTTATTAAAAATACTTTTTCCTATTGAGCTGGCTTGGTTATTCATTCTGCAGCATGCTGTTACACCCAGATTCAAATAATCACACAGAAACTATATTAATTGCAACATTTAACCAATAATTTAAGCATATTCCTAGCTAGCTCTTATATCTTAAATTAACCAATTTCTATTAATCTGTGTATCACCATGAGGCTGTGGCTTACTGGTAATATTCCAGTGTCTTTTTCTTTTGGCAGCTACATGGCATCTCCCCGATCCCGCTTTCTTTCTCCCTGCATTCAGTTTGGTTTTCCCACCAGCTCTATTCTGCCCTGCCATAGGTCAAAGTGGCTTCTTTATTAGCCAATTGTAATAAAAACATATTCACATCATACAGAGGGAAATCCCACATCAATACCTAATTCCAATATTTACCAAAATGAAAGGAGTTTGAATTTGGTGACTAGTGCGCCTGTTGGCATGATTGTAATGAGGTGATAGAATAAGGGGCAAGGAGGACTAAGTGAGCAGCAAGATCAAGAAAGCAGCAGATTTAAACAGAGTCAGAGAACAGTGCAGTTGACATGTGTAATAGCCATGCTGTAGCCACTCACATGTTGCTTAAATGTAGCAGCTTCTTGTAGTAAGAGGTGCAAGCAGGCTGTGTTCCCAGCACCTGAGAGGAGCACGGGCCCTTTTGTTCCATCCTGCCTGGCTCCTGGTGTGGGCGGGCTATATTCCCAGAATAATTACACATAAACTGTATTCATTTAAATATTGCCTGACCGATTATCTCTAGCTTTTTCTTGGCTAACTCTTACATCTGATTCAACCCATTTCTAATAGTCTGTAAGTCACCACAAGGTAGTGGTCTTACTGGGAATCATTCAGCATGTCTGACCCTGGCGGCTTCATGGTGGGCTCTCTGAGCCTTCCCTATTTCAGAATTCTGTCTTCCCTGCCTAAGATTTTACCCTATCAAAAGGCTGAGGCAGGTTCTTTATTCAACCAATGAAAGCACAGAAATGTAGAAGGTCCCTCCTACACCAGCTTCCCTTTAATCAGTAGGAGATGCCATGGCCTTGTCACTATCTGGAGACATTTGGCGTCATGATTGATGAACATCAGTATTGACTATTTCTATGTATGTGCCTGTTTATAAAAGTTAGACACATATTTTCTCTCTGTGACCAATGGGCATGGAATCCCGGGAGAGAGGGAACTTTAGGAAATAACCGTGCTTTGTGAACTGAAGAAGGGAAGGTTGATAAGATGTGCTCAGCATCAGCAGCATTGCGACTGTTCATTGGTCTGCATGGTTATTTCTGTTTTTTTTTCCTCTCCTCTCAGCCTCCACACAAACTGAGAAGGCCACAGCCCATGGAAAGACAGAAACATACTCTTTTAGATCTCTTTCTGGATTCAAAGTCTCCCTTTGCTGGAGCTCTGTGACTTCATTCCAGTATAAGGACCACTAATTACAGCACAATTTCCTGGGCCATGTTTGATATTGTGGCAAGAAGAACCCACACAGAGAGAACGCTTGCTTATGATGGGACAAGAAGAGCCATGTGTCTTACCCATGTACCTGAGGCAGAAAGACTTATTTCTTTTTCTTGTCATGAAGCCACAAAGAAGAGTTGATAATGGACCACAGCATATCTCATCGTCCAAGCAGCCAATAAAGCTAAAAGGTTGAGAGCTAAGAGAAAAGGGGCATCCTCTTCTCCACTGTTCAGGATCCTAGCTGGGGTCATCCCTATGGACTCCTGGGAACCCCTCCAGAGTCAAGCCTCTTGCCAACCCCAAAATGGCTCCCTCAATTAAGATATCTTCTTCCTTGCTCCCATATCCGTCCTTCCTCCATCTCAACCATCCCACTCCCCCCAAGTTCTCCCCAAACCTCCCCTTCTCCCTTCTCTCTCCCCCTCTTCCCTTCCCATCAGTGTGGCAGTTTTTCAGAAAATTGGGAATCAACCTACCTCAGGATCCAGCAATACCACCCTTGGGAATATACCCAACAGATGCCCAATCACACTACAAAAGCATTTGTGCAACTATGTTCATAGCAGCATTATTTGTAATAACCAGAACCTGGAAACAACCTAGGTGCCCTCAATGGAAGAATGGATCAAGAAAGTGTGGAATATATACACATTAGAGTACTTCTCAGTGGTAAAAAACAACGGCATCTTGAATTTTGCATGCAAAGGGATAGAAATAGAAAACACTATTCTGAGTGAGAAATCCCAAACCCAAAAAGATGAGTATGGTATGTACTCACTCATTAGTGACCCTAGCCATAAAGAAAGGACATTAAGCTTATAGCTCACAAGCCTAGAGAACCCAAATAACATGGGGAACCCAAAGAAAAACATATTTAGATCTTCCTGGAAATTGGAAGCAAACAAGATCGCCGGGCAAAAGTTGGGAGCATGGGGATGGGGTGGTCTCTTCTATTTTAAAATTGGGGAAGATGGGCTTAATTTGAATCACTAAGTTCCTAAAGGGTGTGCATAGCATCAAAAGAAAGACATTGAATTTGCAGCAGATGCCAGCTTTTGTGCAAAGGCAGAACGGGGCACTGTAACCTACAATGCAGATCACTGTGCAGTAACTGGCCAACGGCTTTTGCAGGGTTTCCGTCTCCGGCTTGTCTCTATCTGGAGCCTGTAGAACACTTTTGTTCTTTTATTGAACAGGAAAAAAGATTACTGCATCTAAAATTAGGTCCACAAAAACCTATGTATAGTGCTATGCAGCATAATCAAATTATGAAAAAACAGCTCTTACTTCTTCATAGCTATATAATATTGTATAGATCTTTAACAATTTGTTTAGAAGGAAAAGGGTGATGGTTGGAAGACAGTGTATTATTTAAAGCACCACTGAGTTTTTGCCGAATAGGCCACCTTCTTGAATGCCACGTAGAAATGTTTACTTCAAGAATGGGAGAAGTTGATGGGCGGTGGTGGCGCACGCCTTTAATACCAGCACTCAGGAGGCAGAGGCAGGTGGATCTCTGTGAGTTCGAGACCAGCCTGGTCTACAAGAGCTAGTTCCAGCTAGCTCCAAAGCTACAGAGAAACGCTGTCTCGAAAAACAAAACAAACAAACAAACAAACAAACAAAAACCAAAGAATGGGAGAAGTTTGATAAAGTCTAATTTGTTTTCTTTCCTTGCTGTCCCTTCCCTGCAGCCTTTAATATAAACGGGCCACTGCTCTTGATTTCTTCCTGCTCATCCTTATCGCTTATTGTGTGAACGCGATCCTCAGAAAGCAGTTCCCATCCATTTGATGTGACCAGGTAAATGGAGAGCCTCCCGCTTCCCCAGCACCGCAGAATCCTTAGCTGCTTGCTCCTGCAGTCTGATCAGAGAAAAACCACAGAAGCCGTGTCATCAGATAAGTTGTTACTGTGAGGATGTAAATATGAAAGAGGAGGGGAAAATGAAAGGCAAGGGAAGAAGTTTGACAGTGGACAGGGGGGAAAAAAGTAGAAGACTGGACCAAAGGAAAAAAATCAACAGAGAGAAAAGAACAAGAAAAATATCACAAGGAAGAAACTGGGAGAGCAAAGCAGGACAGAGAAAAGGTGAGCCCGCAGACGAGGTAGCTCTACCTTGGTGTGGAGGGGTGGGGGCCAGGCAGGCACACTCTTTGGAGCCTGTGATGCTCTGCACGGCTCTGTCCAGCACCCCCTCCACCCCCGCCCCTCAATACTGCCATTAATGATGAAGGTGGCTCTAGCAGGAGAGGTGCCATTTCCTCCTAATTTAATTTTCGGCTACTGAACTCAGTTACTGACTCTTCAGAGCCTGAGGGGGGATGAGCCTTTGTTAAAGGCCTGCCTGTTAACTTCCACGTTCTTTTCAACCTCATTATATTTCCCGAGGTTTAGTTCTAGACCTAAAGCGCTGTGTGCTACAGCTAAACTGTAAAAAAACGTTTTTGGTGAAAAGTAAGACTTGGGAAAATGTCACACAAATTTTGACTTCAGTTGTAGCCAGTGATGTCACCAAATGTATTTCTAGTTCAGATGACTCCAGTAATAGGGTATTAAATTGGTCACGGACTTAGCGGAAGCCCGAGCTTGTGATTTCCCCTTCATGGCATCCTGCGGTGCAGTGATGAACCAGAAAACCTTCTTGTCTGATGGGACCTTTATATGCACATTCAATGAATAGCACACCCATGCAGGCAGAACACCCACCACAGCAGGGTTTGAGAAGGGCCAGCTTACCTGGCTGAGTCCAAACAGGGCATAAAAAAAAAATCTTAATTAATTGGCATAGCATTTAAATGGCATTTTCTGTGAAAAATGGGCCTTTCTTTCTTTTCTTTCTTCCTTCCTTTCCTTCCTTCATTCCATCCTTCCTTCCTTTCGTCTTTCTTTTAAGGAGAATTTTTTCAAAAGCTGAGAACCTTAAAAAAATGTTCTTTCAAAATGTATTTAAAATAACTAAAGATTAGAATGCCGACTATAAGTGGTCGGCGGATCAATCGTGTATAATGACCTGCAAAGGTTATCTAGGATAGACTGTAATCGGCCCCTGATGCCCTGTCCTTTGGGGATGTCATCATGCTGACTCAATCTCTGGCCCCTGACTGATAACCTCATCCCAAGTCACCAGGCAAAACCAGGTTGGTTTTGTTGACTTAAGCACCCCTCACCCCCTGTTGCCTCTTAGAGCTTCTGTTCTGTTCGTCTTTGTGACAGGCTGCTCTTTCTATGCTGTTTTGGTGTTCAGTCTTTTGTGAGACGAAAAATGACATTTTAAGGCCATCTAAGTGGAGTTGGTTGTTTTTGTGGGGACTGTCGAATTGGACAGTACCTCATCCATGGCCTTGCACTGCCGGTGTGACACCGCTAAGCTTCCTCCAAGCAACCATAGGTACTAGGTTAGACTGAGAAACAGTTTCTTGGCTGACTTTATAAAATATTAGCTGTGTGAAAGAACATTTGTTTTTATTGACATAGACTCTTAGGTAGCTCACACTGGCCTCAAACCGGGGGTATATAGCAGAGTGCCGACGTATGGTCTCCTGGCTCTGTTTTCTGAAAACTAGGATTATAGGTGTATTCCACCATGTGATACTGGGAATTAAACACAACCCAGGGTCTCGCTTACACTCTCCAAGCACTTTACACATTAAACTACATTTCTGTACCCAGAAAGTCATTCTTTTTGTTTTTAAGTGAAAATTATATTTTATTTATTAGGTACTTAAAATGCTAAAATAATATAGAGGTGTTTCATTTTTGTTTTTGTATTGATTATATTGAACTCTGTATTTTTCTCTTCTTCCCTCCCTTCCTCTCCTTTCCCCTTCAACCCTCTCCAGTGGTCCCCATGCTCCCAATTTACTCAGGAGAACTTGCCTTTTTCTACTTTCCATGTAGATTAGATCCATGTAAGTCTCTCTTAGGGTCCTCATTGTTGTCTAGGTTCTCTGGGATTGTGATGTGTAAGCTGGTTTTCTTTGCTTTATGTCTAAAAGTCAAGAATAAGTGAGTATATATAATATTTGTTTTTCTGGGTCTGGGTTACCTTTCTCAATATGATGTTTTCTAGATCCATCTATTTGTCTGCAAATTTCAAGCTGTCATTACGTTTTTCTGTTGTGTAGTACTCCATTGTGTAAATGTACCAC
>JAQHUG010000056.1:6531842-6547866 GCA_028555095.1 Dicrostonyx torquatus | reverse complement strand
AATAATAATAAAGCATAATAATAGTAATAATAGTAGCAGACTATTCCGTAGTTTAAAATTCACATGTAGAAAGCACAAGCTGTAATAATTTTAAGCACAGAATACAAGACAAAGCACCATGTTTAAATATAAATTAAAGATGTATATGGCCATATGATATATATAGCTGTGTATGTAGGTAAGTAGATCGTCATAGATTATATTTCTAATATATGTGTTTATAACTCTGTCAGAAAATCTGTTAATATCTACTATATATGATTTTTATGTTTCTATATGTATATATTTGTCTTTGTAACTATAACCATAGGTAAGTTCATTTATATTACATTCGATTTATCATTCCAATCTTCCCATTGTTCAGAAAAGTTATAATTTAAAGATTGATTGAGTATGTTTTTCTTCATATGAAGCTAGAAATTTTGCCTTAAGTTGAAACTGGAAGAGTTAAATTGAGAATCTTCATTGAACCCTCTTTATCAGTTATGATCAAATTTGTTGCAAACTAACACATGGATGTTTCATTCTGTCACCTTTCACATTGCCTTGAGAGGAAGATTATTAGGTAAGTGCCTACAATTAGCCAGTGGTTTATCAATTGCTAAGATAAAAAGCCCTTGACTGAGAACCGGTCTTCTCTGGAAGCAGCCAGGCGGGGGATCGGGGCAGCAGACAATTGGCAAAGACACACTTCTTTTGTTAAAGAAACGTGAAGCTCATGAGAAATAACTGAGCAACTTAAAGAATTATTTTTAGTGATAACGTTGTGAGATGTTTTCAAGTAAAAAACAATTTGCGAAGTTTGCGTCTGCATTGCAAATCCTCATCACACATCTCACTCCCTGCTGCCTCTCACTCACTATGTCTCTGTGTGGCCTCAGCAATAAAGAGACAAGGATGGATTGGTGTATCAATTTATATTGGACAGCCACACCCCAGGCGCCAGTGCACAGTCTCCATTTCAATTGTAAGGCTTTTTCCTAAAGTCCATGTGACATCACTGGAGAGAAACGCTCCGAATTAAGTCCCCAGCTTTCACTCTAGCTTGAAGACCACTGGGGAAATCTGAGCTGGTAACCACCAAGTCTGCAGCATTCCCCCCACAATCCTCCAGATCGTCCCTCCAATAATGACTACCATTTCCAAGTTACTGTAAATTGCACACAGTATTAGATATTCAGGAAAGCTCTCCTGACTCATGTCCCTTCAGACACACTGTTTTTCTGCCAGCTGAGACTAACCCTGCTGCTTTTAACTTTTACACTTTAAAGATAAACAGTATACCCAAGATAAAAATGAATGCAGTTCATGTCGCTTAATGTTGCCTTTCCTATAAGCCAGGGAAAGATGTTCAGACTCGTGTTCTTACACATCCACATTCCATGCTGAAATCCTGCTGGTGATTTCCCTCTCCAACCCAGTTGTGGGCAAAGTGGTCATTATTGCTTAGTTCAAAGGATGCTCATTAGACACATACAATTCACATTTGCTTTTGCTTTTCTCCTTTTCTTCCTTCCTTCCTTCCTTCCTTTTCTCTCAATGCTTCTATTTCTTTAGAGTCTTTTCTTCTTGTAAATGGGGAACATCTCTGCAGTCTATTCCCACAGTGTCCTGTGCCAAACACATTACGGAAGTGCTAACACACTAAATAGAAATTATCCCCTTGGAGAAACCCCTTTTCTTCTATAGTTGTCCCTGTTACATTAAATGAAATATGTCTACGAGGTTAAAATATGTTTTGCTACATTTCCACACAAAGTGATTTCAGGAGGTTTCATTCAAATTCCATGGAGAAAGCTTATGGGCAAAAGGTTATGAATACACTCTTGGAACAAGGAAGTTTTATTGAAAAGACTATCTGTATTCTTCTGAAGACCCTCATGAGTTATCGAGGGTGGTGCATCAGTGTGGGAGCCAGGAGAGAAGTTCTGTGCCCTCTCTTCATGAGTTCTGCTCTTCTTCATATCGGGACTTCTTGGTGACGCACAGCACGCACAGCTGAAGAGAACAGAAGTGTATGACTTTCACTTCATGGTCCAGATCATCCAAAGCATCAACTTGTATCACCCAAAGAGATGGCCGTAGGGACCTAGTCTCTTCCCTCCATGCCTCTAAGAGACAGAGCTTTTGCTGTTTCAAAACCAAATAAAATATAAATCAGACAGCCTGAGTGATATGTTCCCTTGTTACATTTTCCAGATCTAATAATAATCAAACCACCGGAAGCTCAGTTTGGTTGCAGTCACTCATGACGAAACTCTACAAATGAAGTGAACAGTTGAGACCTTTTCTAGAGAACTTGGACTCGATGCATGTTCCATGAGTAATAGCTTGCTTTTTCCTTTATTTTTATCACGCTTCACCTCCTACCATGTAACATATGTGAATTCCACCAGCATAGCATTTTTTATTACCCTATGTTCAATAAATTAAAATCTCACTGAGTTCTTCACTTGAGACATAATTTACAGTTACCCCGAATATTTAATATCATTCAGTAATATCCTATGGGGAAAATGGTAGAACTAAATCCATTTCTAGGTAAAGGTAAAAATAATTCTTTTTGCTTAAAATATGCAGAGGCACTTCATACAGTGGGCCCACCCTGGTGAGTGTAGCCCTTACCCATCACCGAGGAAACTTCTGTTTGCAACAGATGGAGACCATTACAGAAAACCATGACCAATCAAAGTGCAGAGAACAGCTGATCCCCTGGTGCTTAGCCCCCATGCGGAAAGCTCAGAGGATATTTCGGGAGGAATAGAAAGATTGTAAAATCCAGAGGACCAGGAAGTGTGCCGTGTGATTGCGTCTCCTATAAGTCACAGGGAAGCTACACTCATGATATTTTAACAACATGGTTCCCCAAAATGGCACGGACAATTTCAACAGCAACAGAGTTGCAAATGTGGAAAGGATCCCGCCCATCGACAAAGAACTACAGGCAACCAGTGGCTCCTGAAAGAGGGGGAATTCTTCTTCAGGGATAAGCCAATGCCAAGTGATAAGCCCTGAAATTAATATTATATATAATTACATATATATTTCACTAAATTGAATCAGCAAACTAATTTATATATTTATGCGTATATTATGTCAATAGTGATTGAAGAAAAAGAGGCCATGTATTTGAAAGGGAGCCAGGGGGACTTGGGAAGGAAGGAGTGAAGAGAGTAAAGGGGGAATGATATAGTTATATTTTCATTAAAAAATAAAAGTAAATAAAATAGGCATATATTTAAGTCCAGCTATAAAGTTTTCTGAAATGATTTATTTTGATAAATGCCCTGAGCCTCTGAAACCTTGTACATCTGGTAGCAGCCTAAACTCTCCTTTGGCACCACACTCTGCAAGAGGGCTTCATTTGAAGACAGCCTAGAAGTGTGTTTCTTAGGCCACATGAGTACAGATAGTACCTTTGTAGTGTATCATCTGTACCAAGATGTCACAACTAGTGACAGCAGGCAACCCAAGACAGAGCACCCTGGTTTTTTTGTTTGTTTGTTTGTTTTGTTTTGTTTTGTTTTTCAAGACAGGGTTTCTCTGTGGCTTTGGAGCCTGCACTGGAACTAGCTCTTGTAGACCAGGCTGGTCTCGAACTCACAAAGATCTGCCTCCCGAGTGCTGGGATTAAAGGCGTGCACCACCACCGCCCGGCTAGCACCCCGGTTTTTGAACATCATTTTCAGAATGGAACCTGAGCAGCCTAGCACAAAACGTAAGTGTCACTCAAGTTGTGCCCACCCAAACCTTTCTATATAGTGTGTGCCCATTCAAATAACAGAAGGACTTTTTTTGGCAGAAGATAGAAATGGATGAGGAGAGTTAGAACTAGTTATTTTGAAATCTCAAAGCATAATTTTTGAAAGGAAGCAATTCTTTTTCTTTGATTATTGTCATTACATATAAATGTATGTATATACATAAATACAACCTGCTGAAGCCATTTCTGTTTTCATGTGTATATGTGGGCTCAGGATTGGATACTTTGCATTGCACAAGCAACCAATAAGGACCTCATCTTCTTGAAAAGGGCAATTCTTACCTCAAAATTAGACAGTCAGTACAAATTTCATCTATCTGTTTTGTGCTGAAAATCAAGTCTTTCTCCCTGTCACTTATTCTTAGTCCTGCAGCACTAAGGCCCTCCATTCTGTTGTTTTATTTATGTATTAAATAATGGAAACCTCAACTATAAGTTGTCTGTCTTTGAGACAAGTAGTGCCACTACCTTAACAGAACCATTTGTCTGGAGTTCATGGGTGATCAATTATTGTCTTTAGGTGGCACAAACTGTACAGATCCAGCATGTCCAGTGTATACCCGTGTGTGCACTGTTGGGACCATTTGGAGTCCTGGCCTCCAGCTGCTCTTCCCTGCTAGAGATCTTTACCTCTGATTTAAGTTACTGAAAGCTGTGCTTCACGAGCACACGTTGCCTTGAGGATCAGAGGATCAGGTTTTCACCTGTTGGCCCACCTGACTGTTGGGTATATAAGCCTCCATGGGTCTACTGAATAAGGGGTTTCTTACCAGTGACTAGAGGTCCAGTGTCTCTGTCTCTGTCTGTCTGTCTGTGTTGTCTCCCTGTCTGTGTGTCTTTGTATGTTTCAACCTCCAGCCCCTAGCCCGAAGCAGCTCGGTAACTGTATGGGAGCGCACAGAGCACAGGCAGACCGGCGTTTGTGCACGGCTGTGCACTCTATAGGAGTTGAGTTTGTAGCTCTAAACTAAAGTTCTTAAATGGGCAGCTTGCAAAGCAGCTGAAAATGTACCTGAGAGGGAAATGGTAACAACGAGATCAAGACAGGCAAGGAAAGTAAACTGACACTCAGGGGTGTGCTCCCAGGCGCTCATGCTCAAGGCACTGATTACACCTAGGACAAGAATTTAAAGGGAAAACAAAAAACAGTGATCCCAAGCTGAGCAAGGCCTGATCGTGTTTACTCGAATAAAGGGGGGAGGGGGCAAAAGTTATCCAGTTAGTCTTTATAATGAATTAAGAAACACTTAAAAATAACACGTTCATGGTAATGTGGAATGCGAGGCATGTATTTTATTGTAAATTAACCTGGGGACTAGTTGCTAGTGTACTACTTTATTTCAACTCTGATAAATTAATATACAGTTACTCTTTGAGTGTCCCACAAAGTGAAAAATTAGTATTCAGCTACCATGGACTAGTCTTCACGTGACCTACACAGGGTGTGTGTATGTCAATGGCAGGTTGAAATACATAGCCATCGCTGGTTTCATAAATTACAGGCTCAATAATGTTGTTGTAATGAGGAACGAGGGGAAGGTTTATTAGATTATTTGTAGAACTTTCTGGTAGAAACATCTCTTGATTGACTTTAACATAAAATTAATGACCAATTTTATTCATTATTCTTTACTGATATAATAATCGTTCCCAATGTTTTGGAGCTCAGAGAAAAGAGCTAAGGATTGTTTTTTACAAAAAACAGGCTTTTCTGGTGAGATTATGTACAAATTCATCCTCTGCTGATTAGACAATTAGGGAGTTGTAGTCTCACTGACCTGATGTCATAGTTACCCTTGGAAACCACGATATTTCAAGGTAGATTTCTGCGTGACCAAGATTGTGTATTCTAAGAGTCTAACTTGATTTTTATTCTCTCTTTATCCCCCCCATATTTAATTTTGAGCAATTAGAAAGAAAGCTTTTTTATGACCTACTTTTAAAAAATGGCAACCTTCAGCCTAACAATGAATCAAGTTACTTTTCTCCGTGTTTATTTATTTAATTTTGTGTGCTTTCTCGTCAAACAAGCAATTAAAACAAGCATTGATAACAATGACACGGGATCAAATATGAACTCAAAAATGGTCATATGCAAAGCCCCGATAAAAGAAAGAGTCATAATAAAATACATTTAAGGAAACCTTGAAGAATGAATCATTAGCTTTATTTAAAAGAGGCTTTAAATTTTGACCATAGAGGGAACATATTACAGCCTGAGAATATAAGCAAAATAGGTGAAAAAGAAATCAGTAAAAAAATTAATAATAATAAAAAAGAAATCGGAAGCGTTTCTTTTGACTTTTGGAATTTCAGTGGATGTATGATCATGAGTGCATTCTTTTAAAAATATTTCTTTAAAGATAAGCAAATCATTTCCCATATGCCACTTCCTTTCTCCGCACCTACCCTCACCTTTGTAGTAATTTTTCTATGTCAACAATAAGTATGTTTTAGTCATATATATTTAATAAACTCAGCCCTTCAAGATGTATTGATATCTGAGAAAAGTGAATTGATTCTGGTTTGTTCTGGCCCAATTTGACACTCCATTCAAGTGTCTCTTTTTAAGCTACACTATTTACTGAATGACATCTTTGCTAATCTAAGGGAAAATATCTGTTCTTCAAATATTGTCATTGCCAAGGTTTAAAAAGATTTGATTGTACCACGTTAGGAAAACAGTGTCAGAACTGCCATCAAACTTTCTCCCACTGTAATAGCGGGATACAAAAATGAACTTTGAGGGATGAAATGGCTGGGAAGCAAATTAATGCAATCAAGTCATTAGCAGCAACTCTGTCCATATCTGTTAAATATTTTCAAACTACTCTAAAGAAACACACCCAGAAGGCAAACTGACAGTGAATGCAAACAAAATGGTCAGCAGCCTGCGTTGCTTCTTATTTGAATGGAAAGTAATTTATCGCGTCGGAAATAAAAGCTGTTTATTCTTGTGTTTCACTGTCTGCAACAATCTTTACCATTTATCTGTGAAAAAGTGAGAAACTGTACCGTTATTAGCATATGAATACTTGACACATCAAATTGGCTGGACAATAACAGAAGGGCATTTGCTATTGGTGTACGCAACAGACAAAGCAGCCATGTTGAAAAAAAAAATTGAAATAGTGTGGGTTAGTTAACCCTTTCCTTCTCTTTTATTTTCCTGATGCTGACCAGAACAGTCTTGCCGTTAGCATCAGAAATTTTTTTTTTTTTACAGCAAATAAAAGTAATCAGGGGCCATTATGTACGTGGCAATCATATTGATACATACTTGAAAAGCAGAAGCGGAACGATAATAAAGGGGTCTGTGGGAGCGTGTGTACACGCATGTGCAGGGTGGGGGAGTGCGCGAGTCTGGCCGTGTGCAGAGGGTCCAGAAAAGAAACAATGCAGGCGTACAGTTCTATTTCATGGCAGCCACAGAGTGGTCCTTGGGTCAGATGTGTGAAACTATGTCTCAAAGAAGCTGCATACATAATGGAAGTCCTCGGAAGGACTCCCCGTTGAAGTTGCCAGGCTGCATTCATTTCAAAACACGGCCATTTGTTATCAAATTTAAATTAACTCTCTGTCCACTGAACTTGAATTTTAGAGCCCTGCTTTCTTACAATGGTTAGAATAATTGAGAAAGTGAGAAACACGTATCTGGAGAGTGGAAATGCCAGTCCCTATAAGGGACGGCGGTGGTTCCCGGGTAGGCCTGTGTGCAGCAGCCTTTGGGGATTAAACTAAGAAAACCCTATTTGCAGTTACTAGTAACAACTCTGTATCTTGCCGTGTGGTTTCTGCACAGATCCGAATGTGCTGGCGAATCTTTTTGACGTGGATCTGTACTTCAAGTAAATCTTTGCCTTCATGAGGGTAGTAACCTTATCTCTCATCTTTAATATCCCAAATTGACTGTTCTTTTCTGGAAAATTTAGAGAAAGATCATTTAAAAGTAGCAAAAAAAAAAGGTAAAATTGTTTAAATCAGTAGTTGACTTCAGTTCTTGCCCTGTTACATAATATTCCCCCAATTTTTGTGGGTTTATATACTATCTTAAGCAGAGTTTACATCAGCATATTGTAAGGGGTACACAATCAACCAATATGTGTAAACTTAGTTGCTTTGAGGTCCTCTCATGCCCATGTGAGGGAGTAGCATGTGTGTGTGGTTTTGCACAGATGCATTCCAGCACAGCGGCCCATTGCGGACAGCTCTGAGCCTATAAAAATGTTTAACGGTGTTCCCTTACTAGGAGTTAGTAAAATCCATTGTGGAACAGACTTTTATTTCTTCTAAACCTCATGCATAGAACTGCAGCCCAATCTACATATGCCTTTCCTATTTTCTCTGTTTCGAAACACAAAGCTAAAGGTTTGAATCACCATCCCTTCATCATTGTAATACACTGATTTCCTATTATCAACTGAACCTATCTTCAATGGAATGAAATAAGTTTTTTTTTTTTCTGGAATGCATAGCAGAACTGACTTTGAAGGCAATAAAAAGAAAGGGGGAAAGGCCAAAACAAAGCAAAACACCAGGGGGGGAAAAATGATATCCTGAAACCCCGTTAAAAGCTGTGACATGAACAGTGATTTTCCAAATAGTCACAGAAAGACGTACATAGAAGATAAAGGCTAATGCTCTGGTGTCAGAAGACCAACACAGATGGAGTACTACTTACACCACAAAAAGGAACTGTTTAGACTTTAATAGAACAATTATTGCACAGTGTTACAGTAAGAAAGGACAGGAACTGTAACTTTTGAGTTTCTCCAAAATTGTTCGAAACATGTTTAGTTTTCTTTTCTTCTGACAATGTGCTTCATTTGAAGCCCACAAACTATTTGCTTAAGGTCCTCTGCAGCCATCCACACTACAGATTAATGTGTCCTGCAAAGCCCTTTTGGCTTCCTTTCTGGTGGAAGGAATGTACCCTACTTATGTATCCATGACAACACTGAAACATACCAGAGCCGTAGAACTTTCTCTATTATTTTGTAACTGTAATATGAAATTAAAAGTAAGAGGTTAAACTTATTAAATATGAGCTTCCTTTCAAAAGATAAAATATAAAGGCTCTAGGAACATATGAGAGTTGCTTGTAGCGGTACATGCCAGCTATTTTGAAGCTTTATCTAAATATGTAAACTGAATATAAATAGCTATGAATAGTGGGAAAAAGAGGACAGATGAAACTTGGCAAATGCTTGCATATTTTTGTATTATAATGACTCATTAACCATACTAGTTTCATATTAGACAACTATATCATATCCTTTACTTTTTAAAGGAATTACCTTATTTTTTTTCTTTAGTAAAGTCCTTTTAAGGTAAAACTTAGAGATTCTTTGTATATTAACACTTAGAAGACATTCATGACCAGTAATTCATCTGGTTGGTGATATTTTATTTAAAACCTTTGAATTAATGTACAAAGCCAAAATTTTTGAACAGTTTAGAAAAATTCCCGTTTCAATTGGTAATTTTTGTATTATTTTGGAGAATATTTTGAAGTTTGTAAATATTTAAACAGATCTAAGAATTGTATAAAAAGTTGTGATTTTTTTCCCTTTAATGGATAGGATTATTTGTCTGCTCTAGCAAGAAAATACTGCATTTATGGTTCTACACTGAAATTTTCAAAATGTGCCAAGATTCCCTGAATCTGAAATTAGCATTTGAACTCAAACGGTTTGTCTCATTAGATAAATTTGTCATTTATCATATGAATAAGCTTCAAGATGACGAGAAATCCAAACATCTCAAAGACTTGGTTCGTCTATTTTGTACTTGGATTTCCTTGATGTGCAATGTCACGGAACACATCTGTGAGTAGGGAAACTACCAGGACACAAGACTGGAAATGTTCTCATCAACACTGACTGCCGAGTAAGCGAGCACCCTTGAAAGGCACAATGAGAAGTGATCCTCGCCTCCTTTCTCCTCTCCTCTATGGCTCCAGCCTTCTCACTGTTTCCGCTCCCGCTAGCATCTCCACTCTCTGCGTCTTGTGAGTTTAGCCAGTCAACTCACATGGAGTATGCTGTGAAGAAACGGTGGCACACATATGGTCATGGACCGCTTTGGTAAACAGATGTATTTGTGGGCACTGGACAGCATGCCGGGAATGAGCGTTTCCATTTTTGGGAAGGAGGTGGGAAGTGCTTAGCCACCTACAGATGTTTTGCAGCAACGCTGAAGAACAGCAGCCAGAGCCGCAAAATGTGTAATTTGGACATTTTCCAGGTTTCCTTTTTTTTAAAAAAAAGAAAAAAGTTAACAGCTTCCGTATTCATCTCTTTTGAGAAAATTTACAGTCGTTTCCCAGTCCGGCCCCATTCTGAAGTAAGGACAAAGGACTGGACCTGAAGCTGTCCATCTGCTCCATAACAGTAACGTTATAATGGGTGCTGTCTATCTTCTGCCATTGCTCGTGTGTGCCCAGGGGACTGGAACTATTTAATTCACTGATTTCACAGCTCTGTTGTGTGTCACAAAAAGGTTATAAAAAAAATCCAACACACTTTTTAGCACCCTGTTTACAAGGACTCCCTGTAAATCTAACTGAAGTAACAGATTCCCACCCTGCCCCCCCCATGCCAGTCCCCCCCCCCCTAGCTGATTTGGTGCATTCAAGATAACAGGTAATGGACGGAAACTTGCACCGCTGCCTTGGTCTGTGCAAATAGTGGATATTTTAAATCTGCTGTGGGTGTCACTTTCAAAGGCCACAGATTCCAAAAGTAGGTTTGAAAAGAAAGATGTTTGCCTTTAAGATTTTTCGGATTAGACAACTCTGTTTCCCCAGAAGTCCAAGAATTAACGCCACAGATTCGAAGCGAGTTAATGAAAACCGTAGAGGAAGACAGACGACTTCTAGTCCCCTTTCCAGTGGGCAGGGGACTGAGCAGTCCCACACAGCTGGTGCGTGCTGAGGTTTTGCCAAGGCCCTAATGAAGCCTCACTCCAGGGCATTTTACTGGATAGATATTGGTGGCCAAGAAATACACACTTGGGGCAACTCGGAGGTCTGCTCAGGGGCACTGACGTAGGATGCTTAAACTGTCGTTGCTGCTTGCCTCCAGAGAGAAAATGGAAACGTGAAGTTGATGGAATTTCTCTGTTCCCCACCAAAAAGGGTTCTCGATGGAAGCATTTCAGGGTACAACGTCCTTCCTGATGCCCGTGGTGATGATGACACACTTCTGTAATATTTTGGAGAGCCAAAACACTAACTACGTAAAACTGTCCCCTTCATTCTGATACCGTTAATCAGATTCAACTCCAGCTAAGATACTTTCCCATACTCCCCTGAAAATGAGCTTGCAGGTGAACAGGCCTAACTAAGGTCAGCGAGGAGATTCTCATTGTGAAAAGAAAGTAAGAGCTGTTTTTCTTCACAAGATAGAAAGATGGGGATGTTGTGAGAATCTTTGAAGACATCAGTTAGAACTTAAGGGATACCATTGTTTGCACGTCAGTCAGCACTTTCCATTCTGCTCACTTCTAGCTGTTCTCTGGAATCTGCTGTGGACTCAGCACTGATTCTAAGTGAGGCTAGGAGCAGCTCAAGAGATGGGCTCTTTTCCAAACTGAATTTGGGAAAAGGCATGGATTAAATTCCCTTCTTTGCACTGTTACTATCTTCTTTTATGTAGGGAAGATCCACTCCAATATATGATCACGTCTGAAAATAATTTCATTCACATTCTCCACAATTTCTGAAATTTTTGTTTCTCTAAACTAACCTTCAATATAAAAACAAATATCTAGAACCCTAGCATGGTTTCTAGTGGGTCTTAATGAAAGCCCGGAGTCAGATTTCAAGGGGTGAGTGCTGATGAGGAAGTTCAGGGGCGGCTGGTACAGTCAGGAGGAAAGCAGCAGGCAGGACCGTTTCTATCCATTTCTATTGCGTTGATTTCCAGTAGACCTGCAACCCAGGCTGCTGGCAACAGAGAAGCAAATACAAAATACTTCTTGACCAGAGATTCTTTAAAGAATTGGCATTGTAGCTGCTCTGAGTTTAGGTCTTATAATCTTAGAGTCAACAGGCAAAATGCTGATTTTAAATATAAAACAATTTATCAGCTGTTCCAGTCGGATAAACCTGAATTTAGAATTCATTTATTGAAAAAAATTGATTACGGCGTTTCTGTTAAATTTAAAGGCTTTCATTCAATATGTTGACTTCTTAAAAATCCTAAACTAAAGGGTGGGTCCTGCTCACTGATAATGTGATCCTCTACAACATGCAAGTCCTATGGGTTCGTTCCCTTAAGGCACAACACATCAAATCAGACAGGCAAAATGCAGAGATAAGTCATGCTTCTAGAAACTAAAGTTTAAGGAACCAACAAGAAATCCTGGATTGGGTGTAATCCCATCTCTTGACAGATGAAGACACGAGGACTAGGGACCATCTATTTAAAACAAGAAAGAGAAGGAGGGAGGGAAGAAAGGAAAAATCTAAAGAAAGAAATAAGTTTCAAACTAATTTCGCTCATATGTTTATATATGAAGTAAACTAACAGGAGCCTGATCTCTTATTTTTAAAATGTAATGGTTTTTTATGGGAATTCTATGATGGAAGACATGTTGTTTGAGAATAAATACTTTTTGTAATTGAGGCTCAGGATAATCGACAGTTTGTGTTGTCAACTCAACTTCTGAAGCTAGGCTGAAAAGAAATTTAGGTGTCTAGTCAACAGAATGTGACAACAACAATAGCATTTCACAGATCTTTGTCATTCATGAAGAAAAAAGATCCAATTGGAAAAATTTATGAATTCTCTTACCCCAATAAAATGCCTTCATATGTAACTATTACTATTATCTTTCTGATATTATACTGAAAATGAAACTCATTCACCAATTCTCTGAAGGCAATTTCTCTTTACCTCAAATAAATCTTTCTTATAGGCCATATAAACAGAAATGAACTGGTTTGTAATGTTTCCATTTGTTTTCCTACAGGATAAACTCATTATAGTCAGTCCATTAGAAAATGATATTAAAGGATTTAATTGCCTGTGCATATTAAATATGTTTAAATTTAGGAAAATAAACATTTTGAATATTCTGAAATATTTTGAAATAATAAAAATGTTGGCAAGAGCTCATGGATGATCTTTAAGGTAACATGCACTCCGACACAAGTCTGTATGGAACCCTCTTGTATGGAGTGTGAGAAGCCCAGAGCCAGAGTCAAAACTAAATAAGGGCAAAACTCCATTTTAGAAAGCACATGTGGCATTGCTAATAGATTTTCAATGGCAATTTAGTTTATTTCGACAGTTTCTTTGGATGAAGTGTTGCTTTATGGTAATAAAGATGGATTTACCACAATTGACATGGTTGGTGTCTTCTGGGCAGCATTTATCCCAAGGGAGCATCTGTGTTGACCTTGTGTCCTTACACTTTTAAAATAACATGTCTCAAAACTGTCTAATTGACAGCTGCTTGTCATGAAAGTTAACAGGACATGAGGACTAAAGTTCAAAATTTTGCACTAATTAGGAGCAAATGCAAAACTAGTGGCCAAGTCAACTCAGCTGAGTCTCTAAATCCTAAAGGTGTGGAGAGAGTCATCATGCCCCTGGTTCAGCTTCCTCAAAGATTCGAGCATGTAGGCAGCAACACGAAGGAAACTGAAACAATTTGAAAGTCAGGCAAGTTCTTGATGCAAACCCTGTGTTGATTCTTATACAGCGTCTAGAGAGATTTGTCTGATAATTTTATGGCAATGGAACAAACCTGTGAGAATAAAATCTGTCTGGTTAGAAAACTAAAGTCAGGATGAGTCATGTAAGGTTTGATTTGTTGTTTGTTTTCCAAAACAATTTTTCACTCTGAGCAGGAAAAGTGAGTGATTATTTCAATTCTAATTTTCTAAGTGTGTGGTTTTTTTCAGCTTTTATATAAACAAAATAGCTAAGCAGAAAACCTTCTGAAGTTCAAGGAACAGCTCTCATCACTTCTAACATGTCCAGTTCAATAGGCAGAAGTTTCTAAGACATAAGGCTGCTGGGTCCAAAAGTCCACAGTGCTCCTTACGGTTACTTAATGCTGAGTGGTTTTCTATGCCCTTACCATGAATTCACTGTATCTCATATCTCCCAGTGGGTACACTCTAAGACACCTAAAATACTGGTAATGTTGTATTGATTTGGTTGGTGTGGGTTCCTTGGGCTCTGTCCCCTCCATGACAGCAGCAGTGTAGCCACAGAGCCTCTGTCAAGATGGTACTAAGATGGTACCAAATCGTACTTCCTAAACCTTCCCAAACAGACATATCAAGTAGGGACCAAGTGCTCAAACATGAGACCTATAGGGACACATGTCTTACTTAAACCATCACAATAGGCAATGTCCACATTACATAGCTCCGTGTAGGCACTATTAAATGATGGGGAAAGGTTTTAGCCAATCAAGATAATGAATCTAATAACCACGCACGCCATTAGCTAATTATTTGGGTTGAACCATCAGGACCCCCTGATGAATAAAAGGGACGGGCCACGTGTGCTCACTCTCTCTTGGCCCACTGCTCTCCCTCGGAAAGCATGGGATCCTGGATCTGGTATCGTGAGTTTGTTTATATTCTTTCATCTATTAAAATATATATATTCTAGAGATAGCTGGCTTGGGTAATTACTTCATTAATTACATAGACACCTGGCGCCCATTTAGTGGGAGTGCATTGACAGGTGGCTATGACATTTGCCTTTTTAAATGATCATTGGGATATCCCTTTAGAGAATACACAGTAAAGGTGTGAAGGTGGGAGACTCAGCAGGCTTGATTTGAGCTGTGAGTGGTGACGGGCGAGTGGAAAGGCCAGAGTTTACAGTGACACAATGGCATGCTTTCAGTACTGTCAGAGGCTCTACAGCTGTGCGTGACTTCATCCAGAAACAACGTCCAGCCTGCATTTGAGATAGCCGTGATTTTTGAGCCCAGAGCCAAAGGACCCATGGAGGTCCTGCAACTGCCTGGGTTCATCTTCTGGAAGCAGACGAACCTCTGTATGTATACCATAGAAACTTCTGCAAATTTCAGTGGAGCCTGTACTCAGAGAATGATACCCAGGGTTGAGATTGCAACTTCTGTTTGCATTTATTTTTTTTTAAAAAAAAAGCCTTGCGGATCTTCTTGGACTAATGTGATTTTTTTTTCTCAATTAGAAATAGGGGCAAATGGCCTTCAAGAACTTTTTATGTCTTCTGACCCATAATTTTGTCATCTGTCCTTGCTTCTTGGGCAAGCATTATCCTGGCCATAGTGGAGAATCCAGGACCCATATTTATCTACTAAAATATCAGATAACTCCTACCAAAGCTTGAAATCACTGGGAAGCAGGAAGAGAATCTCTTCCCTTCAGTCTTTTATGACTTCTCCATGAAAGGTAAGTTAAAATCTTTAGAAAAAGACACAGTTTTGCCCATGATACTGACTCTTTCCCAGCAGTTACGTCACATTCCTTTTTCATGACTTCCTCACTGGGATGTAGAATTCATTGTCTTTTCCCCTTTTCCTCCAAGGACATTTTATTTGAATGATTTTTGCTAAAACATAAAACTTCTGCTACAAGTAGGGGAAAACCACAGAAAGGTCATATTCCAGAGCGAGTAGTTTCTGAACAAAGAGGGCCTTTTATATGACTTTTCAGAGATCAGCGTAGGCAGTTTCAGAACTAAGACTACACAGCCACCTATGTGTGCAGGTACGGAGTAAGTGCTCCCAAGGAAACCTTCCAGCAAAACACAAAGTGGTCTCCTTAGGGTCAAACCTCAGGAACATGTGTTTTCTCTCTTTTCCCACCACTCTGATTTTTGGTGATAGTCACATGTGAAATTCTACATGGGAAGACCCATTTCTACTAGTCCATGTGTCACCATGAGGCTGTGACCTACTGGTAAGTTTCGGACACCTCTCTCCTTCAGCAGCTACATGGAGTCTCGCTGACTCTGCCTGCTCTCGCTCTATATCTTTGTTTGATTTCCCACCTGGCTTTATTCTCCTTTATCCATTAGTCAATAAAAGCAATACATATACAGAAGGACTTCCCACATCATCTTCCCTTTTTCTGGCTAGTTAAAAAGGAAGGTTTTAACTTTAACATAGTACAATTACTATATACAAAACAGTTATCAAGAAAGGATTATAGTTATAATATTTAGTTCATTTATATTTGGCAAATTAAGGAAAATATTCTATCATCTATCCTATCTTTGTGAGTCTAAAGTTTTATATCTAATT
>JAQHUG010000056.1:6494288-6505453 GCA_028555095.1 Dicrostonyx torquatus | reverse complement strand
CTCTCAAGCCTATGTTCATTTATCCAACACTGTGACTCATTTAGAGGTCTTTTATGTCTGAATCTGCCCTATGGTGTATCTGTAATTCTTTACTGTCCAGGAGTACTTTTTAAAATGCTAAGTGCTTCTTAAAAACTTAAGCTGTGCCATTACTAGGGTATACGGTACTTTCTGCTTGCCCTGCCCAGTCTAGCGTGGTGGAGCTGCTTGCTGCCTCTGAGAACCATGTACAATGCCCCATCTCTAGGCACACAGCTGGTCCATGTTGCCACCAAGTAAGCCATAGCATGTTGCTCACAAATCCCGTTCAAATGCTTGCTCTCCTGGAAGAGCAGCATGGCCCTGAAAACTGGGATTTCAAAACAATGCGGCTTTTTTTCTTTTGCTACTGCTGAATCAGGAAAACCTGTCTTAAGGGAGCTGCAGCATGCTATCAGCAAGCAAAGCCCATTCAGGAAAAAAATGTAGCTGAACTTTGTTTTTTAATGTCTAGAATTTCTTTACAAGTCCTCTCAGATTTTATGTGGATATAGTTCATCATGTTGGCTCCAGTTTGAAGGAAGAAGGCCACTTGTTCTTCCTGGCCACCCAGAACCAAAATAATGACACAGAAAATGTATTAATTAAATCACTGCTTAGTATTAATTAAATCGCTCATTAGCTTTAGCTTCTTATTGATTAACTCTTACATATTAATTTAACCCATTTCTATTAATCTGTGTATCGCCACATGGCTGTGGCGTACTGGGTAAAGTTCCCAGCATCTGTCTCTGGCGGCAGTTTTGTGGCTTCACTCTGACTCTGCCTTTCTTTCTCCCAGCATTCAGTCCAGTCATCCCTGCCTAGCTCTGTTCCACCCCGCCCTGCTCTGCTATAGGCTCATAGTAGTTATTTATTCATTAATGGTAATCACAGCATACAGAGGGAAAACACACATTACAGTTTCTTATATCTTCTCAACATTAGCAGAGATGAACTAGTTAGTATCTGTGACTAGTAAATTAAATTCCTAGGAGGATTCTGCCTTATAATGGTTACTAATCAGGCCCAATTATGAGTGCCTATAGGAATTACTGCATATGCCAAGTTCATACCTGAAGTATCTCATTTCCAGAGGAAAAAAATATAGGTTAAAAATTCAGACAAAAATTGTCACTGCATCTCTTGAACACTACCTCCACTGTTGTTCTACAGTCTAAATCATTTTTAACGCTTGCTACACATACTGGGCATGGTATGAAAGCAGGAAGGAGGCAGGAGCTACTAGTATCAATTACCTTGTGAAAAGAGCCAAGATGGAAACAGAACTCAGTCATAGATGTGGAACCCATGCACACACACATGCACATGTATTTGGTTCACACTTGTATATCCTTAGTTCCTAGGGCAGATCTTAACACAACTCGGCTCATTTAATGTGTAAATGAAAATCATAGAGCAGAGAATGAACTAGAAACCAGTCTCACAGGAAGATGTGGTTTCTATGGCTGAAAACAGGTCTTTTCATATGTAGCCACAGTGTTAATTTAAATCATCTAATCTGTTTATGTTTCAAAAAGCAAGAAGGCAGATTCTCCCTACAGCAGAACATCTGAAGACATTTTTTACTTGAGAACTATAAAATAATAATTCTGTATCTGAATCTAGTTACTATAACAGAGATCAGAAGTTAATATACCCAGAAAACATGGGAAATGATCTCTTTCTTGGATATTTCATAATGTACATTTTGGATCTAACAAACCCTGGAAAATGGTTTATAATTTAACAGATTTTTTCCAAACAGCTGTTTAAAGACACCTTTTTTGGTTGTTCAGTTCTGTTACCTGAATTCTCCCTCCACCCAGATCTCTGTGCACAGTTTGGAGGGGTGACTGTTCTAGAAATAGGCATGGGCTTTGTGTCAACAGTCATAGGCCTTGTTCCAGAATAGACACATGATCCACTTCCAGTGAGCAGAAGCCAAGACAGGCATCATTCAAGAGCCTACTAGACATGTTATGACAGCAGGAAGGAGGCCAGAGCTGCAAGCACCAGTTAGCTTAGAAAAGGAACCAAGATGGAAACAGAATCCAGTATAGGATGTAGAGCACACACTTGCATTTTTTTCACTGTTGCTGCTTAAACAAATTTCCACATACTTTGTGTATTAACACAACACAGATTACTCACTAGCAGCTCTGGCAACTATGATACAAACCACTGAGCTAAATGAAGGCATCAAGTGGCCTGTCCCCTCTGGAGGCTCTAGCAGAGTGCCTTTTGCTCTCGTTTGAATTGTGGTTGCATGACTGGGATCTCCGTTCACATTCAGGATGTTCATATAAGGCTGTATCTAGCCAGCAGCCACCATGCTTCTAAGGTGTTCTTTGTTTGGGGACTTGGGAGACTTGGGAGGCTTTGGGGTTTGGTTCTCTTTCTGTGTGTGTGTGTGTGTGTGGTGTGTGTGTGTGTGTGTGTGTGTGTGTATTGCCTGCATGTATGTGCACCACTTACATGCCTGGTAATCATGGAGGTCAGAAAATGGCATTAGACACCCTGGAACTTGAGTGACAGACATTATGAGCCACCATGAGGATGATAAGAAGCAAACTCACTGTCTCTCCCTCTCCATCTCTACATATGTGTGTGTGTGTGCGCGTGTTTACATGTGTATGGGTACACATATGTAGGAGGATGCATATGCTCAAGATTAATGTCGGGTATGTTCCTTTTTCACTCTAAACCATATGTATGGAGGCAGGCTCTTACACTGAACCTGGACCTTGGTATTGTGGTTAATTTTCTAGCAAGCTTGACATGGGGATTCCCCATCTTGGCCTCTTTTGTTGATCCATCTCCCCAAACCCTAAAAATTTTAGTTTATGATAGCATTTCTCTACCTTCAAAATCATCAAGGTTGTGCTGATCTCTTTCATTCTGTCTTCCTTTTCTGTTTTTAAGAGTTAGTATGATTGGGTTGGTCCTAGGATAATTCTCCACCCCAAAATTCTGCAAATTCCCTTTTGCCATGTTAAGACAATATTTCCCAGTCTCCATTGACTGGAGACTGGAAATCTTTGGGACATATTTTCATGCCTGTCAATAATTAAGCTACAGAATCAGCCATGCCACATGCCAACTTAACCCTTGGAAGTTTCATTTATTGAGAAGACAACCCCTCTCTCTGTCCACAGCTTGACAGCTTGGGACAGATATTTCTTCACTTGTAGCTTCAAGAAATAATAGCTAGCCATATATAATAAGACTAATCCAGGTTCTTTTAAATATTGTGCATATTTATACTTCAAAGTTTGGGGGTTTCAAAAGCATGGTCTAGAGAATGTTGAGTTTTCTCCCCAAATCCACTATTCCATGGAGAAAACCAAGAGTAAAGAAGAAAAATAGTTGTTCCAGTCCATAAGCTAATGACTTTCAACATCCATCATTGATTGCCAAATGATAAAGCTTTCCAACAACTGTCAGTGAATGATTTTTCTTGTTGTTTTAAGTTTCTGTCCCCACAAAAAGAATCAAACATTATAGAAGAATCTAGGCATTCGCACCTTCTCTTGTAAAAGCCTGCCAAGGTCTTATCTGGGTTTTATGTGCTATCTGAATTGTTGCCCTTCCATTTGCTGTGGGTCAAGCCTGTGCTCATCTGCTGGAGTCGACCTTTATTTCCCCCCATTTCACAGAATTGCTTAGCTGGTTAAAAAAAACACATTAGAATGGACATTTGCTAAATCAAGCAAGCTATCCCATAGTTTTCAAGCCTTTATAAATCACTACAAGTTTTTGGTCTATTTTTATTTAAAGAAATGTTTAAAAATCTTTAATAACAATATTGGCATCTTCCTGTAGACAAGTGTCTGCTACTGTTTTAGTTCCTGACAACCCAGGCCAAGGCGACCTTGTTAATCTCCTCCAAGAGGACATGCATCCTTTTTCCTGGCAAATGCTAAAAAATACATCCTGGGGAGACGTTTCTAATTTCTGCCACCAAGAACAGCTTAGTCTCATAGTCACGAAGGAGGTGTTCTTGATGTTTGATTCTGTTCATCTGATCAATAAATTAAATAAATAAAGCAACATAACATGTCTAGTATTAAATGACTACAGGAAATTCTTTCTAAACAGTATAGTATAGTTGCAATTTTTACTTTATAAATTTTATCAATTACTTTTTTTGAGATAACAGAAGTATGTGATATTTGTTTTTGTTCTTGATCCTCATGTTGCTGCCCTAAATGTATCCCGATGCTGGATTCCCTTCCAATGTGGCAAACTTGGAAGGAAAAAATAATCTCTTTTTCATCTTTTCTGCTGGTTGTGGGCTAGTTCTGGATGTAGTCTTTAGGATCAGATGGTCTCACAATGAAGCAGAAGGAAATATGACTTCCTTCAGACCTATCCATTAAATCACTCTGGTTTCTATTTCCAGGTCAGAACTCTTTTTTGGAGAATAAATTCTTTATTTTTCCGTATACCCAGAGCTACTTCCTCAATTCCAAACCATCCCATGCATTCCTGGAAATGAACACTAGGTACAGACATCATTATTTGTTTTTAAGACTTTATCTTTTCCTGGTATTGCTAAATTAAAAGTAATGATCACACAATAAGTCTTGAGCATGATAGTCCATCTTTAATGCAAGGACTTGGGAAACTGATGCAGAGGGATTGTGAACTGTGAGGCATACACAGTGAAGTCAAGGCCTGGGTGATGCAGTAAAAAGCTGTCTTAAAAAAACAAGCAAACAAACCAATAATAAGATAGGTATATTATTATTCTGTCTTCCGTTTTAGAGAAGAGAAAATTTGTGTGTATGCTCTTACATTTTCCCGTTTATCTATCAACCACCTGTCTTTTCATCATTAACAAGTCGTAAATTCCGGAGGTCAACTGCCTGAGTTTAAATTCTGATGCTAACAACTTACTAGGGATGTGTTTATTTAGGCAGTGCGTCCACACCAACTTCCTTTGTATAACGGACATACATGATATTTTATACATAGTTTCGTTGAGAGGATTAAATGACACAGTACAGTTAAGATGGCTAGGCTAACAAGTGATGAGTACTCCAAACAATGTTAATTAAAGAGATGTCTCCTTGGGAAAAGGCACTTGTTATCAAGCTTGATGACCCAGGGTTTGACCATTCTTTTTTTTCCACCCTGTGGAAATTCAGTAGGTTATCCTCTGACTTCTACTTGCCTGCTGTAGCATGTGTATCCCCACTCCAAAAAAAAAAATAAATAAATAAGTGTAAAAATGTTTAATGTTAACTGTTATTACTATAAGTAATGTTGATGTTACTAGCATCTCTGCTAAACCAAGGAAAGGAGATCAATGCTAAGCAGAAGCAAACAGCGCTCTAATGGGAAGAAAAGCAGATGACTCTTGGTCATGAGGAAAGAAAAAAGAAAAATGCTTCAAAGTCACACCATTCCTAGTCATACAGCAAGGTAGTGTAACACACCGTCACACTCTGGGCTAGGTTTTCGTGCTCAGAGTGACTCCATTCTGTAGCTGTGGAAGACGGAACTTGGAAGTTCTCTAGTTAAGAGAGATTTTGAGGACTTAGTTACTTCACTATCATACTTGACATTGCATCTGCAGAGAACTGTAAGCAAATAAAATAACACTTATATGAGACCAACCAAGCCAGTGTATTTGGATAGTGAAGAGAGTGTATGTCTTGCTGAGAACAAGAGGAACTAGGAACTGTATAGTTGCCCAAGCTTTTCTAGCCGTTATACTATTTGTTCCAGAAGAATTTTGAAAAAGGGGAAGAAAAAGGGGAAAGAAGGCTGTAGTGAAAGAAAATTGACCTCTAAAACATTAATGTCAAACATGAATGAAAACATCTTTACCATCGATTTGTATGTTAAATATTATATTTTATGAGTCTTCCATTTTCTGAGTTTTCCTTTCTCTAATTTCATTTAGACTCTGGTTTAAAAATTTTCAATGGAAAATTCCAATAATAAACAATCCTCAAGTTTCACCCTGTGTGATAGTCTGATGAGATTTTAAGGTAGCCTGCTCAAGATTGTGTCATTAATAATGCTAAGAGAGGAACAGGTTAATCGTTGTCCCTCTGTCCAGTATGCTGACTGTGTATGCCGCCTGTTTGCTAATTACTCCAGGACTGTGTGGGTTCCCAAGTGGACTGTCAAGGTGTTGCAGAACTTGTATTCCTTACTTTACTTAATAACGGCCCCAGAAGGCATTCATGCTGCTTGCAATTCAGAGACACCAAGGAGAAGCCACTAAAAGCTCCTTGTTTACGTGAAAACATTCCAGTTCTCAGCAATAAGATAAACATGATCCTGTGCTGAGGTTGCGAAGACACAGTAAAAGTGAGACTTCTGTCTGACAAACCACAAATATAGAAAAAGAAATGGGCAGTTTCACTGAAAACGTGTGACCGTGGTGCTTGATAAATGCTAAGTCATTCATCTCACTTCATTTCCTAGCGTAGGCTTCATACATTTCACTTTTACACGTTTGTGGAGTCACGCATTGAACAAACAGCTAGTGTCAGCTGGTGGTGAACACCTTGGTCGCAGTATGCATGAGGCTGGGAGAAATCTAGAGCTCAAGACCAGCCTGGCTGCACAGCACACAGAGCTCTTATTCCTCTCCCTGTCTGTCCTCATCTGAGTGCATCAGGAAGAAAGCAGGATGTTGGTAACTAAGTGTGTGAAGAAACAATAAACAGATGAGTGTGAAAAGCTCTGCAATTGTGAGGAGTTCGTTAATTGTCTGGATGCTGTGAGGGCCCAAAAAGTCCAACAAGTTCCTATAGTGGTCTCTTTAACTAGTTTCTCTACTTAGAAATTCCTGGATCAAAGCCAGGTGTGGGTTAGCCGCAAAACTTTGAATTATTGGAAAATCATGTTTATTCAATTCTGGAACATTGAACTTGACATTTTTTTTCAGCTCTGTGAAAGAACTTTCTCTATAAATTGTAGCATTTCCTTCTGTTAAAAATTTATTACAGTCATAACCCTGTCCATATGAGATAGCACTATTAACTCATGAACATTATTACAAGAAGAATATATTTTCTTTGCATATCAGTTACTGTCAACTTCCTTATCTGAAGGTTCCTCGTCCTCATATATAACTAACAGGAACAGGTGATATTTTTAAATTGTATTTTATTGAATATATAGATTTTTCTTATCATAATACTCTTAAGAATACATACAATTATTTACTTAGCATTGACATTATGCTAGCTATTACAACTAATACACAAATGACTAAAATTGAATAGAATTGTAGGGATATATGAAAAATACTACACAGCTCTCTACAAAAATCTATGAATACTTGAGCACCTATGGATTTGGCATTTGATTGGTGGTCCTATGAACAATATCAATAAAATAAAACTTTTTGCTATATCTTTTCTTTTTATTTTCATTTTTCTATTTATTCTGCTTCCTGGGCTATGTATCTCTATCTTCTCACTTCCTTTTTGGATTTTTATGGTCATGTTTTTATATTTAAATTTTTTTATTATTTCTTTTCTGTAGTATTTGTCCCCTTTTAGGGAGTCTTTCTTTTTTTGTATGTGAAGATGCTAACTCAAAATAATTTTGACTTTTCTCTCTGATCTTTGGCTCTTTCTGACTTTAGATTTCTTTACCTGTTTTACATGTTAGACACTGTCTATGTACCTTAAATGCTCAGTTATATTTAAGAATGGATCTTTACAAGGCAGCATAAAGTATCTGAACATATATTCATGGTTTGAACTTCACTGTTACTGGACTGGCTGGTGAGCCAGCACTTTCTTAGGGAGCCTCAAATTGCAGCATGTATGTATCTTTTTTTAGGATTCATTCAATTTCTCTAGAGAAACATCTTGATGTCTCTTACCTAGGAAAGTAAATGCCTGGCTGTTAGCATTTTGCCAACAGAATCAGACAAGGGAGCAGAATTTTTTAGGTTTATAGGTTGGCATTAAACTTTCATTTCTTTTTCAGTTCTGTTTCTTGATCTTTGCTATGCCTGGAGTCTTTTTCTCAGAAGAGAGAGTGGTGGGGAGTGTGTGTGTGCGGGTGTGTGCGTGTGCATGTGTGTGCGTGTGCATGTATGTGTGTGTGTGCATGTACGTGCATGTGTATGCTTGTGTAAGATGATCTGGTAGTACATCTAACATATATTCACCATTGCCCATACTGCTCTAGCTTTCACCCTGCCCCTCACTCTCTTCACAGTCTATATTCATTTTCCCAGGGTTCTTTTTTATACCCCAACACCACCCTTCTGTTCTGAATACATAGCTGTACCTATTCGGCCTTCCAAATAGCCAATGAAATTTTGTGAGCATCATCTCTATTCCAAGTTTCTTTTCTTACAGACAAATATATTTTGTTATCATTTTGGTCGAGTTTTTGAGAGTGGAAGTGATAAGCATACAAGACTAATTTGCTAGTTTCATCTAGAAGCCCTTCATGCTTTGTACAAGCTTCAAGGAAATCAAAACTTTTCACAAGGGCTAGAGAGCAGGTTCAAAGATTATGAGCACTGACTGCTCTTCCAGAGGACTCAAACTCAATTCCCAGCATTCACATGGCAGCTCACAGACATCTGTAACTTAACTCCAGTTCCAAGGGATTGGATGTCCTCTCCTGACCTCTGTGGGCACTTCACACACACATGGTGCAGAGACATACATGCAGACAAAATACCTTTACACATAAAATTAAAAATAAAGAAAAAAACTAAAACACCTCCCTACTTCTTTTTACAACAGTTCTTGATGCCTGGCTGTAAGATGGCTTTGTTGGTAAATGGTTTGATTTGCAAACATGAGGACCTGACTCTGGTCCCAGAACCTATGTTTAAAAGCTAGGTATGGTGGCTCATGCATGTAATCCTCCTGTCAATGATGCAGATACATAGGAAGATCCCCAGGGCTCACTATGGATTTGGGTGGAGGGATGGTATGGAAGACCTCAGAAAACTTGGGAGAAGGGAAACTGTAAGCAGTTTGTATTATATGAAAAAGCCAATTTTTAATAAAAGAAAAACAAAAAGCTAACAGGTTTGTGTTTGAAGTCCAACACTCAAACTTCTGGCAAGCAGGCACACACACACACACACACACACACACACAACACCTACTACACACTCCCACACTCATATACATACAAAAGAGTCCTTGATCCTTCATTTTGTTGTTCAAAGAATTGCTGACAGAGATTTCTGTCCTGCCCTGCCCTGCAGCTGTTCAGTCCCAAAGAAACACACAGAGGCCTACATTAATTATAAACTGGTTGGCCTATTATCTCAGGCTTCTTATTATCTAATTCTTAAGTCAAATTAACCCTTAATTCTTGTGTCCGTTAGCCATGTGTCTTGGTACCTTTTATCAGTGAGGCATTCTCATCTTGCTTCCTTTGTGTCTAGGTGATGACTGCAGACTGAGTCTTTCCAGAATTCTCCTATTCTGGTTGCCCCACATATACTCCTGCCTGGCTACTAGCCAATCAGTGTTTTATTAAATCAATAAAGTAACAAATCTTTACTGGGTACAAGACCATAAAAATGAATTTATTGTTTTGACTTAGTAACACAAATGAAAAATACAAGTAAATAAAAACAAAGGAAATAACTTTATATTTAATTTTTATAAACTCTAAAATATTATTAGGCATTATTAGATTTTATAGTTTAAATGAGAATAAAATATAAACAATACTCTGACATGCCATCATCCCCCAAATAAATGTTTACTGTTATAAAGTATTAACTATTTATACCATATACAGGTTTTCATTCCTACAATCTAAGATCCAGTGAGTCAATACCTGGCAGCATAGTGAGTTCTGGGTCAGCCTGTCTCAAATAAATAAGTATTTTTAGAACAAACAAAGGTAGAAGTAGAAAAGGATTTTGTAGGTAACTTGATTTGTTTTATCCAAATATGTTACAAACAATCAACACTTCAGGATTTCACATTTCATCATGTCTACAATGCATGCATCATGTTTTTCTTTTGCTTTAATTTCTATTTATTCTTTGTGACTTTCACATCATGCATCTCATGAATATTCCACTCATCTTCCCATCCCTTCATATCCACCCACTGCACTTTAAATACCCTCAAAATAAAATAAAATTTAAGAGAAAAACAAAAGAAAAATCTCATCTTGGAAGCATCTGTGACACAATGAGCCATGCAGCTTACCCTTTAGCCCATATATGTTTACGTGCAAGTGTTCATTGCAATAAGTCATTGCTCTGGCTTGAGGCCCCTGGCTTCTGCTACATCCCTGATAATGGGCTCTCACTGGGGCTCCTCTTGGATATCCTGTTGGTGCCCTGTGTTGTGGAGCTCCTGAAGCTTTGATTTGTAGGACCAGGTACTCCAGCACATCATAGATCAGGTAGATGTTGGGGTGGGCCAAATCACAGCCCTGGTTCTGGACCTGGTTGGTTGTAGGGTTGGTCAGTTCACCAGTTCTCCCCTCTCCTCACCTCCATGGTGAGTTCTCCAGCCCTGCAGAAAGAAGCCAGGAGCCAGCTCGTTATCCTGCTCTCGTGTTCTTGGGACCTGCTCACCTGTACCTACACCACCAGGACCAGCTGTCCTTTGTTGCCTGGGTAAGATGTAAGGACTACTCTCCCAAGTGCTGAAGCTGATGAGAGGCAGGGGCAGCTCTCCAGCTCTCATGACCTCAGAGTCATCTCTCCTACCTGCCATAGGTGGCAAGGGGTAGAGGGTATCTCTCCCTTGCCCATGCCACCATATGGTAGATGAGGGACAGCGACAGATATTCTATGTTCATGTCCTCAGGTCTGGCTCATCCAAATCTACCCCAACAGGGTCAACTCTACTGTGCTGTCGAGGCAAGGTACAGGGCCTGCTCTCCCTGTGAGGGGCAGAATCAGTTCTCTCTAGTGAGGCAGTCAGTGAGGGGCAGGGCCAAATCTGTGCAACCCTATCCTCTCAGCCTCTGGTGGTAACAGGAGTCACAGACAGCAACATGGACTACAGCTGTGGCAGGACCGGACAAAGGCCTTGGCAACAGCCCCAACCTAGACATAACTATGGCCCTGAGTGGCAAGCAGGCCGCTCAATTCAGCCTGCTCCTCACCATTTTCACCTCTTCAGATCTGCCTCTCACCATAGGATGTAAACTATTCTGTCTGTCTGTCT
>JAQHUG010000056.1:6480139-6492794 GCA_028555095.1 Dicrostonyx torquatus | reverse complement strand
CCCAAAATAACCACATGAAAATTGCATTAATTAAAATACTGCCTGGCCCATAATCACTAGCCTCTTCTTGGCTAACTCTTACATCTTAAACTAACCCATTATAAAAGTCTGTGTGTCACCACGAGGTGGTGATCTTATCGGAAGATTCTAATCTGCATCCATCTTGGGCGGGAGGATCATGGTGTCTGCCTCACTACCTTCTCTCCCACCACCTTCCGTTCTGTCTACTCCGCCCACCTAAGGGCTGTGTCCTATTCTACAGGCCAAGGCAGCTTCTTTATTTAACTAATGAAAGCAAAGAAATACAGATAAATCCTCCTACACCAATACAAAGTATCTGTTCTAGATCACAAGCAAGTTCTTAGCTTAAAAATGTATAAGCTCAGACATGACAAGGCAGAACCCTAATGATGAGGAAATGCAACTGTGTTGGAAGACAACCAGCTAGATTGGGAGGACTCAACATTTGTTGTTTAGAGGAAGTGACCAGTTACACCAGTTACATTCGTCAAGATGGAATCTGTGTTTGCAGTTATCAATTGCTGATCATTTCTTTCCTAATCCTTTGGCTCCGACAAGCAAGTTAGAGCAGAACAGAAATGAAGATGTATGGGATCTAAATTGAGGTCTGATTTACAAGGTTGGTTTCATGAGATCAAAGCAACTAAATTACTACTTTTTCCATTCAGTACACTAACACCATAGTGGCTTGTTGTAAATGAGTCAAACTAAAAGAGCACAGAGCCAAAATGAAATGAAGTCATTTTGAAATACATACAATCCCATACATGAGTATTATATTTACATCAGCTCTACCCTATACTCTGCCTCCCTACTCCAACTCCTCACATGGCCCCAAAGTCCCTCTCAACTTAATAACCTCTTCTTTAACTATTATTGTCTTATATATTTATGTGTGAAGCCTGGCAGTGGTAGTGCACCCCTTTAATCCCAGCACTTGAGAGGTAGGGGGAGGTAGATCTCTGAGTGTGAGGTCAGCCTGGTTTACAGAGTGAGTTCCAGGACAGGCTAGAGTTACGTAGATAAACCCTGTCTCAAAAAAAAAACCCCAATAATAGAGATAATAATAACAGTGATGATGATAATAAGCTTTATATGCAACACACATATATATATTGCTACTGAGTTCATTAGTTTTACTCATATGTACATATGTTTATAGATGGCCACTTGGTGTTGGATAATCTGGGGGCTTAGCCCTGGAAACAACTGATCCTCCTCCTCTCAATAGCAATTAATTACTTGTAGTTCTTCATCTAGGGGATGAATGTGTTACAGCTGTGGGGTTGCAGAGATATCCTGATTTTCTGGGAAGCCAGGATATACTTAGAGCCACGATCGGATAGCTTTGGAGAGGTAGAGCCACAATAGGACAGCTCAGCCCTGGAGGGAAGGTGTCCTGACTCATGGAAAGCCAGGCTACCTGAAGCTGGGGTGCAGGAGCGGGTGATCTCCTCACAGGATATAACAATCCTGATCTTCTCCTGGAGAGTGGCTACAACTGAGCTTTGCTCTGTTCTCTTAAGAAACGTCCTGCAGAGCTATCTCCTGCCCAAGATGTTACTTCTTTTGCTAACACTCTTCTAATGGGAAAGCCCCTTCAGAAATATAGCAATCTCTTCTGGCTCTGGCGAAAAGTTGTTAGTTACTTTTTCTCCTCAACCTTGCTCAGCCCCGCTAAGGAAGTGTCTTAGCAGGTTTTCCAACTCAGTCCCCTAAAGGACGTCACAGCCAGGTTCTTCTACTCTGCACCAGCTAAGCGCGTCACCCAAGACTCTTTTGAGAAAGAGATTGATTTGGGAAGGAGTCCAAGAGAATGGCTGCCTCTGCCAGGGAGGGATTAATCGCAGCCTCCTAGTGAACGGGCAGAGGTGTTTATATAGGGCTTTTTAGGGGCAAAATTTTCCCAGGGAGAAGAGGGACTGGTTAGTTTTCCTTCTCAGGGATTGGTTAGTTTAGTTGGTCAGGGGCAGAAATAGCTCTGATTTCATGGCCAAACTGTGTTTCTTTCACTGGTTCTTCTTAGCCTTTTGACTCTAATCTTAGGACCAGGGCATATATTCTAGGGACAATGTGTATTTCTTTGGCATTTATTTAAGAGTTGGGGCATGTTTGTTTGGTCCTGGGTTCAGGGATAAAGATGTTTCTTTTCCAGGCTCAGGTCACAGATCCAGGGTGTATTTCTTTCATTGGCTCTGGGTTCAGATTCAGTGTGCTCAGGGATTGGTTGGTTTCCTGACCACGGAATGGTTGGTTCAGTTGGGCAGTTGGACAGTTGGGCAGGGGCAGAGATGGCTCCAATTTCATGGCCAAACTGTGTTTCTTTCGCTGGTACTTTTTAGCCTTTTGACTCTTATCTTAAGACCAGGGCATATTTCTTTCACTGAAGTTGATTCTAGGGACAAAGTGCATTTCTTTAACACTGGTTTCAGAGTCAGGGCATGTTTCTTTGGTCCTGAGTTCAGGGATAAAGTTTCTTTCACTGGCCCAGGTCTCAGATCCAGGGTGTGTTTCTTTCACTGGCTCTGGGTTCAGAGTCAGGGTGCTCAGTGATTGGCTGGTTACCTGCTCCAGTTGTCCCTTCTACCCTACAGGGACCTTGCACATTTTTCCTCACACTGAGAAATCAACTGGTTTTCATGTGAAGGTCTTGTTTAGGGTAAGATTTTTGTGGTTGCAGCTCCCTGTTATATAGAGAGGACACCATTTGGTAGCAGACATCCTGGTTCTTCAGCTCCTACAGCCTTTCTGTCCCCTCTTCTGCTATATTCCCTGACTTTAGTTGTAGGGGTTGTATTGTAGATTTATCAAATGAGGATGGACACCCCTCTGTTTTCACTCTGTAATTTGGAGAGTTGGAGATTTCTGCAATTGTCTTTATCTACTGCAAAAGGGAGCTTTTCTGGTGAGAGGCAAGAACTTCAATTACTTTGGGTACAAATACAGATGTTTAGAATGCAGTTGTGAATTACACTGGTTTGGGAATGTGTCAAGAGTAGGTTCTACCTCACTACTCACAGGTGGTTGGCTAGGTTTATAATACAATAAATGAATTCATTCCTATGGCATGGGCCGTGGGTCCAATTCAGTGGTTGTTGGTTACCCAAGTATCAACCCCATTATTGCACTCTTGGATATAGCTTCCCAGGACGATCATTGTTGCAGTTTGTAAGCTTTATAGGTTGCATTCTCCTTTGGCAGCTTCATAGCACCTTCAAATACTATGAGAGCAAGTCCTCAGAGAGGGACCCCACGTCAGTGCCAGCTCAACTCCTCCAAGCCCTGTGTCTGAAGTATATGGTGCCTTAAGCAGCAGGGCCTTCCCTTCAAGTTCTGGAAGGCAACCAAGGACAATGGCCATAGCCCTATTATCATTTGTGGAGTCTACTGGAATACCCTGAACAGTGACTTGGAGGATAGTTTCCCATGTCTGGCACTAATATATATATATATTTTATTTAGGTTGTTTCCAAGTTCTGACTATGACAAACAATACTGCTATGAACATAATGAGCACATGTCTTTGTGGCACGATTGAGTATCCTTTGGATATATACCCAAAAGTGGTATTACTGGGTCTTGAGAAAGTTTGTTTCCTAATTTTCTGAGAAATCACCAGACTGACATCCAAAGGGGCTGTACACTGAGAGAAACAATTAATAAATGGGACCTCCTGAAACTGAAAAGCTCTGTAAGCAAAGGATATGGTCAACAAGACAAAATGACAGCCTACAGAATGGGAAAAGATCTTCATTAACACCACATAAGACAAAGGTCTGATCTCCAAAATATACAAAAAACCCTCAAGAAATTGGTCATCAAAAGAACAAATAATCCAATAAAAAAATGGAGTACAGACCTAAACAGAGAACTCTCAACAGAGGAATCTAAAATGGCTGAAGGACACTTAAGGAAATGTTCAACATCCTTAGTCATCAGATAAATGCAAAGCAAACAACTCTGAGATTCCATCTTACACCTGTAAGAACGGCCAAGATCAAAAACACTGATGACAGCTTATCCTGGAGAGTTTGTGGTTTCTTATTTCTGATATACCTACAACACTACAACCTAACAGGCAACATTCTGAACACACAACTAACTTCCAACTGATTACTTCCAACTGAACAACAGAGTTTCAAATTTCAAATGCCAAAGACCATGTCATATTGATAAGTGACTGATTCTGAGCATGAAAAAGGGAAAAGTTTGTTCTGCTAAGTGACCGTGTCCATCTTGGTATGTTGTAATATACTACGTTACCTCCCCGGGTTGTAATAAAGACCAAAGAAACAAAATCAAGTGAGTATGTAAAAGGAAGCAAAGAGGAGGGGTAGAAAAATATATAGAAAGATTTAAAAAGTGGTCATTTTCTATTAACAATGCCAGTTGTGTGTGTCAGAAACAGCATAACTAGATGATGAGGGTCAGTCCACATATTCTAGAATATGTGGGTAAAATTATAGTGAAATGAAAAACCGGAATTTTGATGCAAAGAGACTAACAGCTTGGGGATGGTCTACCCTTCTCCACTCACATGGACACATGAGGAAAGAGTACTTGGAAACACACTTATGGTGTCCTGTAAATTTGGTGACAGATTTCTGAAGAATTGTGCTCAAAGACAAAAAAAAAAGACTTTGTTACACAGAGGATGTTCTAACAAATGCATGTGTGATCCTGATAGCATTTTGCTCAAAGGGAGAGGAGAATGGGAAAGGCTGAAAGTCCCCACGAAGACCAATCTTTTTGATGAAAACGCATTTCTTTTTTTCTCCTCGTCTGCCCAAGATACCGCACAAAGTGCTCATTTATATTTTCTTTGTTTTCATCCCAAAGCTAGGAGATCAAAGAGTTAATAAAACCTTTTCTTGCCCTAGAAGGTCATTACAAAACTAAATGCAGCAATTCAAAGTGGAAAATAGAACGCCTGCCAAGGAGATGGTTAACGAAGTGGCATTCTAGATGTATTCTTTGAAGAACATTTGCAGACTCATTTGATTGCTTTAGTGTGCACAGGGAACAACGTGTCTGCGTGGAGCTAACACTGACTGATGCTTGTGTTCTGCGGCACAACTAGATCAGTAGGAACCAGAAGTGTATTCGATATAGAATTACCTAATGTTGCTGAAAATATCCATGGATGTTTTGCATAGCAAAATGCTATTGAAAAAAATCCATACCTTGTCCCCCTTGGGCTTAATTAAATTCCCAAATATGGGACACGATTCTATTCATTTGAAAATGACTTGAAGAACTGTTTTTTTTTTTTTCGACACTTGATCATGTTATATCGCAAGGTGAAGGGTATTTTCTTTTTTTTAGTTTTTAACCTCCCATGAGCCACATTGGTTTCTCTTTTATTTTTCCTTACTATTAATAGTTTTAGGGTGGGAACTTATACAGAGTGTAGAGTCGTGGCTTTAGACATTGCCTGTCTTACTATGTGTCTGTTCAAAAGAGATTAGGGCACTAGACCCTAATTTTAAGATCACATGTCACAGTCTGCTATCCATACTTTGAATCTTGTGGCCTGTTTCAAATGCTGAAACCTAATTGCTAATAAAATATCGAGATGTAGACAGGTTAGTTTTTAAAAGGCATGTGAGCCATGAGCACAAAGGATGAAGGATGAACTGGTGATCTTATAAGAAGTCTGAAGAGTTTGCTGGATGCTTCTGCCATGTGCAGGCAAATTCAATGGCACTGTCGATGAACCAGGAAAGGAGACCCTTATCAGGCATCAATCTGCTAGTCTCTTGGTCTTGGATTTCCTAGCTTCCAGAACCCCGAGAAACAAATTTCTATTATGTATACATTGCCCAGCGTAAGGTATTTTGTTATAACAATTCAGATGAACTACAGTACTCTAGACCTGGAATCTCCGCTTTAGGATCCATTAGACAGATTGCTTCCTCAATAAGGAACAGTAGCACCGCCTTGGGTATCAGAACTGTCCATCATCTTGTAGATTTGTAGTTGTGTTTCTTCCGTGTTGAAACAAAAGCAGTTGCCTCGAGGAACGTTTTGGGGACAGACTGCAATGCAGATATAGTTAAATGTTCAGGCAATGATTTTTTTTTAGATTTATTTATTTATTATGTATACAGTATTCTCGGTATTCTGTCTGCATGTATGCCTGCAGGCAAGAAGAGGGGACCAGATCTCATAGATGGTTGTGAGCCACCATGCGATTGCTGGGAATTGAACTCAGGACCTTTGGAAGAGCAGGCAGTGCTCTTAACCACTGAGCCATCTCTCCAACCCCCCAGGCAATGATTTTTAAAAGAAGATAATGTGATATAGTAACAACATTGAAAACTTAAATTTAGCAAATTAAGCTAAGCTCTGGAGTTTTTAATTATCTGGAGGCAAATAACTGGCCTACTTCACTATAAAATGAATGTCTTGAGCATCGCTGCAAGCTGAGCTTCTGCCCGCCAAAGGTCTTTCTTCCCTTCTTGTACCAGTGGCATATGTGATCTTCCTGCAAGGCCACCGACGTGCAGATCTGGACAGCAAAATGAAAGAGGGATATCAGGCAGTGCAGAGCTCTGTGCCTCAGGAAAGGAAACTGCCCTCCGGCTCATAAAAGGGCAATTGTACTCCGCACCACTTATCCAGTGCCAACAATCTGGCAAGACTTCTATTCAGTTTTACACCAGGGCTCCAGCAAGGTGACCCCAGAGTGAGGCTGAGGTCAGGGAAAGGTCACTGCCTGAAAAATGAAACTAGTCAAATGGAAAGAATCCTAGGAATGGGGGAGGCTGGTCATCCACAGTGCAACTTAATGTAGAAGATAGCATAGAAAGGCATTTAACAGGGAATCCTATTGGCTGCTGCGAGAGTGCTTAGAAACCCAGTTACAACAATCAACACTTTATCATGTGGTTTCTCTCTATTCCGTGCTCTCTTCTTTATAGCTTCCTCTGCTGCCTCTTCTCTTTCTCTCTGTCTACCATCACCCCAACTTTCAGACCAGAGACAAGGTACCGGTAATGCTACAGTTCAGTCACACTGTGGAAAGCCCACTCCAAATGTAGGCAGTCACGTCTCTCCTCCTCAGAATCTGCCGGTGTCTTCCTCCACGACGGCATGGCACACACAAGCCCCCACAATGATGTTCGCTGCTCAGAAGCTCTTCAGGGATAAAGGCAGCTTTGAGATCGGAATGTTCATTTGCACTGTCTTCTCTTAACTTCTCTTACCTCATGAGACACAACTGGATGCTTGTAGACAGGTGCCCGTTTTTAAGAGAAGGCAAGAGAAGAAAGGCATTATGCGTTCATAGTTAACTTTTTCACCTTCCAAAAATAGCAATAAATGACATTTCTTTCTCTGAATGGCCAAGCAGAAACATTTCATAAATAAATCCACAAATAAAAGCATATCGCTTTAAAGATATAAAGAGAGTACATTTAGATTGAAGAGGAGTTTTATTTTAAAGGGGTCACCAAGGACAAGCTGACTAAGCTATGTATGCTGAGTGTTTTCTAGTCATTTGATTTTTTTCTTTTGGGGAACAAATAAGAATCATCAGCTTAGGAAGTATTCACCTGCTTTTCTTAAGTGTGTAAAAAGATAGAAGAGTTCTGACTTCCGTTTTACGTTTGTTATCAGCTTCAAATAAGAAAGTTAATTTTATGTAAAATTACTTTGAAAAATTACTTTTAAGAGAATAAATTCCCATAGATCTTTCTGAGAAGGTCTTATAAGTCTTTTAATACTAGATCCTTAGTTTTTATTAGTGTATTATAAATTATTTATCTTGCAGAAGACATTAAAGTAGAATTAGAATGTTTATGACTCATGATACTAAGTCAAAAGTAATATGATAGTATTATTCAGAAAGAGATGTAAATTGGCTTGAAAAGAACATTTTTGAGTCAGCTTCGCATTAAACATTGAACGGGAAAGTTGACTTATTTAAAATAAAGCTAGTCACTGCACCACTGCGCGGCATGTAAACGTTTCTTTGTAAATAAGGATGAACTGACAATGCTTGAAAGTATTGTTCATCAAAATCACAACAAGAAACCAAATATTATGAACATGCAAAATTTCATGTTTATTTAATATCCATTACATAGCTGGTTCATTGAAACCAGACTTTGTGAAGACAAATAATATTTCTGATGAACATAAACAATTTCACATGGTCGAAATGCATTCTGCATTTTCACATGAATAAAGCTGTCATCATGTAACAGTTCTAGCAATAAAGACCTTGCCTGGAATTGGCATGGGATTGCTCAACGCTGTAAGGTAGCCTGGACCTCCATCCAGCTCTGGCGGAGAGATGAGCAGCTCCACATGCAGGAGCCTGGAGACCAGCACATCCACACTCAGTTATGACAATCTTCACTTAGGGTCTGCGTTGACCTTCAGAGCACTTGCTGCCATGGGCAACTTCTCAGAGGACAGGTCCAAAACTCCAGAGAGGTATTCCTAGCACAGACATTTTTGGAAAGTTAAAAGCAATATACTAAGAATTCAAAAAGGCTCAACTCTAATTGAGTTTATCCATAGTATTACTAGTTATTTATTCTTATAATTGCTTGTATGCTAGGCATTGTGTTAAGAACATTTACTAGCTCATAAAATGAACAGAAGACTCAGATAAATACTGTAATCATGTTTGCTCCAGAGTCAAAGAGAGTGAATATAGGCTCATAGGCAATAGGTGATAGAAACAGAGGGGCATTTTTAAAAGATTATTTACTTATTTTTATATTATGTGCCGTGGTGTTTTGCCTGCATATATTTCTGGGTGAAACTGTCAGGTCTTGGAATGACAGACAGTTGTGAGCTGCCATGTGGGTGCTTGGAATTGAACCCAGGTTCTGTAGAAAAGCAGTCCTTGCTCTTAACCTCTGGGCCATCTCACCAATGCAGATGGCTCTTTGTGTCATCAAGAACAACTCTGGAAGAACTAGTGGCTTCCTATGTCCAGTACTGTGAACTAGCTAGAAAATATCCTCAAGGCCATTCACAGTTACTTGATTCTTTTTTTTAATATAAGCTGAAAATCTTGTTGGTCTTGAAAGGTCTTTTTTTTCCCCTTTGATAACATTGTTTTCTCCTAATTTTTCTCATTTTATTAATTCTTTGAGAAGTTCATACAATGCATTCTGCTTTTCATATTTACCACCGCTTCCTCTACACCTTACTTTGTGTCATGTTTTGAAAACGGTCAACTACAGTCGGCGATGCCCTTGTACTCTTGCATGAGTGTCCTTCCACTAAAGCATAGTCAAACCACAAGGGGCCACACCCCTCAAGGAATCTGATTATCCCTCTCTGAACAACTCCTTCATTCCATCCTCCCCTCCCCCTACTGGCTTTTCTTGTGTTCTGTACTTACACAGATACTTCGTGTGCTATCTCAACAGCTGGGAATTCATTTGTACATTGTAAACCATGGTACAAACCTCTTTGCTCCTAGGAGTGGTCATATGAGAGCTTCTGGCCAATAATAACAAGTTGCTAGAGAGACTCACAAGAACAATTTTTTTTTTAAAGAAATAAGACAGATTGGGTATGGTAGTTCATGCTTATAATTCCAGTACTCAGGAGGTTGAGGCAGAAGGATGCACTTGCCTGCATGGCAAATTATAGTCAACCAGGGCTAAACTATTTCAAAACAAACAATCCAATGACAACAACAAAACATTGGATATATAAAATAAAAGATGCAGGCTCAAGATCTTTTCACCTTCCTCCTTATGTATTCTGAGTTATCCATACTTGTACTTCTTGATTCATATTTTTATTAGGCTATATTAATTCAACTTTCCCCTACTTGTGGCTAACAGTAATCTGAAACATTTTATAAAGTATTAAGACTAATCAGGGAATATCAGAGAGAATTACTAATACTTGTTAAGTAACAGGATAAATGAATTGTATGTCTTAATTGTGGGATATTTGGTACTAAATTGGTGTCAGGAACATTTTTCTGCCTGAGAGTACACACTCCCATTTTAGAAATGGCTGTTGGTTCTTCTCCTTACTATCTGGACAGGAGGAAAGGTTACAGCTCTGGTCCTCATTAGAAGAATCCACAACTAGAATTGCTTGGGGCCCAACAGCCACAAGAAGACATCTGGGGAGAGAAAAAGAATTATTGCTGGAGAAAGTAGGATACTCAAAAGATTTATTTAGAATTTGCCACTAAATTAAATAAATTAAATGTGCTCTCTCCCCTACTTTTGTTAATGACTGAAATCTCATCTCCAGCATATGATCTCAGACAAGGCCGCCTCACCATCTTGAAAACAGTTAATCCATTATTCTGCAAACTTATCAGCACACAACATACAAAGATACCAAAACATCACACTGTATTTTGTAGAGAGTTGCAATGGCTGGGACATAAAGTAAGAATGCGGAAATGCTTCAGGGCTTATACAGAAGCCCTGTTAAAGTTAAAAAGGTCATTACCATTTCCATAGTAGGTACAGCTGGTAGAGAAAGTAGCCACTCTTCCAAGGCTGTAAGCTTCTTGAAGCCAGTGGCTATGACTTACAGATGTTTATCTTCCTCACAGAACCTAGAATTCCAAATTAATTTGCAACTATTTGACTAAGAAACAGTTTTTGATATATGCTATATAATTTCATTAATAATGTAATGATTATCAACCTAAACAACGTATGTTTTCCTAGGGGCAACTTTGCTGCATTTACTATTAAGCACAATGCTTGGACTAGAAGGCGCCCATGAAGAGACAAATCAGCACTGTGGCTGATAAGATGAAGGACTGCAACCCCGACCCTCACTGTCTCGTGATGCAGTCTTTTGCTGTGCATTCACCAAGCATCTTCTAAGCACCCAGAAGAAGACATGCAGATCATGTGTTTCTGGCATAAAGGGAAATTCTAAGGAAAATGAAGCTTGTGGCATTAACTATTTCAATATATAATGCACTTATTGTAAATTAAAATGATTAAGGAAAGGGCAAGGGAGCTGGTTCAACAGTTAATCATAAGTATTCACTGCTTCTGTAGGACTGGAGTTCAGGTCTCAGTACCCTCATTCGGTAGGTGAGCTTACTAAACCTTTAACTCCAGCTCCAGGGAGTCAAACCTTTCCTGGCCTCAGTGGGCCCTGTACTCACTTGCACACAGTCACACACACATACATATAAGTATATATAGTTAAGTAAAAATCAAATATTTGAAAAACGATAATATCCAATATTTCTGAAGCAGTATGGGAGCTTGGCTTAATCTTTACACGTGGCTGTGAGGTTGACACGCCTGCGTGTGGACACATGCAATTCAGAGAAACAATGTACTGTCCCAAGTAACAGCTTTAGTCCACCCTTGGACCCCAGGATTCTTTGCACCACTCTATCAGATGACACTGGCATGTTATTTTGCCCAGTTTCAATAAACGGAGTAAAGAGGGTGACAAACCCACAGCCCAATCACTGCCCTGAATCCCTCTTCACCAACAAGGACTTTTTCTTAGCAAGGGGTCTTCTGAGGAGTCATTCTGATAAAGAACGCATTCCCTGAAGTCAGCCTCTCACTGAGCATGCCTGGACAAGAATCAGAGCGATTTTCTAAAGGTCTTCAGGTCGTGTGGCTTTCAGTGCTTCCTTTTCCTCCTCTTTAATGTCCATTTCAAAGGAGCCTTGAAGTAACTCTAAGCACTAGGGATGCTCTGGGGTGTTTAACAGGTGGTGAAACTTGTGTCCAGGTCATCGGTTCGGGTGCAAAAACACATGACTTTCTCTTCTGCTAACTCGCGGCTTCACACGGTAAGACCAGAGCAGAGTCTTGAAGTGAGCATGCCTTTCTATAACAGTGTGCATTCCCGTGCTTGCCGCAGAACTTCTGGAATGGAGTCAGCTGAGATGGTTGTTACTGAGAACGGACAGGGCAGAAACACCAGCTACTCCCAAGACGCGGTGTGTCTCTTCTGCTGTGGCAAAGACAGCTGGATATAAGCTATTATGAAGTGGGACTGTAATGTTCCTTAGGATACTTCTTGGGGGGCAGGGAGGTAACTCAACAGGTTATGACACTTGCTGCCAAACTTGCCAACCAGAGTTCCATCTCCAGAACCCGCGTGCTGGAAGAAGAGAATGGACTCCCACAAGCTGTCCTCAGACCTCTGTATGTGTCGCCCTACTAAACACAAAATAGGTGTAAAATAAATTGATTCGCAGAAACATTTCTCTGCACCCCTCAAGTCTGAGACAGGAGGGATTAAGGCAACCAACATAAAAAAAAATGAAAGAAAGAAGAAAATGGTAACACAAGTCTAAACTAAATTAGAAAAGATATTAAAAACATGGTCAAAGGGTCAGTAACTAAAGGTGACATCAACTCTGGATCATAAAGGTGAAGACTGAAAGAGAAGACAGCTAGTGCATAATATGGGGGCATCGTAAATTAGCTTTTACCATGATTTAATGTTTTCAACACTGTCTTTAGTTACTATTAATAAAGAAGAAAGATCAGGTGGATTTCTATGGATGAAATTAATATCTTGGTTTCTAGATTGGACCAAAGGTGCTTTAAAGGCTTCTTTTTGTTTGGCTGTGCCATAGAGGTAGAGGTTTCACTGTTTGCTGTTGAAATGCATTGCTGCCAGCAGTCATCACATCACCCGTGAAAACAAT
>JAQHUG010000056.1:6423114-6450930 GCA_028555095.1 Dicrostonyx torquatus | reverse complement strand
GACCTATCTTATAAGCCAGGCAGCTCTTTATTCAACCAATAAGAGTAATACAAAATACAGGAGAACACTCCCACATCAAGAAGGTGGTGTCAGAGAGATGCCATGTAACTGCCAAAGAAGACAGATGGCCCAGATCTATACCAGTATGCCACAGCCACGTGTCAATATATAGATTAATAAAAATGGATTAATTTAAGATGTAAGAATGAGTTAGTAAGGAGCCTAAGATATTTGCCAAACATGTTGTCATTAATATAATTAATGTGTGATTATTTTGGGTCTGGGCTTTTGAGAAATGAATGAGTGGCCTGGGCCTACACACAAATGCACATAAAATGAAATAAACAAATATTTTTAAAAGACACATTAATTTCAACATAAGAAATACAGTCCATATCTGATATTATCTGTAATCTATGCATTTACTAAGAGATGCATTAAACATTAAATAATTAACTATTATATGCTTTATATGATGCAAAGATCTTTTGTAGATTATTTAAGAGTGTTCTAGTAACATTTAGAAGAGCTGATCATAGACTTTATGTGTACCAGATGTGGGGGATTCTGTCTTTTAAATTATTTAATTTAATTTATTTATTTGAGAGACGGTGAGGCACATGTGTTCCACAGTGTACATGTGACCGACAGAGGACCATCTTTGAGAGTCAGTTTTTTTTTTAAGCTCAGATCATCAGACTTGGTGCTAAGTATCTTTTAGCCACTGAGCCATCTCAATGCTCTACTTTTCCCATCTTGGACATAAAAAAAAAAAATGCTTTCCCTAAGCTGATAGAAGTGGGTTAGACTCAGATAGTAAGAGGTGTCTGTGATTACATTATTACTTCAGATTTTGTGGTGAACATTTAATACATAAAATTTCTTTAAAACAAACGACTTCAATAGAAATATCTTGACATGATAGAGGACTGATGTGTGAGACAAAGATTTTATTTAATCTTTTAAACGCATAAAATTAATGTGTTTCTTAATTCTGAGATAAAGATGAAATATACTTATTTTCTTTGTGAAGGCAAGCCATTTCTTCCCTTCCCAGTTTTGTCCCACATTCTCTGAATTCTAGCTTTGGCCTCTGTCATTTCACTAAAACTCATTAGTTATATTTATCAATAGCATCTTGTGGTGGAGCTGATGCACCTTGGGTCTCACCCAACTGCCTATCTCGGCTTTTGACGTTGGCTTAGGCCACATCACTCTTCCCTATATTAGACTTCTACTTATTCAGCTCAAGATACTATACAAGTTGTTATTCTGCTTTCCTGAGAGAGTATTGACATAGTATTTTTTTGGATAGAATGCTAAATATCCTACAAAAATAATTAGTGACTGATAAATAACGTGAATAACAAAGAAATAATTTTAGGCAAAGCAAATACATAGAGGTTGACAAATTCTAAAATATTTCAATAATTGAAGAGTTGTTTCATTTTCCAATCAGCAACAACTCCAACATGACTTTTGGGTATTGAAAACTACAAACTCTTAATTTTTAGTAAAATTTTAAATAAAAATAAAGTTATTTATTTTCATTAACATTACAATTTATACAATTTTTTAAAAATATGGGCATCATCACTGGCTAGTCAATGAATAAAATACATTTCTACGTATTTATACATAAAGTTGAATTCAAGACTATGTTTATTATTCTAATTTAAAACAACTAGACCTGATGCAGACTAAATAAACATGAACATTTGTAGAAGATATTTAGTTTTTCCTTTTCAAGTGCTATATACTTTGATTTCTTTGTTCTAATTCAGTCCACAACTGATTATGTGGGTCCATTGTCCTCAGGGGCAACTCTGAATTCTATCTTTCTGGATATTAAAGAGCCATGGAGCATATCATATGAAAGTCTATGAAGTTAAGAGTAATTAATAATGATTATATCATTCATTAATTAATAAATCCATTGCAATTACTTATAACAGCAAATTAAAAAGTGACTATGCTAACAGATCAGTGAGAGCTCAAAAAAATGCTTATATTTTTGGAGAATAGGTTTGTAGGTAATGCTTAATGATACTGTATGAATGTCTTGGCCAGTGATATTTTTTTCATATGTTTTCTAGAAGGACAAGATATTTTCCCCTCATTTCCATGATCAAAGAGTTTGGTGTAGACAAGTATCCCATACCCCTGGGTCATTTAGAAGCCACTCACTGACTCCACCTAGTGATCTAATTTTTTGTCAGAAATAAAAAAGAGGGCCTGTGTCACACAATACACACCCAACTTACATTACTACATTACAACCATTGCTAGTCTTTTTGTCTTTTAGTGTGTCTTTTTAATCATACTTTATCATTTGTAATAAAACAAAACCCCACTAAATATAGATTATCATTCTGAGTCCTAAAGAAAATCCAATAAGATGTCCTGAAGAAAATCCAGATGGGTATGGCTGGCTTTGACCAAACTACTGCTAAGAAACACAGACATCTGGAATTTGACTAAAAGTACTACTGTGAATATGATATAAATTTACATCTCTTCCAAAACAAGGAGTGGGGGAAGGATGAGAAGTGAACTTAGTGTCTGGCCAACTGGGAGTCAGGTTGCCACATCTCAGTCCCAGATGCCTGTGGAATGGCTCCTGTAAGAAGCTTCCATTCTAGGAGCTTACCCCAGAGGGTTTTGTTCTAATGATTAGCTTACCAACATCTTGATTTGGGATCCCTTTCCACGTGGTTTGAGGAATAGGAGATGGATTCATCCTGTTTGATTAAACACAATGCTGGGAATAAGGAAAGAAAGTTCTAGTACTTCTTAAAAGAATCTTGGGAATTCTTTTGTCAATAAACTGGTCATAGTTAAAACTAAAATCTCTAGCAAAGAGATAACAAAAGGAAACAAAATTGCAGGTACATTACAAAAAGGGGGTGATCTTTGTTGTATCTGAGAAAATGTTTTACCCAGTAAGCAGAGTCAAGAAATAATGAGGGAACGGGCATGCATTTAAATGGTTATAGAACTTGCATGTGAAGTTCTGGGTTTGATGTACAATGTTGCACGGGAAATTCACTTAGGGGTCTTGTCTAGAGTGACCGTAATTTTATTGTTAAGAAAATGTCTTGAACCCTGGCTAAGGTTTAAAATGGCAGAAAAAAATTATTGAGTAAATAATAAGGCAACAGGATGGAAGAAAGAAGACACAAAAGAAGCAAAGCAGGATGACTGGGGAAAGTGCCAAAAAGGAACAGAAGAGAAGCTGATTCTCTCTGTCTTTCAGTGAAGGAAGTCTATTTTGAAAAACAAAAATATCCAGGGTTAGGGGAAACATGGTCATAATTGTGTAGAAAACTTCAAATACAAGTGTTAACTGCATCTCAACGTAAGATCAGCTATGCATTCAGGTCCAGACTTAATAGCACATTTTTCTATTGCAGATTTTTTTCCATCACAATGTTTTTTTTCCATAGAGGGCTATGACAATGTCCATGGCCCATGCAGTGGCTGATGACTGTGTGGATGGCCATGGTCTGTACTGCTACCAGAGGCAGGTGCTACACAGGAACCCATGTGGATAGACATGGTCTACACTCCCACTGACTGTAAAGGGCAAGGTAGCCACTTTGTGTCATATGGATGACTAAAGACTCACAGTTGAGAAAGAGAGACACAGAAGGCCTCTGTGACAACCTCTATTGCAAATCTCATATTCAGTAATATGGTGTATGAGGACCAACTCTGGCCAAAATGAAAGGAGGGTATTTAAAAACTCAATAAGTAGCTCACTCTAAATAGAAATGCTTCACTAACCAATTGTATGTCTGTAAAATCAGAGTAATAAATTTAAACCGTAACATGTCAAGAGAGAAAGTGTTTGTCTTTTGGGTAATGTCAGGCGCGTGAAAACTCTATCTCCTGAATGACAATTCTGTTTTACTGACACATGAGCATAAAACGACTACCTTCAGTCTCCCCCACCATGTGGCTTAGATTTCACTGGATCCCCCTCCTTAAAGGTTAATCTAATTCAAGAAATTCATCTAAAATTTTAATTATAAGTAAACATAGTATTTCCAGTACTAAAACTAGAAGCAACCTCTATCCTTCACAGTGAGCCATACAAGGACTCTGGTAGAAGCTTAGGTAGCCATGGTCTACACCAGAAGAGACTCAATGTGCTGTTTCTTTAACTTACTGTGGATTCACACACAATTTGATTGAAACTAATTAAATTGCGTTTACTGTCAAGATTTCTGAGACAAACATGTTCAGAGACTATCTGTTAATCATCTATGAGCACCCCTCAGGGAAACTCTTTCACTCTTGTTTCTTGTTTGTTTGCTTGCTTGTTTGTGTGAATTATACACACGGTTGGAAAGGAAAGGAAAAGAAAATTCTTCAGAAAGGTGTCTTAGTTTGTGTTCTGTTGCTGTGATGAGATACCGACCAAGTGCAACCTGGGAGAAGAGAGTCTGGTTCATGTCCCAAGTTCCCGTGCAGTAAGAGCTTCAAGGTAGGAGCTTGAAGCAAAAACTGAAAAAGAGACCATGGTGGAGTGCTGTTTACTGGCCTCTTCTCTCGCATTCTCTACCTTGCTTACACCTCCCAGGTCCACTTGCCTAGGAATGGTACTGCCCACAGTAGACTGAGCCCTACTGTATTAATACTGAGAAATCGAGAAAATGTCCAAGACATGCCTGTGGCCAATCTGATAGAGGTCATCCTTCAACTGAGGCTCCCTCTTCTCAAGGGTGTCAAGTTCAACACCAAGATTAACACCATGTGACATCATGATGAACACCATTTTAAAATTAAAAGGTGTAGTAGATTGATCCTCTTTTCTCAAGATGGCTTTAATTTTAAAATTGAAAAAAAAAACCACCTTTCAGTTTAACTCTGACTCAGATAATCATTGAGCAGTATTTGGACACTGGCTTAACTGACTGTCCTAAGTCACACATTTTGTAGTATATTTCAAGAGATGGAATCAAAATTTGCGTTGTTTTTAGGGATATACTGAGTTTAATAATTAAAGAAAAGAACACAGAAAAAGATTTTCAATTAAACCAGCAGCCATAACCTCAGTTAGTGAATGCAAAGGACAGTCAGAATCCCCAAATTCTTCAAAGCTATACAAGGTCCCAGGGTCCCAAATAACACCAAAACCCATTGTGTGACTGTTTTTGCTGATGGCTCACATGTGTTCTGACTAGTTGAGGCACTCATTCTGCATATTCCTTTTGTGTTTAACTCATTTCCTGAGATTTTATATATATATATATATATATATGTGTGTGTGTGTGTGTGTGTGTGTGTAACTAATTGTTCGTATTTCACTGTATCACCTAAAATTCTACAGCTGTATACACCCGTGACTCTACCATTAGTCAGGAAAATCAGCATGTATCACTCACAATTCCTTTCTCCTGGAAATTCCTGCCAACTTCCTCTCCCTGCTACTGACCCACCTTTTGTTACTATAGGTTAGTCTGAATTTCCTATGACAGTACAAATGTGGTTTGTACCTCAATTAGTAATCGCAAAATATTTGGTGGTCTGAGTCTTCAAATTATGAAAAGCATCTGACCTGAACTCCTTAAGAATAATTATAACTTTTTTTCTGATTCCATCTTCTTACCCTTCTTGATATTTCATATCTGTTTGAGGAAACTATCAAAGATAGACACTTAAAACTTTTAAAAAGTAAAATTAAATATACCTAATAAGTATATGTATGACTACATTAAGAGGAAAAGATAAATTTACGTGGAGAAAAATATTTTTTTCTTATTTTGAGTTACTTTGAAAAATTATGACTGACTTTTTTAATTTGAAAAATATGGTGATGTTATTCTTTTAATTGAAAAAATGTAAGACCAAGAAGGGACAGATTTCCAGTTTTACTATGGGAAAACGCTCATATTTCACAGGTATGCCTTTATTAATATCCAACTTCATTGTCGTTTTTCATTCGGGACTCCCAATGGGAATACCACGTGAGAAAGAAATAGAGGATGAGACCAGATTATTATAATTCACAAGACTAATTATGACTTTGAGTTTTCCTGAATAAGTTAATTCTTTCTGTACCCTGGGATCAGTGAACATGAGAGCAGTCTCGCAAGGGCCTTGCTGAGTTTGCCATTGAGTATATTTATAAATAAATTTTGTGATATGAAACAGCATTGCAATTCTACATTTTCTTTGGAGTTTGTTTCTAAAATTATTCTAATATTAGAAGGGGAGGCTAATATGGGTCAAATATTAGCAAAGTACAAAGATCTATATGTATAAAAAATGGCATAGTGAAACCTGTTATTCTATGGGCTACTGAAACAATTAATTTAAAAATATGGTGCCACAGGTATATTTTAACTAAATAATAATAAAAAGTCATACACTAACCATGCATTTTGGGTCTAAACTCATTTGTTTTAAATAAGCTGGGGTGTGTGTGTGTGTGTGTGTGTGTGTGTGTGTGTGTGTTTTACTAAAGAGGACCATGGGAAAGCAAGGATTACAGAGATCTTGAAAGAACACCTGGCAGGCAGGATTGAAAGGGAATGCTGAAGAGGGGCTGGTGGAAGCAGAAAGGCCCGGAAGGGGCACTGTTGCTTGATTTCCATGTTTGGGGAGAGTCTTGAGTGACATAAAATGATTAGATGCTCTCTAATGACTTGAAATCCGTTTGAGATGTTGGTCTGACCAACCTCACAAATGCTGATTGCAAGTTTTCTGTGATGGAACTATTAACCAGTTCCTCCAGAAGCTCCTTGATTCATTGTAATCCACTGGAAACGGTTCTCTTTGTGCATTCAGTAATTCCCACATGGTGAGGCTTCTTCTTGTCCAGGTTACCTCCCGTTTTATGCTTACGTTTTGTTCCAAGGGGAAAACTCAGCGATAATAGAATTTGTGCCTTTTGCAAAGATCTAGACCCAAACCAATACAGCAATAAATTATCTAAGGTCAAAACTCCTTTCACATGCCTCTAATACGCATGCATTTTATGAGATAGAAGAGCAAACACTGACTGCTCTAGAAGAGATAAACAAAACCAGCAATTAGAGCTAGTCATTGAAAAATAAGTCCGAAGTTGTATGATAAAACAAACAAACAAAAACCAGGCTTTAACTGCGCGGAGAGATTCTACCAGGCAAGTCATGTGGGACGCTTAATGTGCTCTGGGAAACAAGCCACCCCCACAAAACTTTCGAACACAGCTATGTCACCATGACAAGGGACACACTTTCTCTTTTATATGGCAAAACATTGTATGCTGGATGCAATGCAGCAGGCTTGTATGCAAGACACATACAATCGCTACTATATTAAATAGACACATAAGCTCACCAGCTCTTCTTATGTGGCGTCATTCTAGTGCGACAATAAATATTGCTGGATATCCTATATGATAAAGCTATAGAAAATAGCATTTAATATTGAGGGTAAAGGCTAACGTGACTTCACTTGTACCGCCCCACACTTCCTGTGTTATAAAGCGCATCTCGATGGCATGTGCACACCTCTACAGACCTTCAAAACCTTCAGCGCTCACTCTGCTCTCGCACGCCGAAGCCAAGGACATTTTGTTCCCATACTGTCCATTATGACTGTTTCGGGCCCTTTAACAAACCCCAAGACCATGAACGAACCCTTGTTCACGGCTGCACTGAGGCTTACATCAGCGATGCCCTTTAACGTGCTTTAAAGCCACATTTAGAGAACCTGGAGGTTACAACACGAAGGGACGAATCCGAGCACACAGACTGGGAAGAAGCTATCTGCAGCTGGCTTCCTGTGCGAACACAGAAGCTCAGCTTTCCGGGTTTTCAGGAGTGTGAAGGCTTTTTCCGAATCTTCGTGTTCAATGCATCTTATCTATATGGCATGGTGGCTTCTGTAGCCACCAAAGAAGCCTGTGAGAATCGGAACTTCCAGGCCAATCCTGTTGTAAGAGGGGGTGCGGGTTGTGTTCCCGGCACCTGAGAGGAACGCAGGGCCCTTTTGTTTCTTCCCTCCCGGCTCTCGGCCACCAGCTAGCTTATGTCCGAAATAACCTCATGAAAATTATGTTAATTAAGTTACTGCCTGGCACATTATCACTAGCCTTTTCTTGGCTAACTCTCACATCTAAAACTAACCCATTTCTGATAATATGTATCGCCACTTGACTGTGGCTTACCGGCATGAGTCTAATCAGTGTCCATCTTGGGCTGGAGCACTTCCTTCTCTCTCACCACCTTCCCTTCTGTCTACTCCGCCCACCTAAGGGCTGTGTCCTATTCTACAGGCCAAGGCAGCTTCTTTATTAACCAATGAAAGCAGAGAAACACAGAAGAGCCCTCCTACACCACAATCCTTTCAACAAACTTCCTGTTGCTTCTTGCCCGCAGCCTTATACCAGGCTCTACATCACCACAAAACAAAAGAACAATAAGACTGTGTTTGGGTCGTCTCTTATGTATGGTTTCAATGAAAATGTAACTTTTTCCAGTGTGGAAAACTGAAGAACTAAACTCTGAATCTGTTTTAGTAATTTGGGGCTAGAGAACCATTGTGCCAGTTACAAATGCTACAGGTCTGTTTCTTACACCACGGTCAATGTAAACAGCACACGTACCTGTGTTGAACATTTCTGTATACACATGTCTATGTGCTCTTATAAAATATAGAACCATCAGAGCGCATACCAAGTCCTCTATGAAGCAGTAGTTATCACTTACACATTTGGGATAATTTTCAATTTTAAATCTATAATTTTCTCTTACGAGAATTAGATTTTGAGAAGTAAGTACATATCTGGGTGTGATACTTTGCATTTTTGTTAATAAATAATTATTGTATCCTAAATATTTTAGTAAAAAAACATGTTTTTCTCAATTATCTTATGACCTTGTTATAACCCAGTGTAGTTTATATCTCCTAGTTTTTTTTCAACAGACATAACTATGGTTAAATCTTTTGCTATATTGAAAGTTATTTATCTTCACTGTTCCTTCTGCCTGTTTGTTTACTTAGCTTTTCGAAACAAGATTTAACTGTAGAGACCAGTCCAGTATGGAACTCACTGAACACTCAGCACTGGCCTTAAGCTTCCCGCCTCAGCTCACTGTATGCTGGGGTTGCAAGTATGAACCCACCTAGTATTTTTCATATTTTAAAGAATAAATGTTTCCTATTAGAAACAATATTTTTTGCAAGTACATATTTTGCTTAGTGTACAGATGCATTATTTTCATGAGTATTAATTAGCTACTATTCTTAAAGAGTAGAATGGTTCATTTGGGCAGTTGAGATTTTATTAGTATTGTTAAGTGCTTTAGATTTTAAAATATTCCTTTAATCGTTTGTTATATATCAAAGTTTCCCAAAAGTTCTTCTGAGACAGTTGTCAGTCTTGTTTTATAAAACTGTTTCAAAAGTTAGTCTGCTGCAGTGAGAGAAACGATTTTAATAGAGAGATGATCAAGAGAAAAGGGGAGCTCAGAGGGAGAAAAGTGAGCTGATTTGGTAAATTAAATATGGATTCATAGAACTCATATTCACAGATATATGCAATATATTCATACTGACATTGAAAATACGTTTTGAAAATCTCCAAATAAAAGTCCCATATTTATGAAGACATCTTTAAAAAGTAAAAGTTTTCCACATAAAAGAATTTATGGTTTTCCTGGTAACTACTCTACATTTGAAGTTTTTGACAGGAAAACATGACAAATTTTAATCTATAAAAGTTCTAAAGGAAATTTTATTCAATCTTGATACTTTCCACTGCTAGTTAGCATTGTCTATGAATACAATGTACAATTCTTCTGTTTTAAGCTCAAGTTGAGGTCATTCAATGTTATCCCATTAAATTGACAGCTCTATATTGTTCCTCTAAATAGTTTGAACTTAGCAGATCAAATATTAGTAAAACCAAATCTTAATTTTTCTAAGTTGTGAAATATGGTACAGAGAAGATGTACTAGTTCGTGTGGTTTGGAAGTATATCATTTTAAAAAGCCACCTCAGATTCATGTATCACACAGACACATGTTATGTCTTCAGCCCTACTTGGAGGATTAGCATCTGTGGATGACAACACATTTTCTAGCATGGAACAACACCTCAAGTGAAAAGTTTGGATCAGAAAAAAAAAAACATGTTGTGATTTGTATGTAAGTCAATTTAATCTAAAAAAAATACTGTTTAGATATTAATCCTGAGTTGTTTAGGATTACTCTCTCACAAAGCCTATTAATACTGGTGGATTCTCCTCCAGCCAGTCCTGTATATTTCATATTTATATAAGCTTTTTGTTCCTGCCTTTGAAAGGAGTGTGTTTTATTGCTTTCACAAAAATTCAGTCATAGCTCAAGTTATCTTTACAAATGATTGTTTTTCCCTGTTAAAAAAAAATGGTTCCAAGATAAAGATTTTACATCACAGTGAAAATGGAGGAAAATTGAGAGGACCCTTTCATTTCCTTTTGTAGCTACTGATGATGAAAAACAAGCGAACGAATGTAATCGGTAAAATAAACCCCATGGGAAGTTTCAAACAGGATATTCTCAGTTGTAAATAGCTCAATTTTATTTCTAGAGCCTAAAATATGTATTCCTGCCACCCCACCCCAATCTTGCTTCCATTTCAACACTTCGGCGTTCTCAGAACAAACAAATGATCGTCAGGAAAGAAAACCCAGCTAAGGTTTGGGAGCTACTGCCACTCGCGTCTTTCTTGAACGATCCCATGCCAATAGGATTGGGAAGGAGAAAGAACGAAAGGTCTGCCACTGTCTGGGTGTGGAAGTACAGGGGCAGAGGGGCATCACTTCAATCTCTGGGCTCTGCTTCCTTCTTGCTCTGCATTGTCAGAGAGAGATGCTCTTCATTCACAAAACAAAACAAGGAAAGCTCTATAATTATTTTTGGCTCAGCTCCATTGAAACTCATTCTCCTGGAAGCATCTCTGTTTTAGATTAAAACAATGCTTACAGTATTCATTCTATGCTCTTGTTTCCCTTCCTTTTTCGGTATTCCTGCACACCACCCATTCCTAAACAACCCACCCATCCCATTTTCTTCTGCTAGTCTTTGTTTTACAGTGGTTTTGGTTCTCTCTCTCTCTCTCCTGTCTCTCTGTCTCTCTCCCCCTCTCTTGCTTGTCTCTCTGTCTCTCCATCTCACTCTCTCTCTCTGCCTTTCACAATGTTTTTCTCCATCATACTAAATAAAGTTTGGCTCAAAGGTTGCTAACACCGATGCCTCTTGGTGCCTACCGAAGACCTCCATGTTTATTGTCAACTGGACAATCTACCCCCTCTTCCAGCCCTGACGCTTCCCCCATCTGATGCCCCTGAGCACTTCAGGATAGTTGATTTGTGACATGATATTTTGAACCAAAAACAAAGCAAAACCCAAAACACACCACCAACAAAAAATCAGATCACTCTTCATGCATCCTATTAATAAAATTTAAAAGAATTGGCTTTTATCTATCTCTCCCTCATCCAATCTAATCCACAAAAGATGGATAAAGTCTTTATTGCCCTTAGTAGCTGGCAGTTATTAACTTCTAACAACAAAACCTTGAAAATCACTGTTTTTAAATCCAAATTACATGACTTAGTTGTAAGGACTTAAATCTACTTTTTTCTTTCTATAATTAACTTTAATTCTTTTTCTCCTCTTGAGATTAAAAACTTTTATCACTTCTGTTGTTGTTAGGGGAAAATAATTTTAACAAATATAATTTGTATAATAAGGTTATCTGTTGTGAGATGTTGTCTTGTCTCTCATCTCTGCTGAAACAATGAGTTATTTGGGCTCCTCATATGAGGTAAAGGTTTGACTTATATTTTGTGGAATTCCCCCTTTCTTAGGTTTTTCAATTCCTGGTGACAGTAGGCAAAATTTTCTGATAAAACTTTTACTAAAAAAGGTGGATCTCATAACTACTTTCAACATCATTAATGAGTTGTATTGTTTCTCACTCTTTGATTGCAGCAATTAATTTGTGTTTATTTCAACTTCTCAGCACTATCACCATGAAGTGTGTACCCTGCTCAGGTGCATACCTACTCCTGTGAATAGTGGCTTTTCTGTGTGGATACTGACTTCACTTGTAAGACAGCCTTACCCTCCCTACACCAGCCTGACAAATGGAACAGAATCCTTACAGCCTCCCAGATGTGAAATGCCTCTGGGATCTCCTATCTGCCTAACAACAGGAGAGCAATGTGCAACTGTATATTTAGAAGACTTTGGGAATCTATTTCTGAGACTCAATAAGAACCCTATAACTGGGCTCCACTTGGTTTACCAAATAAAGTGGGGGGGAGTGTAAATCCCCCTCACAAACACTGCTCTTAATTACACTGCAAACATTTAATACACATTCTTTCTTTCCTTTGCCCTTTTCAAAAGGAAAGGTGGTAATTTATATGTACTCTGCCTTTTTCTTCGCATTGTCTTTCTGTCTTATCTTTCTGGCTTTCTTTCAGTTCAGTAGAATGGAGGTGGACATGTTTGGGAAGACAAAAATATTTACCCAGTTAATGTTTTCATGCAAAGAAACAGGCTAGGCGCTGTCTACTTTGTCTTATGGCCTTTGTTAAGCCACTAGTGTGGAAGCTGTGCTTTAATTACAAAATACTGTAGAGGGAATGCAGTAGGAGCACATAGCCCTTGAATGTTAGTTGAATGAAAGCAGGTTTAATAGCTGGAATGGCTATGTTTGGGATCCATATGCATGTTCAACTCACACATTCAGGCAACGCAATAAAGCAGAGAGAACCAGCTGATACACAAAGGGACCGTCTAGACAGTGCCCCATCAGTCTGGCTAAATTTGGTGCTGGCATTCCCAATGGGCCTGTAATATAATTGTTCTGGTGTCTGCGTTCATTCCCCCTGTCAAATGCCATTCCAAAAACACATCCTTCTCTCCCCCCCCAATACTTCTTCTTCCACAAATATGAAACCCAAACTAGAGAGGGCATGAGATGGCCAAGCCAAAGAAAACATTACAATTCAGCAGAATTGTGCTGTTTAATTTAATTATTTCTTTTAATACCCGTGTTAGTTTACTCCAACACAATTAATTTCACAGAATTTTAATAATTTAAGGTCATGGGAGAAAAATAAATGCAAATATAAACAACCTTAAAAGTGAGCATCATAGAGGAAAGCAAACAGGCCTCCGTTCCTTTGTACTCATTAACCTCTGTTATAAAATTTAACAGAAATCAGAGATGTAAAAGTGTAGAGATGGACATGGATCATAAATTCTAATGAGGAAAAGGCTAATGAAAACAATGTTAAGCAAAAGCATTGAAAAATGTCAATTTTTTTTTCTTTCTTGAGTTTAAAGCTACAGTACATTCTCTCTAAATATTTTATGAAAATTACATTTCTGTTAGTTTGTAAATGAATGATTCCATGTGTTTGGCTTTCTAAAAGAGAAATCAACAATACTTATCTACTTGTTTGCAATAGCTAACAATTAACATTTCTAAATATTCTAGTTTAAGACATCAAGAAAAATGAAAATCCTTACTAAAGGAATAAAATAAAATGTATATCATTCAAATGAATAACACATATATTATTGATAAAAAAACATGCTCATTGTGTGAAAATTTCCACAATGCTGAAATGAAACTGTCCGATTCCCTACCACCACCCCCAGAAAAATACATATTCGAGGACTGTGACATATTCTAACTATGCACAATTATTTTGTTTTCTATTTCAGTGTGTCACCTACGGACACTATTCTGATGTTTACACTAACTAGGAAACCCATTTTCTTTCACTGTGCAGATAAATGAACTTGATAAGAAGCTGGACTGTTGAGTGTTCTGTGTTCCTGGGAACGGGTCTGGTTTTGCACTTCTGGTTTGGGGTTTGAATATCCCTTCCTGGTGTTATGAACAGAGTTGTCTCCCACCTTCCTAGCAGCTTGGAGCTAGAGATTGGGATACCAAGTACATGAAACAAGTGTGCCAACCCCAGGAGGAACCACTCCAACCTGGAGAAAAACCAAGATAATACTCAGGATCTAGACCCTGGCTTTACCCAGCATCAGGGAGCCGTAAGGCAAGCATCCCCACCCATACCTGACACGGAAGAAATGGTGCAAGACACAAGGCCTTAACACACACAAATACAGAGCACAAACCCCATGGAAAATCACAGTTACGGCAGTCCAGACATACCCAAATATGATTTAGAAATGCCCTAAAATTCTTATGTGAAACAGAAAGGTTAAATGTGTGATTAAGACACTATATCTTTCTGTCTTTAAAAAAAAATTTAAGAACCCACAAAGAGTGACTCTGGATTTTTCCCTTCTTTCTATAAAATTCTCAATCTGCACATGGGCACGAGAAGTATGGTAACTACCCAAGCAGACACCACAATGATTTAGCAGAATATCCACCTGCAGCTGGCTCTTCGCTTACAATTGGTTTATTATTCACTTTATTTTTTGAGCACGCACTGGTGGGAAGCAAAAGAAAGGCATACTGTAGGCCTCTCAGAGATGAAACACTAGCAAAATCTGAGTTTTAGACTTGGTTTTCAAACTCTTGAATAATATCCTATGAGACCTCTTAGGTCTTAACTGGATTAAAATGAATATATTTGGGCTCCAGCTCTTCAGCTCACTAATGTGCATGTGAATTGGCGCTGCGAGGGAGCCACACTGAGACAGGATGCAGGGACAGACTGCATGTAGCTGTGTGAAGGAGTGTGCAGGCCAGTGCGGGCCGCTTCTGACGAAGGACAGAAATGAGAATGAGCAGGCCTTGGGGGTCTAGTGTATTTTGTCAGGGCCATAAGAGCAAGCAGCTGAGCTGAGAGATGGGGGGAGGGGAAAGGGTAGTGGCAAAAGAAGGGTGGAGAATGGGGTGTGGCGTGTGTGTGTGTGTGTGTGTGTGTGTGTGTGTGTGTGTGTGTCTGTGGGTCTGTGTGTTGGCTCTGAATTCTTAGCTACAGCTGAGCTTGGGGGCTTTTGTTTAGTTGTTTCCCAGCCTAAACAGCACTGAGGTTTCAGGTTCAGGGTGGACCGCGTGCAAAGGGGAAGGAATGCCATCCCAGTTTCCCTTTCTGGCCCTTCCCTGGGGTTTCTGCTCAGAAGGCTGTGGCTGGGAAGGAGTGGGGGGAGAAGCAAGAGACGGGGGTCTGTCTGCAGCTGCCCCTCTCACACTTGAATAAAAGAACTTTTTTTATTTTTTTCAGGGGTAGGGAAGCTGTGAATACCTTTCCCAATAAGAGATGCGGCATATTGAAAACTATATTAAATTACCCTGATTAACAATTTAGCCACGAACAGGGGAGCTTTGGGAGATCTCTATAGGCAGGACTGGGGGCTATTCATGCCAGCAGCTAAGAGGTCGAAAGGTTTCTGAAGTTCACAGGCTCGGACCCTTTGTTATGCTAACAGACAATCTCGAATCAGCTGCCTAGTGGAGTGTGAAATATAAATGATTCCTTGAGAACTTCCAGTAAGTTGTCACTCTTGCTCTCCAAATACCAGGACAGGCTGCTAATTTTTAGCAGGCCCTTTTGCAACATTGCTAGCCCTAAATGAATGCCTTTGTAGTTCAAATAATCTTTTCAAGGGAGCTGTCCTATCATCACAGCCCAAATGCATCTTGGTTTGGACTATTAAATGAAAATCAGGGCTCAGGCGCGCTTGACTTTTCCTAGCAGCCGATGTTTGGGATGGGTGGAGGCTGTTCTCCTGCACAAGAAGTTAGCACCCACTGCAGGAGGGCCATGGCATTCATAACGACCCCAGCCAGGGCTACCCCAACTCCAACCCCCACCCCATCCCCTACTAAGAACAAAGCTCCTGGAGAGATTTACAGGGGCTTCCCTCCGGCTGGACTACCTTCCTCTTTCAGCCATACCAACCCTTCTCTGATTTATGGACACTCTGTCCAACAGGACAGCGGCTGACCTGTTAGCATCTGACTGGTCACTTTGAAGCAGCAACCTTAGGGATGAATTTATTCATTCTTCAGGGCAGACGATGCCAAGGGGAAGAAGACATGGTGAATGTCCAGACTGTGCCCTTAGTATCAGAAGCCAGTGAATATCATTTTTTTCATTTTTTTCTCATGATGTTATAAGCATAGCTATGATCTTGAGTGGAATCTGAGTATGCCCAGAGAAATGCCTTAGCTCTTCAAGTCTGAATCCCAAAGTTCTGAAAGTAAGGAAAAACACCTCCAATGCAAACCCCAAACAAGCTCTGAGGTTGATGAAGAAAATATACTGGGGAGAGTGTGGCCAAACCAAGGGAGCTAGTAGGAAAAGAAAGGGCATAGCCAATTTATAGAAATAGAGAAAACAGAAAAGAAAGGACAGACCAAATGCTGCTGGGCACCCATCTGCATTAGCCGCACAGAGAAGCGACAGCAGCAACCTGGCCCTCAACGTTTTGAGGGAGTATTTCTGAGTTCATGTTCTCAACTTTTTGTTGAAACACTAAAAGGTCCTTAACATCTCTGCATTCTCCAAAGAGGGCAAGCTTGATTTCTAAAGCAACAAATGGAAACAAACAAACAAACAAAAAAATCAAATGAGTTGTGTCTCCCAGCATAATCTCCCATTAAAACATTCTCACATAGTTTTATAAGGAGATCTATCCATGCAAACACTGAAGGCCCCGGGTCTTCATCTTCCTGTTCTTCTAACTTCAACAATTTCTAACTACTAGTGCTATAGAAACTAGTGTACGCAAACACTTTATTTTCCTTCCAAGGTAACTAGAATTTAGGATCATCATATATTAAAACATGAATTACAGAAGAGTATTGAAGGTTCTTTATCTTTCACCAGCTTAAAAATTATCTAGTTATAGATTTAAATCTTATTTTATAAGAAAACAATCAGTATACAGTGTCCATTTGGAACAAACCCTGAAATTTAATTCAGAAAATTTAGTTAATACAGTATAAGTGTTTTGAATTATTACTTATTATTTAAATCCTTTTTTTATTTCAACTTTATAAACTTGTAGGTGACACTGTTTAGGAAAATTGGCTCAGGTTAGTGACATCAAAGGGGTAAAGGTTTACAGTTTCTTCAGTTAAATATCTGAATGGGACAATAGTCTGGTATTGCTCATGCCCCTCTCAGGGAGACAAAGCAAACTTGTTCTGATTTCAGAGACAGCAGGGTGATTAGTGCGGACTTCTAAATAGATAGAAGAGAGGAGATATTGATCAATAAACATTCAGAGGATTTGATAATGTGCTTAAACTCAACTTACATTCCATTTCCATTTAAAAAAAAAAACAAACCTCAAATGGATATTAAGCTGTAGAGTGTCTACCTGCTGGTGATCATGCTGGACATTCAAAGGGGAAACGCTCACCCTGCACTTTCCAAATTCGTCTTTCACCCCTTCCACGTGTCCTCTCTCTTTAAGACATCAAAATAGGGGAGGAAGAGCTTTTGTGTTGACACCGCAGAGAAAACATTTGAGAATGTGGAGGGCACGGAATGCCAGCCAGCTCCACTTTGGGGCTTGGTTTGTTTCCCCCCCCCCCCCCCGCCCGCAGCGGTTTTTCTTTTTCCTTTGGTTTTGCAGATCTTAAACTTAGTCACTTGAAGAAAAGAAGCAGGTGAAATGAAAAGTTGGGACAAATTGCATCAAACCTGCATTTTGCTGGAAAATGAGCAGAGTGTGGGGGCATCACAGAGCGCCAGCCTCTCTCCACACACACACACACAAATAAGTAGGAGGTTTACAAAGCCGGTCTTTTTGTTTACACGCACATCAATAGCTATGATCTAAGAAAAAGAGAATCCCTGGTCTCAGAAAAGTTTCAAAGTTGCCATGTCACTGGGCTGGGACATCTGAATGTGTGTGTGTCTGGGTGCACGCGTATGAGAGTATGTCTGGGGAGGAGAAAGGACGGACAAGGGAGGAGGCAGGGCAGATAACTTTGCTGACATTTTAATCCTTTAGATAGCAGCAAATGAATGGTCCAAACAGACATTTGTTGCCCTGCGCGGATTCTGTGCGGGTCTCTTACAAGCTGTGGCATGTCTGTTTATCTACAACGGTACAGAATAATAGGCATAGTTTGTCTATAGTCGTAGTTATTATTTAAAGTACAAAGAGGCTACAACTTTCTTTCTACCCCAAACACAAATACAAAGGTCTTTTGAATATGCCTCTTGCTTTATGTTGAGGGCCAATTAAAAATAAAGATAATATTCCAACTATGGAGCCTTAGCAGAAGAAAGAATCAGTCTACAAAGCAGAATGGCTCCAAGATGGCTGCCCCTCCTTTCTTCCCCCTCCCAGCAGCCTATTTTCCACATAGAAATTAACGTAATAATTTGTTTGGGAACCAAACTGCAGCTCTTTAGCAAATGAAGCAGCCTCTCCCTCCGAGGCACCAAGGTCTGCCTGCAGTATCCTCGGTGCCATGGAGGTGTGGGGAGATTAAAATGCAAGCATTCAAATGCATTAGGGCTCACACACAATGTCTAGACTCACACGCATGCACACTTGAATCTGGAAACACCACACACAGCTGCAAATAAAATCAAAGGCTCAATGTTTTCTTAATTTTCAGGATGGAAGGTAAAGGAGGACCCGAATACCTTTCTCCAAAGGTTAACAAAGACACTATTCACGGCCTGTTTGGTTTTCAAAAAAAGATATAGCTTACTGATGACTCTCTCATTAAGCAGACTTCTGAGGTCTGGGGAGGCAAGATTTCCATAAATTATCTTTCTTCTCATCTCACACCAGTATAAAATGCAAAAGATAATTCTTTTGTTTTTCTTTTTATTCTTTTGATTTTTAAGAGAAAATGTGAAGCTGTGCAGCTTCTTGACAAACAAACTGAAGGTTCATGATCATTAGGAATTACTACCATTAATTATACTAAATATGTATTTTAATCACAAAATTCCATTCATAAAACCAAATTTAAAATAATGCAGGGAATAAATAAAAATATAATTGGTGTTTGCTAGTAGTTCCCTCACAGCTATATAGACTAGAGATCACTAGGCACAGAACAATGTGAATGGTTTAGTTCCTATAGGAAATATATTAAAAAAAAAAAAAGAAAGAAAGAAAGAAAAGAAAGAAAAACCCACAACCCTTTATCTAAAGCCATCAGGGACAGGCACTCAATACAAGTTAACAAGCGGAGACTGATAAGATAACATTTATATGAGGTCAGAAGTCAAATACCAGTCAAAGGCTTTTAACCTCTTGGGTCATAAACAGGAATGGTTAAAAGTGAGAGGTTCTTATTTATCGAATTTTAAGGGTACCTGATCATTGCCAGAGAATTACCAATGATGAAACTAATTGGGATTTATAGAAAAAGAACTTTGTAGCTATTTGAAGAAAATTAACTTACAAACCCGCAATTCTTCAATTGGCAGGAAGAAAAACAAACAAAAACCCTTGTTTCAGAGGAAAAAAATCAACCCACTGATTTAAACAGAATAACAAAAAACCTCTACTATAAACAAATTAAGACTAACATAAAAACTGACTAATATACCGCAAAAGATGCATTTTAGCAAATTCTGTATTAATACCCTTCATAGTCAAAAATTGCACAATTTCTTTCCTGTTTTTGTTCTTGTTCCTTTGTAAACCTTCAGACCCAATAAATCAGACTACATATAATGCCAGTCTCAGAATGCTCATGTCCCCTAGAATGCCATCATTTACAAATTTAAAATTATAAATATTCTAATAGCAATAATTTTAAAACATCAGAAAATTGAAACTGCTTAATTAAATTTTTATCTCGATCTAACCAGACAAGCACATGTTTTCTTTTATTTCCTGCAGGAATATTTTTCTTTGTTTTGCTGTCTCTCCCCGCACACACACACCCCCCCCGCCTCTAGGTTTACATTTCAAACTCCCAAGCAGTTCCTAGTCCCTGAATCTACGCTCCTTTATATTGTCAAAGCACCCCCTCTTTTTCCTTTTGCAATAGAAAATAACAGATCTAGTTATCCCTTCCTAGAGAGATAGAAGGACCGTTGTTAGGCCCGCGAAGGCCCACTGTCTCTTTAAACAGAGTCCACAATACACTAGACGAACATTGTGGATTTAAAATGCTTTTAAATATTTATCACTAGTATTTTATCATCATATTCAAATGACACCTGGAGTGCACTCACCTTTATTGACAATCTCTGCTCTGAAAGTCCATTTGCTCCCTCAAAGCCCCCCAAACAGAACAAGGACTACCCGTTTTCATTCAGTTAATGTTTAGCAAAATACCAAGCAACCTTAATCAGCATGCTGATTGCATCGTCAACTAACAAATAATTTACTACTCTGAGCATTGCATTCCATTAAAAGCTCATTAAATTTTCTGTTCTCCAATGGGAGGTTTAGCTCTTGAACTGCATGCTTTTGCTTCGAGTGATCATTTATTCCATTTTTATAAAATGTGTCCCCCCCCCCTCGCCCCAAAGTATAGGTGAGCATTTCAATACCTATAGACTGTCAACATGCAGAAACACAGCCCAAGGTTTGACGACATTTGATTTGATTTGATTTACAAAATCTTTTAAATTCAAAACCCTGCACAATTGCTGGTACTTTCAGGACTCTGAGATACCTGAACTATATCTGTGGTCATATGCAACCCAAATAGAGATTCAAAAATATTAATTCTTAATATAAAATTCCAAATCGTTCTTTTAAGTTTAATTTTTTTTCTTTCCCATGTGTTGTAACTACTGTGTATGTATTAGGTTACCCTCATATATAATCGTTGCCTACTGCTTCCAAAGCGGGTGATGACACTACAAAGCCATTTCATGGCAAACTTGGGCAGGGTGGCCAGTTATCCAAAGAAGTCGAAATTTTCTGGGGTTTGCACGTTTCCTAGAGACCCTAGTCCTCTGAATTATTTTGATGTCCAAACTCATCAAGGAAAGGGTATATTTATTATTTTCAATTTACGGAAATGTAGAAAATATTAGGCCACAAAAATTAACATGCATCTTTGGATTGCTAATTGTGCTCATTGCAAATTTGGGTCATTTTGCATGAGTGACTCTAATGTGGGGCCGAGATTGCCGTGCAGCTCAGCGGATTCCTGATTCCCCTCGCTAATCCTGAACTCAGTGATTGTGTCAGGTGCAGCGCTGTGTGCTCCAGCAGCTGGCTCATCCTCATCAATGCAAATAAGGCAACAGCTACAATCAGAGCCTCGTGAGTATGAGGCCTGATTGCTGAGGGCAGGCGAAAGCACTACACAGGCTCTCACTTTCAAATCACGCTAAGTGACAAGACAACTGCGATGTCCTTCCGGTTCAAAACCAACCTTCGGAGAACAAAACACGAAGGCGGTGGCTGCGAGGAGGAGGAAAACCCGGGTGCTGGGGAAGTGAACTTGTTCAGAGGGCTTTATTTAGATACAGATATGATGTACGGTTCAACAAATAATTGTTTAGCTCCCCTTCTGGGCAGGCTTTGTTTTCAGAGCTGCAGGGGTATGCAAAGGTAAGAGAGACACAGGCCCTCTCTCTAAGAAACCCTATGGTTTGATTGCAGGAAATTGTAATGATTCAGATAATAGCAGAACTATTATTAAGGAGCAGTCACTAAAATCGTAAATGAAAACCAAAAACCATACTTTCAAGGGAACTATTTATAGAGAGAATTATGACAGAGAAGATAAGAGTGAGGTTCTAGGAGCGTCGGGGTCAAATCCCAGTCTTGCTACCTACTCCTTCAAGTTTCTTTGCCTTTCTAAACTGCGACATCGCCAGCCCCCATACCTACTGCCCAGGGATCTTAGAGAAGGAAATGGCATTACGTAAGTAGCACACTACCCACCTGGCACCAGCAAGTGCTCAGTAATGTCAATTGTGAGTGTTATTTTTCCCTCCTTAGCACACAAAGGGAGGAGCAATACAGAAATGGCACACTGTGTCACTATCTGAAAGACATTTACGTGATCTTGTTCGAAACTCCCATGTTGCCCTTACGCTGTGGAAGAGCAAATGCTGTGAACACTAAAAGGCCCTGTGTCTCTCCGCGGTTTGGCCAGTCCTGGCAACTCATAACATAAAGGAGAGAACACGAAATCCCTGTGTTTTCCCTTTTCTTCTTCTCCAAACAAGTGTGCAGACTTCCCTGCCCTTCAGCCCCACCCTCTGTATTTGACTGCCTGATCTATAAAGGGGATTAACAGCAGCACGCTGTTTTGGCATGGAGCAGATTCTGGATGAGGACCTGCCCGTGGAGTTTAATGAACACCGTTTTCTAGGACTGTGAGTGCATGTTTCTAGGTGCATGCTGGGCTCCTGCACTGGCTCTTGAGACAGATGAGCAGGCCTTTGTGATCAGGTGGACATGCTGCTCCAGCACCCAGAAAGGGGGTAGAGAAGGAGAAAGGCTTCCCTTTTTCCTCATCTATAATTTACACTCTGTTGATTCGGATTCTAGGTAACTTCTCCTGGTATCCAACATTCATCTGCAACATGGAGATAACATCATTGTGAAGATAAGAAGTTCTTCTGGGCAACAACAGATCTGCTTTCTCTCTATAGAGAGGGTGGCTCATCTGGATGTCTGCGGTTGGCCTTTTTCCCCTTGGAGGGTAGGATGGAGGTAGTTAACCTTCCTGGGCGAAGCTGGGCCTAGACAACATCATAGATGCAATATCCCCCCTGGAGTTACCAAACAATAAAACTGTTTCCTCTGCCAAACACAAAGAATGATCTCTGGCTAGATATTAGCAAATAGTGAACCATAGAAACAAGAAAGGAAAGGAGGAAAGGAAGAAGGAAAATTACTTTAAGAGAAAGGCATAAAATAAGATTTATTTTCTCCTGTCATTTGCCACGGAGACAGCAGCCATGCACTCCTGTCTTGCTTTCTGGCAGTGCCAGGCAAGAGATGAAGAGGTGGAGAAGGGATTTTGATGTCATGCCAAGCAGGTCAGTGATGAGGCATGAGGTCTTCTGAAAATAGCAGCGATTTTAATAGCTGGGATGGGGAGAGCCTGGGCAAGAAGGGAAGGAGTTTGATCTTTTGCCTCTCTAGTCAGGACCCTTCTCCTTCTCTATCTAATAGGATTAACAGATATTTTCATAAATAGAAATCAAAATGTGTCAAATCATCTGAGACAGTCGATTTGCTCACAATGCCCACATCCCGCAGTCCCCACGCAGCAGTATTCAAATCCAGCTTCATTTCAAGAGACACAAAGTAGCTAAGAGGCAAACATTTACCTTCACAGTCTTCTCTCCTTTCAGACTGTTTAATTCTGCTCAGTGATTTTCCCCTCCTCTTTCACTGCCCCCCCCCAACAAATCCCACCCCAACTCAGCTGCAAAACATCTAGTACAAAAAGATGTGACTTCCCGGGAGGATGTGTTCTCGGTGGTCCTGATGATGCAACGTGCATGCTCCTTCATCCTTGGGAACTCCCAGGATGTGTTTGCACATCCCACCTCGCGGCCCAGTGGTCCTTCCTTCGCACCACTCACAAATCCTCCTGGAACACCTACAAAGGTTACCTCTGCATTGCTTCCCATCTCACCCCTGCACTGTTTTGTTATTGCTATCGTTACTCTTATCATCTTATCCACAAGCAAGACCTCGTCAGCCTCTCTTGGGGAGGCATTAAGTTGCCTTACTTTGTGCTGTTAGCTGTCTGCCCTCCCAGTTCCTTTTGAACAGTACAGACCAGTGTCTCCTTGGGACAAATGAAAGTAGTTAGAGCATGACTTCAACTTCATATGGTTGGCATTCCTCAAAACAAAAAAAAAATGAGATGTCTTTTCATCCCTTCCCACCTTTCTTTATTTTCATTGAGACTCCATAAGATAGTACCAATTACACAGTTTGATATAAACAGAAACAACAACCACCAGTGTGTCATATTTTTAATATTTGTATAGTAGATAATTAACAATCAGAATAAACTTCAGATTTTGTTTCTTTTTCTTCTCATTTGCTATCATGGGGGACCTGGAATGTCCCCCAGTGTGGCCACTACTAGAAGTCATAGAACCTTTAAAGGTGAGCCCAGTAGGGAGGTTTTAAGTCTTCAGAGGGGATTGTAAGGATCACAGCTTCCTCCTCTTTCTTTTCCTTTCCCCAGCCTGGCCAGGAGATACCTCTTTCTTTGCACCACACCCATCTACCAAACCCAAAGTAGGAGAGAACGTAGATCACGGATCAAAGCCTTCAACATCTGAGTCAAAACAAGCCCTTCTTCTCATGTTTACTTACCTTTTTGTTACAAGAAAAAGGAAAGCTGGCTAGTTTACCACCTATGATTTCAGTTTACACACTGTTTCCAGCAAAAACTGGATATGCTAGTCATTTCTATAACAACAACACCGCTATTGACACACGTCACATACCTGTTTAACCATGAAGTCCCACATTCCCACGACACCAAAAGTAGTGTATCTGTCCATTCTACCTAGAAAGCTCCGCCCACCATTTCCTCTCTCACCTGTAAACACCCTGCCCATGTGCCTCTGGGAAATACAGTCAGATTCTCATAGAGCAGCTCTCCCTTTCCTCTTACATCTCTCTTCAGTCCCCTGTTGGAGTTGGGTTTCTGTTCTGTATATGGCTGTTGTCTTCCTGCCCAACTCCACGCTGAGTCGTGGAACACAGAGAACTTACTTTCTCTATTGTAGCTTCTCTATCAACACCTAGGCTATTGAGTGAAGTCGATGTCCCAGCTTCCTGAGCCTGAGGAGGCCATCTTGACCCTTGTGGACCACCCTTTTTTCATGTAGATCAGATAGTGATTTGAAGGCTTCTTTCTATTAGAAATTTTTGATATATTGATCTATATATATTATATATATATATATATCATAATTCAGTAAAATCATAACAAGGTGGATTGTGAAGTTAGGGAATTAAGAAGTGTTACCTATATTGGAATGACTAAATCAGTTCCTTTACTCTTATGCTTCTGGGCTGCTCTGGAATTGGAAACAAATACCCTAGACTCAGTGCCCTAGACACAGTAGACTTACGTGCTACTTCTAAAAAAATTTTACTTAAAAATTAAAGTTACTTAAAGCACTAAAAATCGTTTACTGTGTCAGTTGGCATTGGCTTGGAAATGAGTTGGGATGCTACATGTGTTTATAGTTAGTCTTTGAGTCATCATTATTTTGACTCTTATCCTTGCAGGATGTTTATGTTGAAAGCAGCATGACACCACAGCAAATGTCCGACTTCATATTTTAACATGTTTCTTAGAACCATACCTTGTTCTCAACCGTATCACTTCGGCATTGACTATTTTCTCCTGATAAGGCAAATGACACTTTAGCCTTAGTTAATGTAAAACAGGGAAGTGTTAATCTCATTTTCAACATGTCAGCTCTTCCAGGTGGGGTATTAATACGCAAAATCCCCTGCTGGCAGACTCAACAGAATCTTTCTGGCTGTGAAGGGAAGTCCAAACCTGGTAATTTTTGCTTTCCTTTATTGAATGTGCTCAGATCTGCTTCATTCATTGAAAAAGATATATCAGTAGCTAAGTGAATGTAGAGAAACACAGAGATGTGTGCACACTATTGACTGAACTCTGTCTCAAACACTAGTTTATTTTAAAGTATTCATACATTACAAACATTAGGGTTTGTTTGATGATAAATAGCAACCAAGTAAGGTATATTTAAAAGGATGTCTGTGCCGTATAATTCTGCAGTATAGAACTACAGTCCAATGTCTCTATTTGCTTCGTCCAGTTACACTGTTTTATTTTTATTTTTGACAGGATTTCATGTAACCCAGGTTAGTCTTCAATTCACTACCCAGATGATCTTAGACTTCCAATCTCCATCTCTCCACTTTTGAAATGCTGGGACTATAGGCATGGACCATCATGCATGGTTTATGAGCCACTGAGGTAAAATTCAGATCCTGAACCACATTCCCAGCCCTCATTTATGTGTGTGTGTATATATATATATACATATATATATGTATATATATATATAATATGGTAATTCTAAAGAATTAATCGAGGACATTTCCCAATCCTTGGTTGTGTTCTCAGTTGTGTGTCTTCACAAGCTCAGTGGACTTTTTCCTAGCATCATGATATCCAACCCAGAGGCCTTACCCAGGGTACTTCCTCTTTGACTGGTTCCAGTCAGATAAGGCTATCACATCCTGCCCCCATCAAAATAAAGCTCCCTTTTGCAACAGACACCCATGACAGAGAGGTACAGGAAGTCAAAATGCGGGAAATAATGCTCAGCCACAATTAATATATCTATAGGACAACTCCTGTGCCCACGGCTTGGGAAACATCTCAGAAGAGGAGACAAGAAGGAGAGAAACAAAGGAACTGGAAGTCTATTGTGAAATTGTGGCTTCCGCATATACCAAGTAAGCTACATCCATGGTGTCTCAACAATATGGTCACCTAAACAAGACTGGCACAAGGACAAAATTAATAGATATGACAATGTGGGTGGGGGGAGTTTCATGAAACCCCATGAAGAGCTCAGAGCAATTAATGACTGCTGAGAAGGGGACAATCTGTCGTCCACAGGGATGAAATCCTTAATTGGTTATCTAATCCTGAGGGGTCAGTACAACAAACACACAGTTACTTGCAGCACTAAGTGGACTCAACTTATAATTATGTATTTAGTTGTGTGAATGTGTTTGTGTGTGTATGTGTGTGTGTGTATGTGTGTGTGTATGTGTGTGTGTGTGTAACAATAATAATTAAGAAAAAAAGAGGCCATGTATTTGAAAGGGATGAGACAAGGACAGATCAAAGGGAGGGGGAGAAATACTGCAAATACAATACATACATACATACATACATACATAACTACATACATACATACAAAATTTAAATACAATTTAAAAAGAACTAAACAAGATTAAGCATGGAATCATATATTTTTTCGTGAAGTAACTTGTGGCTCAAATGGTTTTATTTTTCTATAATGTTTAGAAATTTTTAAGTCCCAAATTAGTGACAAAATGTTCTTCATAAAAATAATCTGGTATGGGCAGTGTCCAAAAAACTATATTTGCTATAGAAATTTTAGCGATGTCAAGCTTTTCTCTACTTCTCTTAATATCCTATAATCATCAAAAGGAGTTTTCAAGACGTTTTCAAAAGAGGGCGATTAAACAGACCAAAAAAGAGTCAGCTAACCACAGTGAAAATAACTATTAAAGCCAAGTTCTGTTATTTGTAAATATGAATAATTAGCTGACACTGTTATGTTGCTGTAATATGATTTCGATACATGCATATAGAGTACCGTATTCCAGTAAAGGCAGACATACATCTCCACAAAGAGTTACCTTCTTCATGGTTCCACCTATCTAGACACATGTCTACACATGGTTTTGCTGTTTCGCACTAGTCACCCCCCTGAGCAATGAACTGCAAGGCTTCTTTCTTCCATCTCACTAAAACATAGCACCCAGCAATCTTTCCCCCACTCTGCCTCCTCGCATTTCACTAGCATCTGGTGACTTTCATTCTCTATTTCTATGAGATTATCTTCCTCTTTGTACATTCCACTCATGAATGAGATCGTATAGGACTTGCCTTTTATGCTTGACTAATTTCGTTTGATGTATTGACCTCCGTTTTAATCCATGTTACTGTATGTCATGGAATTCTTTTCTTTCGTTCCATCGTACTTCACTGTGAGGTACCACATTTTCTTTATTCATCATGCTATGGACATATAGGATTTTTTATTTGTTTATTTCTTTTTCTTTTTTTGGTTTTTTGAGACAGGGTTTCTCTGTGGCTTTGGAGCCTGCGCTGGAACTAGCTCTTGTAGACCAGGCTGGTCTCGAACTCACA
>JAQHUG010000056.1:6369763-6386498 GCA_028555095.1 Dicrostonyx torquatus | reverse complement strand
AAAATCTATTACTTCCCTAGTACTGGGGAGTTGACTAGGTCTCCAGTACAAGGCATGATTTCCCTCTTGTTAAGTGGGCCTAAGTCCATTTAGAAAGCTGTTGGTTACCACCAAGGCATGCAAGCATGCCACTATTGTACCCTTAGGGTTACGCAACCATGGTTGTTGTGTTGGTTCAGTCATCATAAATAGGTAGGACTATTGCTTGCTTCCCTCCGTTTTTTAGAAGCTTGCATGGTACCCTCTGGTGCCACGAGAGCTAGTCTTTAGGAAGGAGGCATTTTATCAGATACAGCAATTCACCTGAGTCCTTTCTTTGAGGTGTATAGTGTTTTCAACTTCTGGGGGCAACCAAGGACAACAGCAATAGCCTATAATGTTTTAGGTAAAAATCTTTCTTATTTATAGTTAATAACTTAGGGGGAGGGACTCTGGAAGTTTTTCATTTAAACTCTGTATATACGTCTACACAGACTTCCATACGTTATATGTACGTGTACATAGATAGCTAATATTATGATTCCTATATCTTTTCAGACATCTCTGCTGCGATTTTATCCACTTCTTCCCTTCTTCTGTATTTATCTCCTTCTCCCTCCCTAATTAACTCCCCTTATTTTCCCATTTCCCCTTCCGATCATTTTACCCCAACATCACACATTCTCTTTCATCTGAGGTTCCCAGTCTCAAATCTTTAAATGTGAGTCTGTAGCCTTGAGTAAGGCACATTTCTTTTTAACACAGTCTTTTCATGGGAAGGGCAAAATGTGTCAGCTGGATTCTTTCTTTCTTCGTTTCTTTCGTAGTAAAAGACATAGATTTCCCTATTATATGCTGTTGGCTAGTTTCATAATTCTTCAGTTCTGTGTCTCACCTTTATACACAGGATCATAACTTTCTTCCAAGGGCCTAATTTTCTTCACTGTAAATTTTTATTGATTTATCTCATACGGTAATCTCATTCCCATATTTTTAATGTGAGAAATAAAATAGCAACTTCATTGTTGCTTTACAAGAGCCCATCTGAAGGTAGAATTCCTTCCTCTTCTTTCTTTCAAAGCATCATTCTCCTTAACTTTCGCAGAGCTTCAAATATTTTCAGCTGCTTGGCCTACTTCTCAGGTTCCCATTTATTATCCTGATATTTTCTCTGAAGGTTTTGTTTGGAGCAGTGATTCCCAAACTTTTGGTATATATCAGAATCTCAGATAAAGAACCCGAGTGGCCCAGGTTCATTAAATTAGGGTAGGACCTGGGCCTTTGTATTTGTACCAAAGCCCCCAGGTGTGTTCCCTAGCACTGAGGCGTGAGAACCACTGAGTGAGTATTCGGAGAAAGCGCGCAAGCGAGGCAGTCTCTCCATCCGAGGCCCACTTCCACCATGAATGGGAAGCACACTCAGGCTGTCTAGACATTGATAATGGCTTCAGAGATCCACGCTGAGATCCATGAGTTCCCAGCCTAATACTTTCTTGGGGTTTGTGTGCAAGATTTTTTTTTTTTTTTGTCTAGAGCTGAAACTGAACAACAGTAGAATATTTTTATAGCACAAAACACAATTTAAAAAAAAAAAACTGGCTTATTTTACAGAGCTCACCAGAGGAACAGTTCTAAGCCATCTGAACACATTGAACCAGGCAACTTAAAACTGCTCAAAAACGTAGCTCAGAATTTGCATTTTAAAAAAAAAAGTAGACTAGAACATTCAGAGCAGACAGTGCAGATGTCTTTTCATATTGCTAGCTCACTACTCACCTAGGCAATAAAAATTAAATGGCAGTTATTATTTATTTATTTATTTCTACAACAAAGCATTAGCCTAAACTGAGAAGATCAGGTTCAGCAATTACACAGTGCTTTCGATAACCAGAAAGCAACTATTTCCAATATTTTTTGCTTTGAAAAGCTGAGCGTCTCCATGAGCTTCTGTCCTAAGCTACGGCTAATATTCAGTATAACTCAAGAAGGCCCGGAGCCATTCCTGGAGACTCCTTTACATCAAGCATGGTTTACATCTTCATAGGTCTCCACCTTCAGGAAGAGTCATGAGCTCCTTTTCTAGCAAACGATTACATCAATAGAAATCAACAAATGAGTAACAAGAAAAATATAAATAAGGATATTAAATGGAAAAAAAAGTGTTCACTCACTAGTACACAGTTGGGAATCAGGTAAAGAGTATGCTTGGTTGATCACAAAGTAAAATTTGAATGGAAATAATTGTGCTCATTAGAGACCAGAATATGGCATCTCTGTCTTTTAAAGGCCGCTTTGCACCTGCGCACTGTGGGTTGCGTAGGTGCGTCAGACGCTGATGACGAAGATGATGGGCGACCTATTCCTTGCACGTGTGCAGGGAGGGGCGGTAGAGGTAACTGCGCATGAGCACACATGGGTCACACCCCCATGCAGCTGCCTTTAGGACCCATGGAGTGATAACAATATGAGTATTTAATTGGCATTATCGTCAATAATTGCTAATAGTGATGAAAGTACTTCAGAGTAATTGTTGGAATTTGCTAAAAAATGTGGCTTTAAAAATGTTTACATTTTACCAAAAGTGCTATTTTTTTTAAATAAAATAGTAGATGAAGGCCTGCTTCAAAGCACTCTTGATCCAATTGTAATCCAGAAATGAGTATTTTTCTGTGAAAATAAAAAATATGAAATGTTTGAATCTCCTTTGCCAGAAACCACATTATGCAATTCATTTTACCCGTAACAAATGGTCATTGTGGGAGGCATTTTCATAAATTTTTGCTTTGTGGACAATTTTATAATCACTACAAGGTAAATAACTTTTTAAGAAATTTAAATTCCTCCTCTTAGTTTCCTTTTCCGAATATTTGGATTTACTGCACTTTGTCCTCAGCCGGTTTACATCAGATCATTAGTGCCTCCTCCAAAATAAAAGGAGTCTTACTCCCTTCATTTACCACCAACATCAGAAAGCAAGAAATGTGTGAAAACCACCAAAATCCCTGGTGGTTTGAATTTTAGTCATTCAGCAATATTGCCATTTGAATACTCACAATAAATAAATACATACATACATACATACATACATACATACATACATACATACATACATAAATAGACAAGCCCTAACTTTGACAGTGTGGTGTAAGTTAAGCATTGGACATCAGTAGATCACAGATCCTACTGAGGAGGGAAACATCAATAGAACATGGATGCTGTCAGTCAGGGGGAATGTTCCCTGAACATCTGAAGATCACGGATCCTGCTGGGCAGGTCTTGAGAGCCTCCCTTGGACACCCGTAGCAAAAGGGTGATTCTAGTAAAGGAGAATCTTCATTCATCATTCTTGCATATAACATTGATAGCTACTAATTTACTGATTAGGAACAAAAGACGCCCGGCAAAATAAGCTCACTCTCTTAACCACACCCATGCTATTGCATTTCAGTATTCTAAAATGCCATTCTGAGGTGAGGTTAACACATTTCCATCAGCTAAGGCTGCTTGAAGCCCTAGATAGCTTAAGGATCTAGAACTTGTGAGGTGTGATGGTACATGATTTTACTCCCAGCCCTTGGGAAGTAGAGGCAGATGAAGCTTTGTGAGTTCAAGGCCAACCCTTGTCTACAAAGTGGGTTGTCAGACCAGTCAGGGCTACAAGGCAAGATCCTGTCTCAAAACAAAAAAAAGCAAAACCAAAATTAGAGACAACCATTGGTAGTCTGCAAAAATGCTAACTTGTGAGACCCCAGTCTTTGGTTTTTGTTACTTAGACTTAAAGTTCCTTTAACCTTAACACATTAGCCTCAGGACCCTGAAGGAAACCAGGTTCAGGGTCTGCAAAGTACATTGAGAACCAGCAGTGGGGAAGCCGGGCTCCAACCTTGAGAGAGAGCACTTCTCCCAGGGTGTGAAGGCAGTAGCTACTAGGTAGTTAACTTGATACTTAACCCCACTACATCTACTTTGTTATTTATGTGGATTCTTTGGGAAGCACCGAGAGAGGTTTCTTTTTTTAAAGATTTATTTATTTATTATGTATACAACATTTTGCCTCCATGTATGCACACATGAGGGCGCCAGGTCTCATTACAGATGGTTGTGAGCCACCATGTGGTTGCTGGGAATTGAACTCAGGACCTCTGAAAGAGCAACCAGTGCTCTTAACCACTGAGCCATCTCTCCAGCCCACACCGAGAGAGTTTTAAATTCCATTTCTGAACCAAAGCGTCTTTGTGGTTCTACCCTTAGACCCAGCACAAACTGCCGCATTTGTGCACTGCAGGCACAAGTCCACTGTTTACATCTGCTAATGAGTCACATGTAAAAGAAGGAACATTTCTCTACATGTGTCCAGAACATTTCTCTCAGTGTCAAATGCTTCTTTGCAAGCTAAGGCTCACATGTTTGCCATATTTGAGAAAACAGACTACTACAAATAGACTTCATCGTTAAACTTTCGTTGTCATTCTCAAATGCCAATTTTAAAGGATTTGAATGTATCTGCACTATAAATTTTTGAAACAAGAAAACTCAAGTGATATATGAATAAAATACACAAACATCTGATTTGTACTTTGAAAAACCTGAGAGCATGTCAATTAGTTATCTAATATAAAATAGCCCTAAAAGCAAGAGCACAAGTAACATTGTAAAGAGCCGGTTTTGTCTGTCTTTAGGAATATATATGCAGATACATACACATAGATGCATGTAACAATAACTAATGAAGAAGAGACCATGAATTTGAAGAAGCGGTATACTGGAGGGTTTAGAAGGATGGAAGAGAAGGGGAAAGTGGCGTAACGATATTATAATCTCAAAAATAAATGAAATAATAAAAATAAAATAATTTTAATTAGTCTAATTTAAATTTTTGTTGAAACTATATTAGTGTTTGGTCATTAAGTCATAATACACTGCAGATCTTTTCTATATACCCTACAGGAACATTATTTGGTGAAAATTCACTTTTTCTTCCAAAAATTTTATTCTTAGTCGTCAGAAGAAATAACTATCTTTACCACTGATAAGGAAGTTAAAAGTTAGCTTTCAAGAAATAGTTACCATTTTAATGAAATGAAGAAAGAAATTTTCATACTTGGGTGTCAGAGGTAAAATGTAAAGTTACTTTATGATTATTCTTATGCAAGATTACTACAACTCTAAATGCTGAATTCTTTACACCCAAGATTAGAAAACTATCAAATCATTTGGTACTAAGAGCCATGTAGAAAGTTTTTGCTAATTGGGTGTCTAAAATAAAAAAGGATTAATTGAAAATGGAAATCATTCCAGAAAAAAATTTTACATGTGTGCATGTGAGTGTTAGCATGTTATTACGTGTAATTTAAATAAAACGTGGAAGACATTAATTATTACCATTACATGCCAGGGTGGCTGAAAGGCTACTTGGTAATCAATAGCAGATGAGCGCCCTGGTTGTGCCTAGGGCTCTTTTACCCCTGGCTAGCACACAGGAGTGTCCCAATCACTTGACACCAGTATCCCAGAGTGGCCAGACCAGCAGAGGCCCAAACACATTCTTCATTTTGACTTGCACAGGCATGCGGAGTTCATTTGGTTTCTTTGGTCTAAAGTATTACTGTAAACTTTTTATAATGCTTTCTGAACGTACAGACAAGAAGAAGCTGCTCAACTTACAAATTACAGAGCTCAGATGATGCATTAGTTGCTTTTCCAAGGGGGAAGAGTCTCAGTTACTTTGTTGCTGTGATAAAACAGCATGGCCAAAGCAACTTATCAAGGAAAGGGTCTACTTCCGGTTTACTTTCCAGCTTGAGAGTCCTCAGCCCTGAGGGAGGCACAGCAGGAGACAGCCAAGGCTGAAAGCTGAGAGATCAAATCTCTAACCACAAACAGGAGATAAATAGAGTTCATTAGAAGTTAGGTGAGGCTATGAACTCTCCAAGTCTACTGCCGGTGATGAACTTCCTCCAGCAAGGCTCTGCTGCCTAAAGATTCCACAACCTCCCCAATGTACCCACCAAGCAGGGACCAATGCAAACACATGAGCCTACCGGGGTAATATTTTTCATTCAAACCGCCATAGTGGGGCAGAATTTCAGAGAACTGATCACTGAAAATATATTACAAAACCCCCTAAGAGACAGTAAAACAGAGAGAAATAAGCATGTTAGACTGGAATAATTTAATGCTATTGGTTACAGTCTGTCACATTCGAATGTAAACAAGTAGGCAAACCAATGAAGTCAGTATACTGTCAGAGAATAAGATAGTTGTATATGACAATACAAGGCATTAGACATTTCTTTTAAATAAGTCTCCCACTTAAGTCACTTTTACTAATGTCTAATTCCAAAGGAAACCTAAAATTGTGACTATATTTTACACAAATTTGTCCTCTAGTTTAAAAAGGATTTTTAATTGTTATTTTTAATGCAGTGTAATGAACGTCTACAAAAGCACCAGTTACAACAGAAGCTAGAATCATTATGTAAATCTGCAGCTAACAAGATAGCATCATGTCCAACCATACACAACAATTTCATGATTTTTTTACTTTCTTATTAAGATAGTCTCCAGGTACTTACAAATATTAATTTTTAAAAATAATTTATCTAAATTTGTTTTGTTTTATTTTTAAAAATTCCCCGAAATGCTAATGTGTTGGTTTTAATTAGCAATAGCTTCCAATAGCTCTTTCATTCCTTGCCAGTTCTCTATAAAATGCTGCCATTAATTATTTATCTATAAGTAGTTCCTCTTTCAATTTTCTATAAAAAGTATACTCAGTGATATGTCAAACTTAGTTCTTCAATTATAATATATTTACCGTCCCTCCCAGTGCAAAAGCTAGCAATAGGAATGCAAAGTGGGGAGGAAGGATAATTGTTTGAAATATTTCTATAACCTTTAAATAGTTCTTAAAGATAAAATCTACTTTTTGAGACTTATTTAATTTTATGTGTATGAATAAGGTCTATTATCTTAAGTCTAATCAGAATCTTGGGGCAACTGAGGTTTTGTTTACAATAACATTCCAGAATTGCATTTTTCATCATCTCATCTAAAGCATGAATTTCTGAATTTATTCTTAGGTGACTTCTTCATTCTTCCTTTAACAGGAATGAGGATGTTATGTATGAATACCACAGCACTCCACATTGGCTAGACTTCAAAGACATTTCCATACAGGATAAAGTATATTTATTTCCTCATCATTCCCATATTAATATTATTCAATTTTACTTTTCAAAGAATCTGAACAAATACCTGTAATATAATAAGGATTGTGTTGAATTATACATCTCCTGACATGTTCTGCCTGTAATTGGTCAAAAATTAAAAACATGAAAAGAATGAAAGAAGAATGAGGAATACATTAAAAAATATTTATAAACAATTCTTTACCACTTTTTATTTGTTTTGGCTTTGCATACAAAAAGAGTGTAGTATTATTAGCATTGCTAGTATTATTTTTGGTTAAGAAAGAGACTATCAATATCCTGTGGTATAAACCGTCCTACCTGAGTACCAACAATGTCTTCTGGATGCTGTGTAATTCAGAGCCAATAAAGTTACGCATTCAGAGCTAACAAAATCATTTAATTTGCTTAGGCAGGATGAACTTTGGGCTTCTGCAAATTATTTCGCGAGCTCTAGGTTGAGTAATGCTCTAGAGAGATACTTTTTTTTCCATTTATGCCAGGGTAGGAGTTAGTGTCTAGTTTATTTCAAGTGCATAATATATGTGAGATTGGGCTCACAAATTAGAGGAAAGACTGTAGCACGAGCCTGCCTTAAGACATAGAGGCTCTCAACTTAAACAGGAATTACATCCTTTAGCGAACAGATTTATGGAATGTAATGAAATTTTGCTACTGGGTTGCTAGAATAGACTGCGTAGTCTGTTTCAGTCGAGAATGAGAAAAAGTAAGTAAGAGACAGTGTTGAGGAAGCACGACGGAGTTAAAAATTTCCATATGACCCATAGTCACTTATCTCTTCTGGGGTTTCAGTTTCTTCATCTGTCAAGTAGTAATTCAAGGCTCTCCTGTTACAAGGATCAAGTTATGAAACAGACCTGAATGTGTTTATGCTTCTCAGCACTAACTACATTAATTTAAGATGAGGTAAGGGACTGTTCCAACCAGACACATAAAAAGGATATTCTAAGGTAAAAGTTTCGGCTGTGTGAGTGAAAAAAGTCCTTGTTCAAATCTCTCAGAATCTAAACAACTCCTCTGTTCTAGGGATGGGCACAAGGAAACCTTGTTGAGCTTCTCTGTCACTGTATGCATGAGAATCAGCAAGTCAGTTAAAATTCCAATACCAGTTCCAATTTAAAGGATTTAAAAATTAAAAGTAGTATTTTATATAAAAAGCTAGAGGAATTCCCCAAGCCAGTAAGAATCTCTGGGCTAGAGAGCGACTATTTTTTTTTTCCTTGAGCAACAGTTAGGAAACATTTTTGTTTCTGAGGCCAAGTAGCATGCTGATGTTATCCCTATTCTCCTTGTTTTTAAACAACCTTTCAGGAAACACAAAGAACAATTTTCATCTCCAACTTGTACAAAAGCCATGAATAGAATGCAAATGTAGATAATGGAAAGAATTTATATCACTGTTGATAAATTAGTACATGATGCGTGTGCAATATAACTACATGTATGTTGTGGGTGGGTGCTTGTGCAGCACAGCGTGTTTGTGGAGGTCAGAGGACAACGTCAAAGAGTTGGTTCTCTACTTCTACCGCATGGGTTCTTGGGATTGAACTCTGATCAAGCTTGTCAGAAAGTACCTTTACCCACTGAGCCATCTCACTGGTCACTCATTATTATCATTATTATTATCGTCATCATTTGTATTATTATTTGGTTTTGTTTTCCTTTATTATGAAATCTTTGACCACACAATCTTGTCTTATGATTTTTTTTGTCTTCTGACAGGAAATATGTGTCCTTATGCATACTACAGTCACCTTAATAACTGCTTGATACATATGGTTTAAGATGCCTATTGTCCCATCAAATGTCAGGTTGAACTTTGTTGTCCCTGTTGAGATATTGGGAGATGGAGCCTTCAAAGAGGTTAATGTCTTTCTCCTAAGACTGGATTAATTACTCATAGACGGAGTTGTTACAATGCAAGACTGCTCATTTTGTCTCTTTCTTGTATGTTTCCATTGGCTCTTTCTTTTGTGCCCTCATCAGAGCCAAGAAAAGGCAGACTCTATGCTTTTGGAGTTTCAAAACCATAGACCAAAGTGTACCTGTTTCCTTCACCTCTTACCCAGCCTTGGATATTCTGTTATAACCAATACTATTAAAAGGTTCAAATCAAAAAGACTAATATTAGAGTAGATCTTAGCTACTTTCTTATAAGAAAAATTAAGAAAAAACAAAAAATGGTTAAGAGCGCTGACTGCCTTTCCAGAGGACCTGGGTTTAATTTATAGCACCCACATGGCAGCTCACAACTGCCTATAACTCCAGTTCCAGGGGACCTGATACACTCACATAGACATACATGCAAGCAAAATCCTAATGCTCATGAAATAAAAATATACAAATAAATAATATTTTTTTAAAAAAAAATAGAAAGATTGGCCGGGCGGTGGTGGCGCACGCCTTTAATCCCAGCACTCGGGAGGCAGAGGCAGGCTGATCTTTGTGAGTTCGAGACCAGACTGGTCTACAAGAGCTAGTTCCAGGGCAGGCTCCAAAGCCAGAGAAACCCTGTCTCGAAAAACCAAAAAAAAAAAAAAAAGATTGATTTTGACTTACAGTTCCAAAAGGATACAGTCCATTATGGCGGAGAGGACATGGCACCAGGCAAGGCAGCCATGGTGGCAGGGAAGGAGGCTAGCTGGTCACATGGTTCATAGCAGAGCATGAACAGGAAGTGGGACCAGGCTATACAACTTGAATGCTCACTTCCTGTGGCCAACCTCTTCCCACGGGGAATCAACTTGCTGTCAGCTCCACAACCTTCCCAAACAACACAGCTAGCTGGGTCCAGGTGCTAAACGTGAGCCTGGGGGAGATATTTCACATCCAAACCACAGATAAAAGTAGACAAAAGTCATACTATCTCAAATTGTATCCGATGCTAAGTTATATTGGTTTTACCAATGCAAAGTAAAAAATACTACTGGCTTAATGTTTATAGCTGTCAACATTATGCTAAACATCCATCAAAAATCAATACTACTGATGCTTCTTTGGAAGAAATGTGATCTTGGTTTTGACTTCGGATACCTTCTGTTTTTCCATGCTAGGGAGAAAATTCAGGGCACTATGCATGCTAAGCCAGCCCTCTGCTACTGAGTTGTGTTGTCAACTCTGAGGCTCAATTCTTGGAAGCAATATTCAGGGAAGTCCTTCTGGAGCCCATGTCTAGGAATTGGAATGGAAGTATACCTTTGAGGAAATCGTGAGGTTCTGCTCAAAGGAGAAACTTGGTGGGGTGATATTTGATCTCCAAAATGAATTAAGCACGAAGGCTCTGGATTAGCACATGATCTACTTGGCTAAATCTTTAAATGTAATTGGTTGCCTGAACGATTGTAACCATTTGTGATCAAGCATTAAGTGGCCTTATAGCCACCTCATTGACATAAACTAACCGTTTCTGTCACTCTTGCCCTTGACTTTCCGGATATAAAGATATGATATCGCTGGGCAGTAGTGGCACACACCTTTAATCCCAGCACTTGGGAGGCAGAGGCAGGCGGATCTCTGTGAGTTCAAGACCAGCCTTGTCTACAAGAGCTAGTTCCAGGGCAGGCTCCAAAGCCACAGAGAAACCCTGTCTCAAAAAACCAAAGGGGAAAAAAAAGATATGATATCTTCTCTCAGATCAAACCAAGTGTCCACCCTCTGTAGGTGGGGCTGTTTTGTTGTTCCTGGCCTCCCAGACCTGAAATAATCACACAGAAACTATATAAATTACAATACTGCTTGGCCTATTAGCTCAGGCTGCTTATTAACTAACTTTTACATCTTGAATTAACCCATTTCTATTATTTTGTATTTTACCATGAGGTCAGTGGTTTACTGGTATGGTTCCCAGGGCATATGTCTCCTTGGGTGGCTACATGGCATCTCTCTGACTCTGCCTACTCTCTCTATTTATCTCTTCCAGCCTGACTATATTCTGCCCTGCCATAGACTGAAGCAGCTTCTTTTTATTAACCAATGCTAGTAAAACATATTCAAAGCATATAGAATGGAATCCCACATCAACCCTCTCTTCTGATTATTTCTTTGACTGCTTCCTCAGACGAGGTAGCTTTTTTTCCTAGTAAGACTCTTTGGTAGTTTGATAACCCGTATTGCCCAGATTTTCCTATAAAACAACTTGGCTTCATTTCACAAGGTAGTTATTTATCTGTGTATCTGACTACCACATCTTGATCCAAGTGAACACTGCTTTCTGAATAGCTGCTTTAGCCTCTTACAGTCTCCTACTCCTAAGATCAATTGTACCATCTTCTCATGCATCTTAAATTTTCCATGTTTATTCTACCTCATGGCTGTTCTCTTGTCTCAAATGCCCCTTTTATTTGCTTAATAGCATCATTTTAAAAATTGATAAGATTAAACTTTCTCTGATCTCTGTGTTCCAGGAAAATAATTACAATTAATAATTTCCTACCTATCTGAGCATCATTTTGCATTCCAAAAAACACCTTACTGTCAAGAACCATGCTTATGACTTAGATAAGACTCACTGAGGCTTTTCTTAGTTCCTAATGACATTGTCAAATGCTGCAATTTGCATCCTTTGTCCATATAATGTATAAGTAACTGAAGTCTTTGTGCACATCGACCCATGTGGATAAATTGCAGAACAATACCAAATCTTAGCCAGATTTGTCTTAAATCTTGGAGTCCTGTGAATTTTACCCAACCCTCGATAATGAAATTGCAACAGTCTGTAGTTCACACTATCTCTAGAGAGCCCACAGATCAGGTGTATAATCCAGTTGTATAACCATGGAATTGGCTAATTCCTCTTTCCCAAGCCAACTTCTCCCAGGCTTTTTCCATATATAGATATAGATATATATGTGTGTGTGTGTATGTATATGTGTGTTGTATGTGTGTATATATATATATATGTGTGTGTGTGTTTATTTGTGTGTGTACATATATGTATATATATAACTTATATAGAATTTCTGTATGACATTTCAGATGTCTGTAGATCTTCCAGTTGGAGCGCTTGCATCTTGCTACACCCATTCCAAAATTTCAAAATCTTAAAATCTCTCCTTGATAAATTGTAGATTTGCTTTCCTTTCTCAATATGATTCCCCAGAAGGCTTTCCCACTGCCAGCCCAGTGGGGCTAGAATCTCCCCCGGTAGCATTATTGCACCACCGTGACAGTAAAATAGGACTAGATTATCCATGGGGAGACATTAACATCTGTGACTATCCTGGCCAGAGGAGTAATCACACTGGAGAATAGGGCTATCATTTTGCCTCAAATTGAAGCTTCTAAGGGCAGTCTCTAAATTCTTTTTGCCTTACAATTGAATTCCCTGATGGACTTCTAGAAGAGATGAGTGGTTCAACTAAAACCTAATTAATGGGAAAAAAAACACAACTACTCAATTGTTAGGTATAAGTAACAGTTTTTCTTTCCAGTAACGATGTGAAAATTTGGTTTAAGGATAATTTTCTTTTTCCTTTTTCTCCCCTTTGGTGGTTCTGGGACCAAAGCCAGGCCTTTGAGAACCTCACACAGGTAAGTGCTGTGCAATTGAGCTCTTCCTTGGGCCTGTAAGAGGAACAAATGATGAACAGGAATTTCCATGACAGAATGAAGTGGAGAGGAGGTGAGGAGGAGAGGTCATGTGGAGATTATTTCTGTCCCCCTGCATAGGAATGACATTTGAGCCCAGAAGGGAGCAATTTTGATTAGACAGAGGTCTGCCAGAAAGCACTGTCACCCTTCTATGTACCTTATAAAGCTATGTGGGAAAGCAATCTTGATTATCACTGTAGAAGCCACCAGTTCTAGAAAAATATCCTAGTAGAAAAAAAATGTTTTTTTTTTTTATTCCCTCTGGCTCAAAATAGTGGCTTATGCACTTCTGGAGAGAGAAAGAATACCAGATTCAATTTATCAAACACATAAAATGCTAACTGTGTCATTTTACTGAACCTTTATGACATACATCAGCGAGATATGATTTATTCTCCATCAGAAATGCAGCTATCTCTGTTCCCACTCTAGTTGAGGAGCCAGCCTAGCCTTTAGGCTTCCAGCCAAAACCTCTGTGTGGATAATACATGCAAGAGATTGGTTCCTAAGTTCATAAACAGTCCTCCCTCTCCAAGTCTTGTTTTATTTACTTGTGTTTCCCATGGCTACTCTTTCTGTCCTTTAGAGTCTTTGTCTATCCCCTCAGTCTAACTTAATTACCAACTTTTTACCCAGCTGGACCACTGACTTTCTTGTATGCAAACCATTTGCTTAGAAGTTGTCGTGCTGTGGAATCAACTTTTTTTTTTTTAACGTCAGCATCGGCACAATAGCTTTCTTTTATTATTATCATTATTATCATTATTATTATTATTACAAGAAAAATTTACATTCACTCCCCTTGTTCCCAGCCCTTCCGCTCCCCCCCTACCCCACTGCCCTCCCCCTGCTTCCTTAAGATGGGACAGGATTGGAATCAACTTTTTTGTACACCAAAATGATATGTCTTTGTCTACGGCATCCCTTGATTGGCTTAATAAAGAGATGAATGACCAATAACTAGATACGAAAGAATAGGTAGAACTTCCAAAGAGAGAGGGGACTCTGGGAGGAAGAGAGGAAGAGATGCCTCTCCCTCTGAGTTGGAAAAACTCAGACATACAGAATGGGAGAGAGGTAAAAGCGTATGACAGAATGTAGATTAATTAAAACAGGTTGATTTGAGTTACAAGAGCAATTTGGGAACAAGCCTAGGCTAAAGATCAAGCTTTCATAATTAATAATAAGTGTCCCTGTCATTATCTGTGAGCTGTTTCTCCCAATGAGAAAATACTACTACATTGTAGGATGTATGTCCGTGTTGCATGGCATGATGAAACATGCAAACGTGTGCTTAATGAGTTCTAAGACACTATTCACGAGTTTCTAAGCTACCTCTGCATCTCCAATACACAGATTTTCTTGACTCTGGTGACAGTTTTACTCTACCCCATCCTGTCATACCACAGATGGTTTCACTTCCTCAGAGCCTATGCCCAACAGACTCACAGTGATTTGTCTTACATTTTTGCATGACTTATTCTAAATTCCGTGAAAATACTACACAGTTCAGAAATGTAACAGCTAGCTTCTCTAAAATATTATCATTAACTGAAACTTTAATCAAAATAATGCATATATTTATAATCATGCGCTGCTAAACTATGGAGATATATGTGTTTAGACAATTTCACTGTTCTGTGGAAACACTTGAAGTTGAACGCTATAGCCTAATGCTTCAGTCTAGAAACCTATATGATTATGATATTTATTCTACCGATACTCAGAAGCAACTGTGATATAGCATTAACCTTTGTGGTGTAAAAAATCAATTGTAGTACAATTGCATAAGGTGTGTAGTGTAAATGGAAGTTCCAGGACTTGAAGTTTTCACTTTTGGTAAGTGATTGATCATGAAAGGCTAGAATACTACTATAGACTAGTAGTGTATAGTAGTATAGTGTATAGACTCTATAAGTGTAGTGCATTTAGGTTGCACTCCATTTATTAACTATACTTCTTATTTGTTCTGTTTTCAGGCAGAATCTTACTGTTAATCTCAGGCTAACTTCAAGTACATGATTCCTCCATCTCGGTCTTCCGAGTGCTGGGATTACACGTATAGATCACCAAAACTGACTTAAAAAAAACAAATTTTTAATAATAAGTTGACATTACTATTCATGATAATAGGTTTAAATGTCAGCATACATTGCAAAACTGACTTTGAGTCAAAAGAAGTAAAACAGATTAAGAAGACCACAATATAAAAATAAATGGAACAAATCTATAATGAAGATAAGCAAATATGTACTGATAAAGTTATAAATACATATCCACTAAGAACTAGTAAAAATAAGTGGATAAACAGGAAATCTGGGCATGCTGGTACACACCTGTAATCCCAGGAGTTGGGAGGCCAGTGTAGAAGGATTGCAACCTCAAGACCAGGTTATATAACCTGAAATACATATTGTGATACTCTATCATAAAAAAAGACAGATTTGGACACAATAATAGTATGCAGTTTCAATATCCCGATTTCATCCGTAGTCACTCAGAAGTCAGTGAACAAAGGAATGTCTGAGTTAAAGCACATCATAGATAAAATAACAGAATTCTAAGACTATTACATCCCATAACTACAAAATATGAATTTCCCCCATAAGTCCATGGAATTTTCTTCAAAATCAAGGAAATTGTAGTCCTTAAAACTGTATCAGACCACAAAATGTCCAGACAAAAGGACAGTAGAGAAACTTTGTAAGCACATAGGAATTGGACAACATGTTTTTGTATGATCAGTAGGTCACTAAAACAATCAGGGCAAAGTTTTAAAATTCCTAGAATCAAATATATAATTCAATATATGCACCTTAATTGTAGTAGGAGGGGCGGCTGTGTTCCCAGCATCTGAAAGGAACATGGGAGCTTTTGTACTGCTCCCTGGTCACACGGCCACACGGCCTGCTTTTGGCCCTGGCTTATACCCGGAATAATCACACACAAACTGGATTCATTTAACACACTGCCTGGCCATTAGTTCTAGCCTCCATTGGCTAATTCTCACATCTTATTTCAACCCATTTTAATAGTCTGTAAGTCACCACGAGGTAGTGGGCTTACCGGGAAGATTCAGCACGTCTGACCCTGGCGGCTTCTGGCAGGCTCTCTCCCTGACTCAGTCTTCTTCCCAGCATCCTGTTCTCTTTTCCCCGCCTATCTAAGTCCTGCCCTATCAAAAGGCCCAGGCAGCTTTCTTTATTAACCAATGAAAGTAACACAAAATACAGAAGAGATCTCCTACACCACTTAATAATATATGGAACTTAAATCAATACACACACACACACATATGGAATCAAGAGTAAAATCACAAGATCATGTCAGCAGTGCAGAAAAAGTCTGTGACAAAATTCAGCATCTCTTCATGGTGAAGAGCAGAAGAGACTAAAACAGGGGCTATAACTGTAGCTCAGGGATAGAGCACTCAGCTAGCATGTAGGGTCTCCAGGTTCAAGCTTCCGTTCTGCCAGAAGGAAAGAGAAAGAAATCAAGAAGGAAAGCAGGAAGGAAGACAGGAAACTTGGGGGAAAAAAGACTGTAATTTAACATAAAAGCCTCTATCTATACTTAGTGTGGAAACACTGAGAAAGTTCCTCTAGAGTTAGGAATTGAATAATACTCTGACTGGGTGGTGATGGTGCACTTTTTTGAGGGGGGGGGGCGGGGAGAAAGGTTTATTCTTGCTATAGGCCAAGGGAACAGTCCATCATGATGGGAAAGTCACTTGTGGGCAGCTGCTCACAGAGCAAAGAAGGCAAGGGCTGCTCAGCTTTCTTTCCCCACCCCCAGAGTCCAGGATCCCTACCAGGGGATGGCACCGCCCACAGAGGGCGGGGCTTCCTACCTCAATTAGGGCAGTCACGCTGATCCCTCACAGGTATGCTCAATGGCCTCCCAAGTGATTCCTGACTGTCAAGTTGACAATTAACATTCCCCAGCACAGCAATTTT
>JAQHUG010000056.1:6315095-6334825 GCA_028555095.1 Dicrostonyx torquatus | reverse complement strand
CATTTTCTTTCAAATCACCACAATTGCATCACATTTGATGGGAGTTACATGGCAATAAATAGCTATTACAGTGCCTATAGAACTGCTTTTTTCATACACCTTTTATTGACTTACACCTGTGTGTATGGCGGTAGGGCACATTCAACACATTTTAAGAAAAGAAAATGCTCATCATCTCAAAGTACAAATTTCTACTGTAGCTGAGCATTCCTCCATGGTCAATGATTAATTCTAGATGTTATTTTGTTTACTTGTCTGTTTCCATTCCTCCTTAATCTCTATCTCCCTCAGAGGATTTCATTTTTTGAGGGGGGGGCATCACTTTTCTAGATACCAGTCATTGGTGAAGTGTAAACACTTTCAGTTCAGCTCCCACTACTAGGAAGATCGTGTTAGAGTCTACGGAAATGTCTTCAAGAGTTTGCCATTTCTTAAATAAGATGTTAAAGTCTTTAACCCTTTCCACCTTTCTTTTTTCTTTTTTTTCCTTCTTTCTCCTTTTTCAAATTGTAAACTATCCATTGATAAACTCTCCAATTGATCTTCGCAATTCTATACTCAAGACAAACTTATTTGGAGTGAATCTGGCACAGCGTAGATAGCTGATGCTTTCTGGCATGGGCTAGCAATTTCCAAGTCTAGTTTCCCGACTCCAGTCAGTTCCTGGAGTTCACTTAAATACCTTTCTTTGACCACTTTTCAGGTTGCAGTCTGAGCTACTAGGATGCTGTTATTCCGCCCCCTCCTTCTCACCCATCTTTTCCTAAATCCATCAGCTTCCTGTGAACTCTTGAATTGTTTGCTTAGTTGTATTTTAAGTCAAACAAGAATATGCCACGTTTAATTCTGTTTAGAACCTGGCAGTCTCTTGCATCTATTTGTAACTGAAGTAGAGATCAGGAAAACAAACTAAAAACAGTCTTCAGAGAGAATTGCCTCTTCTCCATTTTGGTATGAGTTCAGGTAGGTCAATGGAATTGAATCAAACACCCAGTCATAAATCCATAGATCTATGGGCACATGATTTTGTATAAAGTTAAAATTATACAATAAAAAAGCATAACTAAAAAATGGTGCTGGAATAACTGGATGCCTGAATGTGGAAGAATGCAAATAGATCCGAATCTATTACCCTGAACAAAACTTAAGTCCAAGTGGATCAAAGACCTAAATATAAATCCAGTTATGCTGAACTTGTTAGAAGGAAAAGCAGGAAACTGCCATAATATGTTGGCTCAGGAGACAACTTCCTGAATAGAATACCAGCAGCACAGATACTAAGACCGACAATGAATAAATTGGACCTCATAAAGCCATAAAACTTCTGTAAGGAAAAGGATATCAGGACATCATCAATAGATCAAAATGACAGTCTATAGTATAGGAAAAGACCTTTACCAGCCCCACATCTGACAGGGCTGATCTCTAACATACACACACACACACACACACACAAACCCTCAAGAAACTAGACATCACCAAACGAAATAAACCAATTAAAAACTGGGTACAGATTTAAAATTCTCAATGGAAGAATCTCAAATGTCAGAGAAACGCTTAAAGAAGTGTTCAACATCCTTAGCCATCAGTGAAATGCAAATCAAAATGATTTTGAGGTTCCATCTTATACCTGTCCGAATTGCTAAGATCAAAAACACAAATGACAGTTTATGTTGGCAAGGATGTAGAGCAAGGAGAACACTCCTCTTTTGCTGTTGGGAGTGTAAACTTGTACATGCACATTGAAAACAATATGGTGGTTTCTTAGAAAATTGGGAATCTAGCTCAAGACCGAACGATATGACTCCTGGGCAAATACCCAAAGGATGCTCAGTCATACCACAAGGACAATTGTTCAACTATGTTCATAGCAGCTTTATTTGTAATAGCCAGAACCTGAAAACAACCTAGATGCCCCTCAACTAAAGAATAGATAAGGAAAAGGTGGTACATTTATACAACAAAGTGTTACTCAGCTGTTAAAAACAAAGACATCAGGAAATTTGAAAGCAAAAGAATGAAACTAGTAAAAAAAAAAAAAAAAAAACTATCCTGAGTGAGGTAACCTAGACCCAGAAAGACAAACACAGTATGTACTCACTCATAAATAGATGTGAGCTGTAAAGTCAAGGAGAGCTATCCTACAAGACCCAGAGAGGCTAGGTAACAAAGAGGGTTCAAGTGGGGAATGCCTGAATTTCCCTGGCAAGGGGAAATAGAAGAGATTTGCTAGGTGGATTAGGGGCGGATGGGGATGGGCACTTGGAGATCATGGTGGGAAGTAGATGGAGTGGGAGAGTACTGAAAGAGATGACTGGAAAGTGGGGGTGCTTTTTGAGATCAGGCAAAAAAACCTGATGCAAGGGAAACTCCCACTAATCTACAAGAATGACCCAATCTAAGACTCCTAGTAATGGTGGATATAGGTGGCCTGAACTGGCCATCTCCTGTGATCAGATTGGCAACTACAGAGAAAGCCTTTGTTCAGTAACTAATGGAAACAGATGCAGAGACACACATGCAAACAATATGCTGGGCTCAGGAAATCCTGCTGAAGAGACGGAAGAAGGATTATAGACAGTTTTTACAGTTTAAATCATAAAACTTTGGGGAAAATAGTAGAATAAAAAGCATTTATTAGTAGCAACATTTTCTACTTTAAATATGTATCTGCTTTTAAAAATTATTCTTTAATTAAAGTTGGACACAATCAGTGAAAATACAGTAGCACTTCCTTTTGAAGTGGGGGGAAAAAAACAGCCCTTGGTCCAACTAGGGAATGCTGACGTGGAAAAATTGGTAGTTTGACACTGTAGAAGAAATAAAATTGTCACGAACAAAGGTGAGAAGGGAGTGTATTTGTCAGGAAGAGACTCCTTCAGGATGAACTGTCTGGGCTGTGGCATGTCGTATCTTGTCACAGGAAGGTAATGACTAGGAATGTTGGAGGAATAGGTCTTTTGTCAGATCGTTATGGTAGCCCCAGATACAACTGCCTCAGGATGTAGTGACTGTTTCACAGAAAGGCCAAAATACTTCAGGTGAAACATGGCTCAATCCTTTTCCCTGATTAGGAAAAGGAACAAAGCTGGTTTTTAATCTAGACAGCGCTGAAGGTGAGCCCTAGGGCGAGAACATGGAGCTGCCTTTGGTCCCCAGGAAATGAGAACTGAGCATTTGCTTGGCCTTTGATTCTGTGCAACTAGTTGGCTACACTTTGTCTTGCTTTACTAACCACTGAACGTGATTAATTTTGCAATTTTTTTTCTTCTTACTTAAGCATCTTGGAAGAGCAGAGAGGGAAAAAATTGAGCTAGAAAAGTGAATGTGGTTGAATGGGTCATCCCATTGCTACAGAATTAATTAAATGAAGTCTTATGTTGTGTCTTAGAAGAAAGAATCAGGTCTTTAAGTGTCTCAACAAAGTCAGAAAGGGCATAGAAAAGGTAACCATTTACACTGACAAGAGTCTCAGTGGTCAAATGTATGGCTCAGAGACATTGAATGAGTATTGAGAGTTCTTATTTATTATTACATTCTTATTTCTGTTATAATTAGAAAATTCTTATTGGGGGAAAATCAGTCTTTTCCATGAATGAACCCTCTGTTCAGTCATCCATCCCAAGTGATCACCCTACACACATATTTATAAGGGCACCATTAAATTGGCTCAGTAGGTTGCATGTCTGTCTGTCTGTGTGCTTTTGTGTAACCCTAACAATTATAGAAGAATTGGTCACAAATCTGAGGTGGAGTAGAGTGACATGGGAAGAGCTGGAGGAGAGAGGCGGAGAATTGGTGCAAATACAACACTCTTCTATGAAATGCTCAAAAAATTAGAAATTAAGTTAGAGAAAAATAAAATTCTTACTTGAAAAACTCTTTAATGAGTATTTTTAGGATAGAAATAAATTCTTTCCTAAGGTATACATTAGTGATTCATTTTAAAATCATTTTTCTTAGTTAAGGAAGTTATATAAGTTATAAAGGATAATGCCTAGTTTTCTGTCCCACTCTGAGTGGGTACTCAGCATGTGTTACTTTACTGCTTCTCTTGGTGCTGTGGTGCTGTAAGGACCCCAACAAAAGTAACTCTGGGGAGACAGGGCTTGTTTTCACTCAGGGAGGTGAGTGAACATTGGTGACAGTACATCAGAGCAGGACAAGCTGTGGCCACAATCTCTCCACAGTGGAAAGCAGCGTGAACAAGGCTTGCTTTCAGCACACTTTCTCCTCCTCCTCCTCCTCCTCCTCCTCCTCCTCCTCTTCCTCCTCCTCCTCTTCCTCCTCCTCCTCCTCCTCCTCTTCCTCCTCCTCCTCCTCCAGAATCCTGCACAGAGGCAGTGGCATGCACAGTNGGCCACAATCTCTCCACAGTGGAAAGCAGCGTGAACAAGGCTTGCTTTCAGCACACTTTCTCCTCCTCCTCCTCCTCCTCCTCCTCCTCCTCCTCCTCCTCCTCCTCCTCCTCCTCCTCCTCCTCCTCCTCCTCCTCCTCCTCCTCCTCCTCCAGAATCCTGCACAGAGGCAGTGGCATGCACAGTGCATTGCTCTCCACGCTTCAATTAACAGTATCCATATTTTTGTCTGCAGGCATGCTCAGAGAGCCATCTTTCACTCTAGATTGGATCAAGTTGGCAGTTGAGATTAACCATCACCCCTGTTAACATCTTTCTGGTTTTTTTTTCATTCAAAAGTTTGAGTTTTTTGTGTCTTATCCTGAAATACTAAAAGGATGTTCTCTAACATATCCAACTTCGGTGAGTCCAAAATGATGTAAAAAATTCAAGCTAATGACATGGAGAAGCCACAATGAGAGTCACATTCCTTACCAGCACCCTGATGTTCCATTACAGGGCCTAGACAGGCCAGTGAACAATTTTTGTTTGGCCAGCTGGCATTTAATTGTAAGTGTATGAGAGCCTACAAGGAAGACCAATTTAAAGGACCATGAAAATTAGTAATTACTTGTTTTCAAGCTATGTTTAGAGCAAGAAAATAGATAACTAGACCTGACTGTAAATGACAATTTTAATAAGCCACGGCTAGTTCTCTTATCAAACAAAATGAAGAGCAATAAGTTAAAGAGGGGAGAGATTTCTTCTAATCTAAGTAGGGAATAGAGACAGAACAAAAGAGGCAGGGGAATCTCTCCAAAGGAAATATCTGTGCTCAGTCTAAAAGTGTGATGAAAGAATAAGTCAGATGTGGGTATTGAAAAGAATGAATTATAGGGGAGAAATAACACCATAACCAAGGGCCAGGAGTGTGAAATACAAGGTGATACAGATAAAGTGATACGCCGAGGCATGTAATTCAGAATAACCGGCATATGAGCTCTGGGTACATGAAGCAGGTTTGGAGAGGGAATGGGGAATCGGCATTTGGATGTTGTGAATGTCATGACAAGGAAACAGAACACTAATTTGTAGCCTCAATTTCATACTTTTCAGCTTGTACAGAGACTGGAGCTAAATGATAAACACGATTTACCTTTTTTGGAGCGTCTATTATACGGAGAAGCAAGTAATTTAATGCAGTATTGTTTTTATATTTAAGCAAACAAATACGTTGAGGTGTAGAATGCGAGGTTCTCTGAATTTTAAAGACAATTTACAAGGTTTCAAAGTGGAATGCCATGTGCCTATGGCAGCTCCGTGGTCGGGAAAGCTTAGCCATTTCTCTCCTCTTGTCTCTGGAGAAGCTTGACAAAACAATGAGGAACTATTAAAAACACATGAACATATTCTCAGCTCTTCAGTTTTGTTTTTGTGATGCGGTCTTTCTGTGAAGCATAGGCTGGTCTCCAACTCTTGGAAAATATTCTGCCTCAGTTACCCCAAATGTTGAGATGGCAAGCATACACCACGAGACACAGCCTGGTTTTTGTTTTATTGAATCACGTGACACCTGTGACCACTGACTCAGTCTAAGCCTGTGTCTGAGGTTACTAATTCTTGGCCATGTGTTCATATTTACTCTCCAACCTTCTTTTTTCCCCCCCAATACTAAATTTCTATCTCCAGCCTAACTAGAAATTGACCACACTGAAGACTTCCATCGCGAGAATTTTCATATTTGGTTGAAGTCTCTGGTATTATAACAGCTACCTGGGATTGCTTAGTCCTGTGATTTCGTTTCTGCTGCATTCATATTTGCTGTGACTATATTCATAACACCCAGGTTATGGAACAAACCTATATGTGCAACAGATACACGGATTTCAAAAGTGTAGTGTGTATATGCAATAGAACTTTTTTGGTTTTTTTTTCTCAGGGGGAAGTGGGTGGTGTGCATGTCTTTAAGGGTATATGCAAACGGGCAAGCGCATGGGGGCAGAAGAGGACATTGGATGTCGTATTTTACCATTCTCTGCCTTTTTCACCTGAGACAGGGTCCCTCTGAGCATAGAGTTCACTGCTTTTGTTAGAATTGGGCCGGTGAACTCCCAGGATCCTCCTGTCTCCACTCCTCAGCACTGGGGTTACAGAAGCTTGCAGTCACACCCAGCTTCTGTATGGGTGGAAGAGAAGACCTGAACTCATGTCTTTATGTATGAGAAACAAGCGATAACCCTCTAAGCCATCTTCCCAGGCCTCATAATAGAGTTTTATGTAGACAGAAATAACAATGAAGTTGTTCTCAGGAAAATGGTTGAAAATGGAGATTGTCGTGTAAAGCAAAATAAGCCAGATTCAGAAAGTCAAATATCATACTTTCTTTTACAGTCAGAACTTTGATTGTAAAATATACACATAGAGATATGTCTATACATTTCTATCTTTATCTATCTACGTGTAGGCTATTTTGCAAAGAGACAAAAGAGAGGATGGAAGGTAAATATGAGCCAAGTAATGATATACATGTATAAAGATATTATAATAAAATCCAGTATCTTTTTTTGAAACCCAGTATCTTGTATACTAGTTTTAAAAGTAATTTTCAAAACTTGTTGCTACCCTCCTTAGGGCCAATTTTAATAGTTAAGACGATTTCCTAGGTGAGGTTTTCCATTTCCAAGCTTTCTCTCTGACAACTGTTGCACTTCCCATATGCCTTACAAAGAAGCCTGTTGCTATATATTACAAATACATTCTGTAGAAGTGATAGGATAAAATAAACTGCTTCTTATAGTTTAATTTTAAAACCTGTAATGTCATGAAGAAGTTCAAATAGAAAATATCTGAGACTCAACATTTAGCTTGTTAAAAAAAATTATCCTAATTAATGACTTAAATATACCAGCAAGATGAGGTAAAGATGGTGAAGTGTTTTCATAAAACTGTCTGATAAAAATCTTTGGGGGAGAGAAACCTAAAGAAAGGAGTCCCATAGTTTTAAAAGAATAAGTTCTATTTACAAACCAAAATTTTTAAGCGATTCATGAAAGCACAAAAGATACAAGAATCAACATTGAGGGAGAGCCCCGACAAAACCTGCCAGAGGCTCTGGAGCCTCTTGTCTCACCTCGACACCTTTACATGTGTGACATGTGATACCGGTGAGGCGTAGAAGAAACCTCCTAGGAACGGGCATGGTTTAAGAAGTCCTCAGCACCAGCCTGATCTACAAGAGCTAGTTCCAGGACAGGCTCCAAAGCCACAGAGAAACCCTGTCTCGAAAAACCAAAAAAAAAAAAAAAAAGAAGTCCTCAGCAAAATCGAGAATAAAACAGAGTCCTATTTTTATGGAACTTTAAGTATGGCTGTAAAATACACAAGAAACAAGCAAATAAATGTTATATGTCTCATAATGACAAGTCCAACAAATGAAATAGACAAAAAATTGGAATACAGAAGATGGACTTGGGTCAGGGAGCATTACAGAGCTCTTCGTCCCTCTTCCCAGTGTGGCCACACTATAGAAATCTCTCTTTTGGGCTTTCCACTATTTATTTGACTCTTTTGATTAGCATATTGAGGAAGGATGGCCAAACCTGCCTCGTTGGGGGCACAGACTGTGAACCTTATGTCTAGAAACAATCTTTGGAAGGGACAAAAGGCACAGTTTGAGGTATTTACTAACCATAGCAAAGTAGTCAGTATATGGAAAGGTGTGGGCTCCAATATCCGCCAGCCTGAGGATGCCATGCAACTTCGTAGCTGAAAGCTAACAATTTAGAAAGACAATAGATGAGGGTTTTGCTCCAGCCTTCCTTTTCACTTGTAGATTGCTCCATGAGAAGTAGCTAACTCCAAAACTGGTGAAGGAATGCAGGTGTGTGTGTGCTGGGGGAGGTGCCCCGGAAAAGGAATAGGAATGGAAAATTCCTCAAGAATTGGGAGAGCATTCAGAGCAGGAATGGCTTGGGAGAGGCACAATAAACGCAAGGTCACGCTGTAAAGGAAAGGAGAAGTCCGAAATGGCCTTTGAACGGTGATGGTGTGAAAGCCTGTTTCTTCCTCGCACCTCCGGGGACACATTTGGGGAAAAACACCAGTTTCTATGTTGGGGCGACGGTCCCCGACAGAAAGGGAAGGTGGAGGTTTCAGCAGCTGCTGGAACCCCTGTGTTCCTGGAATGTTTCTCCACCTTGCCCCTTCATCAGCATCAGCTGCTCTTGCTTCTACTTGGTGAAGCAGAACCCGAGGTTCACTGGTTTGGGAGAAACTTACCACAGCTTTGTTTTCTTATTTGCTTTGGAGCCCTTTTGAGTAATGTGGGTTCTTTTGAACCATTTTGCAGTGTTGGCATTTTATGGCTGGTTTTGTCTTAGGGTACTTCTGGTGAATTCTTTTGGCAAGTGTCATTGAGTAATGACAATTACTCTAGTGGCCATGGAGGCAAAGGAGAGAGAAAGTTCTCAAAGGCATTTTGAAACCCGGCCACAGGAATAGACACTGCTCTACCGTTCCCACAGTGGGGGCTTCAAGGGATGGAGGGTTGTGTCTGCCTCCTGCCCACCCTGTGTACTTTAATCCTTCCAGAAGGACCGCACCAATTCTAGGAAGAACTGGCTATTGACAGTGACTAGTATCTCAAAGGGATGGACTCATGATCCAACAGTTATAAATGATGACAGTTTTCAGGCTGAAAGTCCTCTTCTGAAATAATCAGGCCACCTACCATGTGGCTTGGAAGGCTGAAGGCTCCACTTCACCATTTGAGAAAGAGAGGCAGGGTTAATGAGATTTCTGTTGTGATTTATGTAACCATGAAATACTGTCTCTGTTACCTTCGTACCTGCTGAGAAAAGCTGCAGCTGACTAGTCTTTTGTAAATATAGGACAATTTCTAAGACAGGAATAGGAGGGTAAGGACCAATCTCTGTGCCTGGAGTTTCTGGAAATAGCTAAAAAACCTCTAGCAACTATTATTTCTATATTTATTATTTTTATTATATTATAATTTCTATATTTCTTTTTTTTTTTTTTAGTTTTTTCGAGACAGGGTTTCTCTGTGGCTTTGGAGCATGCGCTGGAACTAGCTCTTGTAGACCAGGCTGGTCTCGAACTCACAAAGATCCGCCTGCCTCTGCCTCCCGAGTCTATATTTCTTTTTTATGAATCAATTGTACATTAACGTTGTTATTCCCATGTTCTTTTTAATATGTTTGTGTGTGAGAGTGTGTGTGTGACTTTTGAATTATTATAAGCAATGGGTTCTGTGCCTGTTTTTACTTAGCTAGCTAAAATGCAAAGATTTAGGTACAATTTTAATTTGAGACAGAAAGGTACTGGCTTTACTGGGCTTTATCTCAGGCAGTCTCAGCTGAAATGTCAAATGAGAAGTTGATGTTCAACTTACTTCTTAATCATTTGGGTCTGGTGATTCCAAATATTAGTTTTGCAAACTGAGACCGAGGAAAATAGTATAGAATACTTTATCAAACACTGGCTTTCAACACTGTTTTATTGCCATGAAGAGACACCAGGACCACAGCTACACAAGAAAGCTTTTAACTGGGGCTTGCTGGCAATTAGTCCGTTATCTTCATGGAAGGTAGCATAGTGGCACAGCCGGGCGTGGTGCTGGAGAAGTAGCTAAGAGTTCTACAACCAGATTCAGAGGCAGCAGAAAGAGAACACCGATAGACCTGGCATGGTTTTTTAAAACGACAAAGCCTAACCCCAATCACGCCTACTCCAGCAAGGCCACACCTCCTAAACCTTCTCAAGTAGTGCCACTTCCTGATGATTAAACGTTCAAATATATGAGCTTATGGGGCCATTCTTATTATTCAAACTACAAAGGCTAAGAAATTTTTAAAATTGGTTTTGCTAAGCAAACCTGAAGTGTGAAATTCAAAGGTTGATTTTAAGCCAGGTAGTGGTGGTACACACCTTTAATCCCAGCGCTTGGAACACAGAGACATGCAAATAACTATGAGTCAGAGGCCAGCCTGGTCTACAGAGTAGGCTTTAAGACAACCATTGAGATTTTTTTTAACAGATTATTTATAAGAGATATTTTTATGTTTTTTATTGCTGTTTGTTTTTAAGTTGAGGGTCAGTAGAAGCAAGAAAGTTAAACAATAAAGATCTGTGGATAACTGCATTGAGAGAGGAGATAACGGTATGTAATGTCATAATCTTCAGGAAGATTTAATCTTCACCCAGCACAAGAGACAAAATTCAGATTCTATTGTTTTGACCAAGAAGTTATCTCTGTTTAGATTAACAAGATGGAGTTTTTGTACCAATCTTTCCAAAAGTAACTAAAAGCCAAGAAATTATACAGAAATGTTTACTATGTGTGGAAATCTGATGCTAACTGAATATGCATTCTGACTTTGATTTCTACTTGTAGTCTGCTTGTGATATTTTTTAAGACCCAGGCATATTTCACTTCCCAATTGAGGAATTAAATAGAGTAAGAAAATGTCACCAACCTGCCTGGCAGAATGAATATATTCTAAAGAGACGTTTCTGCTCTTCTCTTTGGCTGTAAGACAATTGAAAGAATGGATCCCAAGAAGTTAGAATCTCCTCAAGAATGTCCTGCTGGAAGAGGAAATGGCTGAAGTCCTGGGATTGCCAGAGGAGAAGCTCGTCCCTAGAGAGACTTAGCACTCACTAGACATCCTTGCAGGAGAGACTGAGAGCTGAGATAAAGGTGGGCAGAGGACCACACCTTGTTACCATCAGGGGGTCTTAGAGAGGGTAGGTTTTCATTACTAAAGAACTTAAAAGCGCTGGGAGGTGGTGGAGCATGCCTTTAATCCCAGCACTCGGGAGGCAGAGGCAGGCGGATCTTTGTGAGTTTGCGACCAGCCTGGTCTACAAGAGCTAGTTCCAGTGCAGGCTCCAAAGCTACAGAGAAACCCTGTCTCAAAAAACCAAAGGGAAAAAAAAAAGAACTTAAAAAGCAAGAAATGCAGCAGTCTTAGCACACAGCTAAGAAACTTAAAACAGAAGTTTTATGGAAACTTAAAACAGACATTTCTGCTCTTCTCTTTGGCTGTAAGACTATTGAAAGCATATACACGGCACACTGCCGGACTCCCGTGAAAAGGGATCTGACGCCACTCCATTCCTCCCTGGACCATCTAGGTTTGCATGTCTAGGGTATGGGATAAACTGGCTTTTGGTCATTCTAGTGGGTAGGTTAGTTCTGGCTGCCATAGGGGATTCTGGAAAAAGAGGTGAACTCTGCTCATGAATTCTTTGTTCTGAAAGGGGAAGGATCCCAGAAGTACAACATCTTTTTTGTAAGAAAAAACATTGTCTGCCCGTGGTTCTCTGGTGATTTCCCTGTCAGGAGATGGGCTCACTCCTATGATCCCTTGGCATGTCTTAATTATGCATATTGCTTGCTTTTCGTTAGAACCCTGCTCCCGTATCAGGAGCCTGAAGATGAACTTGGGTGGAGGGTGCACTGAATCTCGTCGTTTCTATTCTCAGTATGTCCACATTGAGTAAATCTTGTTTTCCTGATTTTTACTATGAGATTGTGTGTGCGTGGTAGTAGGGGGCACTGCAGTGTAAAGAAGGTTTCATGCAATGGTCGGAGTAAGGCTCTCAGATGAGGTGACCTCTAAACAGACATCTGAAGGAAGTGCGTTACCACGTCACCTGGGGGAAACAGTTCCGGTACAGTAAACAGAGAAAAGCCCCTGAGACTGGCACGTGCTTGGTGCCATGAGAACAGCGAGAGGCAGTGGTTAAAGTAAGATCGGCAGCGTGCTATGGCGGCAGCTGAGCAGAGGACAGGTCGGGCTGCAGTGCGGACTAAGGGTGATGAGAAGACACAAGAGTAGTTTGGTGTGATTTGATTGATGTTCGGAAAGAAATGAGTCCTGCTTTTATGTGGCAAGCAGAGAATATGAGGGAGGCTGGGCAGAGGAACTGTATGAAGTAGGAGCTGGAGTGACAGGGATATTCCAAAAGATGGTGGTTTCTTCAAGAGGAGTGGCCATGGAGGCTTGGTGGAAAAGAAACAGAACCAAAAGCATTGTCAATATGTCAAGATAATTAATAATTACTTGAATTTAAAATAAATTATTTGAGAAATCAATGCTTATTTTAGGTCATGAAAATATTCTTCTGTTTTCCTTCAAATACGTCCTTATTTGGTCTTCACATTTAGAACTTTGACACATTTTCAATTGATTTTGTTTATAGTGAGAAGAAATAGTAAAAAAAAAAAAAAAAAAAACAAAAAAACCTCACAACTAGAAGATAAAATTTCGAGGTATCAGCAAAAATGATGCCAGATAGTGTTATAAAAAAAGGCACAGAGATCATGTTGGCTGATTGGGATTCTTCTCTTCATGGTATGAATATGTTTTATTACCATTGGTTAATAAAGAAGCTCCTTTGGCCTAGGGCAGGGCAGAATATAGCTAGGTAGGAAAAACTAAAGTGAATGCAGGGAGAAAGAAGGAAGAGTCAGTCGGATGCCATGTAGCTGCCGAAGGAGAAGAATGCCAGAAACTTACCAGTAAGCCATAGCCTCGTGGTGATACACAGATGAATAGAAATGGTTTAATTGGCCGGGCAGTGGTGGCACACACCCTTAATCCCAGCACTCAGGAGGCAGAGGCAGGCGAATCTTTGTGAGTTCGAGACCAGCCTGGTCTACAAGAGCTAGTTCCAGGACAGGCTCCAAAGCCACAGAGAAACCCTGTCTCGAAAAACCAGAAAGAAAGAAAGAAAGAAAGAAAGAAAGAAAGAAAGAAAGAAAGAAAGAAAGAAAGAAAGGGTTTAATTTAATATGTAAAAGCTAGCTAAGAATATGCCTGAGCCATTGGCCAAACAATGTTGTTATTATTATAGTTTTTATAAGATTATACAGTTCTGTGGGGCCAGAAAACAAAAATGCAAGTCTCCATTTACAGTTGACAAGGACAGGCTAGGGTGCTACTAACTCTACTCTTTCAAAGAGAACATGTATAAAACAGACTATAAAGCAAACCTCTATATGCAGAATACAACTATGTATAATACCTAAGCTAATACAGCAAGAAAGAAAGCAACTTGACCGATTTAATCAAGAGCAAAAAGAAAAATTAATGAATGACAGGCTAAAACATCGAGAAGACACCATATCACAATACATATGAGCAAATTAAACCCTGCTGATAACACGAGGCCTTTGTCTAGTTTGGGCTTTTGGAAAATCCTTCTATGCAGGGTATGGTGTCTATAATCCCAGCACTAGGGAAGTTAAGGCAGGAGGACCTCCCTAAATTCTAGGCCAACATGACTTACGTAATCGGTTCTACACTAACCTCACCACAGTGTGAGACTGTCTCAAAAAATCAAAATCGCATACACATCACTAGTCTGGGCATGGGGCCTGTAATCCCAACCTGTGAGGCAGGAGGATCACTGAGAGTTTGAGGCCAACCTGGGCTACACAGGAAGTTCCAGGTTTAGCCTACACTATACATGGAGACTATTTCAAACAAATAAAAATCCTGCTGTATGCTTTTGAAGGAGAGGCAGAAAACAGACTTTTTAAAATTATACTGGAGCTATAAGAAACTGCTCAACAAAAAATTATTTTAAAGGGCATTTTGTTAAAATCAGAGACTGTGGGGTAAATTTTTTTTCTGTGGCGTTTAAAATTAAGCTGAGCTTGGCTCACCAGGGACACCACACATGTCGCTGTTTCTGTGAGAAAGAAACAGAGGCTACTGAGAAGGTCAGAGTATAAATGACCTGTGCTCTTCACCACATGAGTTTATGTCCTTGACCTTAGCTGATGAACTCATCTGTTTCTGAATTTTCAACCTATTAAATGAGTCTTTTACTCATGTAATGTGTGTGTTTAAAAGAGCATTTGGGAAAGCTTCACACTTAAACAAGATTTGTAGACCAATATGCAATTCAGTGGACAAAGGGTGACTTTCGAAACCAATGATTCTGTAATAAATATCAATCTGAAAAAACCAAACTATGCCTCTTATCTCTAATTACGTACAAAATTAATTGAAAAGTCTGTTAGAGTGCTAAATGTGAAGGATAAACAAGGAAACTTCTAGAAGAAAACAGACTACGGTTAAGACCTAAAGCAACATGGTTTCTCAACTATGAATTATGATTTATAAGATGAGTTTTACATCTGCCTTCATTAGAGTGAGATATTTTGCCCGAATAGAAACAAAAGAGTGCACACATATAATTGGACTGGTATGAGGCTCCTACTTGCAATCTTGGTGTTCTTGGAGGCTAGGACAAAAGACACAAAGAGCTCATACAATGCACTTCATGGAAACTAACTCATGTTAATCTAAGGACAGCAAGAAGACAGTGAGAAGGCAATACAGAAAGACAGAAAAACAACCATTGGTAAAGGACTAACATTAAAACCATATAAAGCACTTCTACCAAGGGACAGAAGAAAGACAGTGTTCTTTGTTTATTGTTTTTATTGAGATATAGACATCTTTCTCCGCTCCCCTCCCTTTTTCACCCCTTCTCTTCAACCCTCTCCTCACCCCTTCCCTTCAACCCTCTCCCATGGTCCCCATACCCCCAATTTACTCAGGAGATCTTGTCTTTTTCTACTCCCCATGTAGATTAGATCCATGTATGTCTCTCTTAGGGTCCTCTTTGTTGTCTAGGTTCTCTGGGGTTGTAAATTATAGGCTAGTTTTTCTTTGCTGTATGTCTAAAAGCCACCTCTGAGTAAGTACATATGATAATCTGGGTCTGGGTTACCTCACTCAATATGATGTTTTCTAGATCCACCATTTCCTTGCAAATTTCAAGATGTCATTATTTTTTTCTGCTGTGTAGTATTTCATTGTGTAAATGTACTACATTTTCCTTATCCATTCTTCAGTCAAGGGGCATTTAGGTTGTTTCCAGGGTTTGGTTTTGACAAACAATGTTGCTTTGGTGTTTTTAAAAATAAATAAAACTTGAGAAAACTCTTCATAAATTTAGTTCTCTAAATGGCCAACAAATATGAAAAAGAAACATTAATCAGGGAAATTCAAATGCAAGCCATGCCTTAGCTTCTTTTCGTGTTACCACAATATACAATCCTGACAAGGTTGGTTAAGAGAGAAGGGGTTCTCTTTAGCTCACTGCTCAGGGAATCGTCCACTGTGATGGGGAAGTCAAGACAGTGGGAGATGGAAGCAGCTGGTCACATGGTATGTTCAGTGAAGGCATAGAGAGTAATGAATGCATGCTTCTCGGCTCTCTTCTCCATTTATACAGATCAGGAGCCTCTGCCCTGGGAATGGTGCTGCTCAGAGTTAAAATGGGCTATCCTCTATTAACATAATCAAGACAATTCCAGAGACTACCACTAATCTGGATAATGCCCCATAGGTATACCTACAGGCTTGTCTGCATGTAATTCTAAATTATGTGAAACTGACAATGAACACTAATGATTACATTACTATACACTAAGATGATCAAAATTGGACATCACTACTCTCAAAATTGCGGTTAGAAGCTGGGTGAGGTGATGTACACCTGTAGTTACAGTACTGAGGGGGCTTGACACAAGAGTTCATGCCTTCCCTGGGCTACACAGAAAGTTCCAGACCGACATAGCTACATAGTTAGACCTTGTTTCCAAAGCCAAAATGAACAAAAATTAAATGCTTCCAATATATAAGTTGACCCAGCCTGTGTTCCTGCCACGTCTGTCTCTCCTCCACACACAAGCATATTCCAAGTCCTCCACAGAACCTCTTTGCAGGTGATAGCATTTATTTTTTATCAGAATTTTAAAATATTAACTTACATTTATTTGTGTGCGTATGTCTTTGTGTATTTGTGTGTGTATTTGTGTGTGTATGTGTGTGTACTTGTGTGTGTATGTGTGTGTATTTGTGTGTGCATGTGTGTATGTCTTTGTGTGTGTGTTTGTGTGTATGTGTGTGTATTTGTGTGTTGTGTGTGTACGTGTGTGTATTTGTGTGTGTACTTGTGTGTGTATTTGTGTGTATGTGTGTGTATTTGTGTTGTGTGTGTACTTGTGTGTGTGTGTATTTGTGTGTGTGTGTGTACTTGTGCACATGACACAGGCCATACGTAGATAAGGGAACAATTTTCAGGAGTCAGTTCTCTCCTCCCACTATGCGGGGCCTGGAAATTGATGACTTCGAGTCATCAATCTCAGCGGCAATTGCTTTACCAACTCTATGTTTTCTTCCTTTCCATGACGAGTGACAAATATCAAGTGTGTAGTGACAAGTTAAAGACTCAATCCACACCTGCCTCCTGCTTTGTCTGTACATCTTGTCTTTACCTGGCTATTTGTTGTCAAAGCGTTCTCAGCTATCTGTGGAAAGAGCATCACCCATTGTACTGGTGAGGAGTTACTGGAAAAGAGCGTGTGTGAAGGTTTAAAGAAGGAAACGAATGACTTCCGGCCCTCAGGGATTCTGTATATCATTCTATAAAGACGTATCAAATTAGTGTAGTTATGGAAACAGGTAGGAGGTACGTGACCATCCGTGGGTCATGTGGCAGGAGTTGAGTGTAACAGAGCTCTTCACAAGGACAGAACTAACTTTCTTAAGACGGGGCCACAGTTCCTCCATCTTGTCCTTGCTGCAGTCAAAGTCTAAGGGATGACTCCCCCTATTCTCCCTTTCCTGGGAATGTCCCAGGGACTTGAGGTGGACATCCCAGCTAACTGCCCTGTTTGCTTCTGTTAAACTGTTTGCTTGCCCTACTTACCCCTACAACTGACAGCCAGGCTATGGTTCTTGTTTTTAAAAATCTCCCTGCAGAAAGCAGTTGGGGCTCCTCTGTGTGAACTATTTCTCTCTGGTCAGTCACTGGCCACTTAATAAAGACTCTCAAATTCAGGCTCTGCTTTTCCCAAGTGGTTCTTGGGGGTCTTTGTTCCATGACAGTGTTAATAGTAATAGTAATAGTATATATTTTGATGCTTTTCCCTCTTCAAATTATTTGAATTGTTGGTACCAAGTCAACCAATGTCTTAAGTACCTCTCAGATTCATTCTCGTGTCCTGCTTGCTGCCTCAGGGGATGAGCTATTAGCTCAACAGCCCCTTAGCAAACAATGGATCTGCCTCCCGGATGGTCCAGCTGTTTCAAAAGGTAAAAGATGTATATAGTCTGAATAGAAACCAGGGGACAGTTGCACTGTTTTAAATAGTTCACTGATAACACCGGTGAACACTTTACTCCAGCTTCTAGGACAACTCTGACTGAAGCTGGAACTCCCAACCCAAAGACTTGTCTCTGTTCACACCTCTCTCGGTGATCTGCATTGGCCATAGAAGACAACACCCCAAGCTGAGCCTTAGTCAACTCTACAGCCACCGCTTACTCGGCAGGTGTTCTTGATTAAGCGCAAGAAAAGAAGCGTTTCCCTTGGTGGCTCAGCAATTACAGTGTAAGGCCAAGGATTGGCTGCCCGGAAAGGCGTGTGATTAGTAAAACTTGGAGATATACTAAGACTGATAAAAATTACTAAACTAAATCTACATGTCACACATATGTGCCATGACATACCATTGGTCTGGTTATACAACTAGGTTTCCTAAGTTAAGGTTTCTATTGCTGGGATGAAACACTATGACCGAGGCAACTTTGGGAGAAAGGGTTTATATAGCATGTTTCCAGGTCGCTGTTCATCATGGAAGTCAGGACAGGAACTCTAAAACAGTCAGAAACCTGGAGGCAGGAGCTGATTCGGGGGTGACAGAGGAGTGCAGTTAACTGGGTTGCTCCACATGGTTTGCTCAGCCTGCTTTCCCTATAGAGCTGAGGACCACCAACCCAGGGATGGCACCAGCCACAATGGGCTGGCCCTTCTACCATCAATCACTAATTAAGAAAATGCCCTACAGCCAGATCATAGGGAGGCATCTTCACAATTAGGGGTCCCTCCTCTGAAATAATTCTAGCTTGTATTGAGCTGAAAGAAAACTAGCTAACACATTAGACTCTTTCCCTTACTTTTCAAGTCATTTGAGAGACTGGCCTGTCTTGTCTGGCCTGTCCAGTAATGGGGTAGTATTAGAACATCTCAAAAAACAGTCTTCTCTTGCTATATTGTCCTCTCGATCATGGGTAGAACGGGCTGAGCTGTAAAATGAAGCAGAGGACAGCAATTGTGGCAGCAGAGGCATCCTGGTAACTAAAGGGACAGCAGTTGCTGTCCTGGCCGTGGCCATAGCACTGGCAATAAGTGCCAGCCGTGGCAGAAGCAGCAACGGGGCCTCGAGACCGTGGGTCGCAGAGGTGGTAAGGATGGCAAAGGAGGAAGTGCGGAAGTGAGAAAAAGAAGATGGCTGAGAAGCCAAAGGTGGAAGGTTGTAAAGAGCCAAGGATGATGTGCCATGGGCCCTGGTCACAGAAACAGTTCCAGGGACTCTCAAAGTCCTAGGAGCTGAGGGTGCTGACGGAAAACGGAAGAGAAGTGTTAGTAGCCACTGACAGACCTGAAGTCCCAGTAATTGGAATTGTAGCACAGCCGAGATGACTTGATCTGAGACACTGGCTGCCATTATAGGAACTGTCTACCCAACACCAAGAGCTGTACCTCCAGCTTGCATGACCTCTGTTACTGCTAGCTGCTGTTAACCCAGGATAACCTCAGCTGCTGGGTACCAGGCCGCGGATTCTCAATGTCCACAGCAGTAAGCATCTAACCTGACCGCCTACAGTCATAAGCTCCGAGTTTTCCAGACTTAGGGATACACCCCTCTGAGTGTATCGGCCTCGTTCACAAGCCTGTGGCACTCCAAGTCACAAAACTGCCAACATTTGAAAAGATGCTCCTTGCCTAATCAGATTTCTGAGTAGTGGGAAAGAATCCCGGCCCTCTGCTTGATAACATCATCAGGAAAAAGAAAGGCTAATCACTCAACTATTTAAGAAAGTGAGAGCCGGGCGGTGGTGGCGCATGCCTTTAATCCCAGCACTCAGGAGGCAGAGGCAGGCGTATCTTTGTGAGTTCGAGACCAGCCTGGTCTACAAGAGCTAGTTCCAGTGCAGACTCCAAAGCCATAGAGAAACCCTGTCTCGAAAAACAAAAAAAAAAAAAAGAAAAAAAAATGAAGTTGCTCTAACGGTCTTGGCTTCACAAAATGACGGTGGTGCCATTTTATCTGAGTGTCCCTTTAGGTGCATGTACTGCCGATGTAAGCACAATGTCTTATTGTCTTTCTTATCTATATTACTGCATTCTTTTTTCTATTATAAATCTCAAGCAAGACATTTTAAAATTCACTTTCTTTCCCTTTTTCTCCTCAAAGTCATTACACACGGGAAACAATGTCTCCACAGCCGGAGCTCTCCCTGCAGCCTCTCGTCAAATGGAGCCTGTTCCTCCGTCCTTTCC
>JAQHUG010000056.1:6255810-6281957 GCA_028555095.1 Dicrostonyx torquatus | reverse complement strand
GGCAGCGCATAACTGCCTATAACGCCAGCTCCAGAGGATCTACCGCTCACGCACATGCAGAAGCACAGACATAAACATTAAAACATATTTTTTTTAAAAAAAAAAATAGCTTTGTCTCTTACCCTAAGGATGTACCTTAGGTTTGGTTTAGTTTGTTCTCTTTGTTTCCTGCAATCCCTTTGATAAGTGTGTGGCTGTTCTCAGACCTCTTTAAGTTTCCCTCCAACGCCCGGAATGGAAATCCCCATAGCAGATGATGCAATCTAAGCTTGAATTGTTAGGAACTGTCAACATGTCTCCCCTACTTAGGAATAGAGTTGCTTTTCACAGCCATTTAGCTTCTCTCTCTCGAGGAGAACCAGCTAGTTGGAGTTATTATTTTGTAGGTACTATTTGTGTGGTGGCTTGAGTAGGGTTGGCCCCACAGACTCATGTCTTTGAATGTTGGGCCCCTAAGGAATGGCACTATTAGAAGCTGTGGCTTTGCTGGAATGGATGTGGTCTTATAGGAGGAAGTATATCCCTGTGGGGGTGGGCTTTGTGGTCACATATGCCCAAGCTAGGCTTAGTGACACTGTCTCCTTCTGCTGCCTGTGGATAAAGATGTAGGACTCGACTCATCTCCTTCCCCAACAGCATGTCTGCCTGCAGGCCACCGTGTTTCTCACCATAATGACAATGGACTAAATAAACCTCTGAAACTGTAAGCCAGCCAAAATTAAGTGTTTTCCTTTAGAAGAGTTGCCATGGTAATGGTGTCCCTTCACAGCACTGCAACTTTAACTAGACAGCGTGTGAGCCTGATTCCATGAGTGCTTTAAAGGTGGTTTTTTCCCATTACTCAGGAAATTCCTATGAGAAATGGGATCTCTGTCTTATAGATGGGAGGAACACCTACCTGGAATATTAAAATTAATTGTTGCCAAGTGTCAAAATCCCAACACATTTATCTTAAAGACTAGGCTGGCTTTTATAGATATTTCTAAAATTGGGTAGTGCCTCATTCTATAATATGGGTGATCCGATGAGCAGGGATGACGGGTGGGCTCAATAAGCAGACCAAGGCTAAGGGAAGTACACACAGGAGGATGAAGCCAACTGGTCACTTCCAAGTTACTTTGCTAACAGGTCTATGATAGAGCATATCCTTTGTGTCACACTAGCTTGTTTGGGGATGTGGATGCTTTCAGCTTGGCGATGGCCAGCTTTAGCAGGAGGCCTCTGTTTTCGCCTGGGTTGCTGGAGAAGCTCAGTACCTTTTAATAGTGTGGACAGGAATTAAACCCAGGTTCTTGTCACCGCAAACACGGCCCTTTCACCGTGTCATCATAGGCTTCTTTGTTACAAACGGAGCCAGACAGGGCGCTCTGCTCTCTCTGTCAACACTAAGGCAGTTCAAGAAGCTGCACATGGCTCACCCACGATTAGCTGGTTCCGAGCAGAATTGGAAAAGGTTCATTATTTGTCCTCTCTTAGATTTTTTTTCCAAGTCTAACGTCATTTGGGAGCTTTAGATTCTTACCACTATTCTTTAGTGTCCATGCTACTTTTTATAATTATCCTTGGTATGCTATTGCTTTCTTTCAAGGTTTCTGCCACTTTCAATTAGCCAAACAATTCCTCGTCGTTGGTCAGAGCCAGGTTTCCCAGGTGCTGTGCCGGAACGCTAAATCATAAGAAAAACACATAAAAAAAACCAAAAAACCTTCACTTTCCTTTTTAAAAATTTTAGCTCAAGGAAACTTTTAAGGGTGTCCAGTTTCCTTTACTGAGTATGGCACGGCTAGAGATATTGAAAAGTTGCATATGCTGTATGGAATTGTATCAACAATAAATTATTGTATGAAGAATAGCCTGTGGCAGTAAATGTCTGAGATAGGCATAAAACCTTCTGTGTCAGCCAAAAGCTTCCTCTTGTCTATATGTGATTTTGGTTGCTCTAAGACTCACATCTCAGCCCCACAAATTCACTAATAAACGCTAATAAACTGAAGGTATTTGCATATGACTTTTTCATATAATCTCCAGCTAGAAAGTAAGAGGTTTTGTTAATTAAGTTGAGAAAAATATTAACCACCTACTGTCTGCTGTTTTATTTACATCAGGGATTAAACACAGGATCTGATACACACTAACCAAGTGCTCTCCCTATAAGCAAGTGTGAGTATTGCAATTCTGGAGCTGCAAAGGTATCCTGACTTATCGGGATGCCAGGCTATACCTAGAGCTGCAATAGGACAGCTCTGGAAGCTGGGGCTGCAATAGGACAGCTCAGCCCAGGAGGGAGAGGTATCTTGACTTGTGGGAAGCCAGGCTACCTGAAGCTGGGGTGTGGTGGGGAATGTTTTCCCGCTGGGATATAGCAATCCTTCACTTCTCCTAGAGAGCCTCTACAGCTGAGCTTTGCTCTGATCCCCTAAGGGAGCGATCTTCTGAGGCCCAATATGTTATTTCTGATACACCCTGCTAAACGGGAAGCCTCTACAGAAATGTAGCAATCTCTGGCTACGGATAAGCCAACATCTCAGCAAGGTTTTTCTGTTCGGTCCCCTAAAGAATATATCAGCATCCAATTTCCAGGAGGATCTATATATATTTTTCTTTGGGTTCACCTTATTATTTAGCTTCTCTAGGATCATGAACTATAGGCTCAATGTCCTTAGTTTATGGCTGGAATCCACTAATGAGTGAGTACATACCATATCGTATTTTTGGGTCTGGGTTATCTCACTCAGTATAGTGTTTTCTATTTCCATCCAATTGCATGCAAAATTCAAGATGTCATTGTTTTTTACTGCTGAGTAGTATTCTAATGTGTATATATTCCACACTTTCTTTATCCATTCTTCCATTGAGGAACATCTAGGTTGTGTCCAGGTTCTGGCTAATACAAATAGTTCTGCTATGAACATAGTTGAACAAACACTTTTGTAGTATGGTTGGGCATCTCTTGGGTATATCCCCAAGAGTGGTATTGCTGGATCCTGAGGTAGGTTGATTCCCAATTTTCTGAGAAACCTCCACACTGATTTCCAAAGTGGTTGCACAAGCTTGCATTCCCACCAGCAATGGATGAGTGTTCCCCTTAGGCAAAAGTTGGGAGCATAGGGGTGGGGATGGGGTGGGGGGAAGGGAAGAGAAGAACAGAGAAGGGAGAAGGGGAGGACTGGGGAGAGCTTGGGAGAGTGGGATTATTGAGATGGAGAAAGGGCAGATATGGGAGCAGGGAAGAAGATATCTTAAGGGAGCCATTTTAGGGTTGGCAAAAGACTTGACTCTAGAGGGATTTCCAGGTGTCCAAGGGGGTGTCCCCAGCTAGGTCCTCAGGCAGTAGAGGAGAGGGTGCCTGAACTGGCCTTGTCCCATAGTGACACTAATGAATATCTCGAATATCACCATAGAACCTTCATCGGGAGACAAATGGAGATAGAGACAGACACCCACATTGGAGCACTGGACTGAGCCCTCAAGGTCCAGGTGAAGAGCAGAGGCAGGAGAAGATGAGCAAGGAAGTCAGGACCGCGAGGAGTTGGTCCACCCACTGAGACAGTGCCTGATCTAATGGGAGCTCACCAAAGCCAGCTGGACTGGGACTGAACGAGCATGTGATCAAACTGGACTCTCTGAATGTGGCTGACAATGGGGGCTGACTGAGAAGCCAATGATAACGGCACTGGGATTTGTCTCTACTGCATGTACTACTGGCTTTTTGGGATCCTAGTCTGTTTGGATGTACACCTTCCTAGGCCTGGATGGAGTGGGGAGAGCCTTGGACTTCCCACAGGGCAGGGTACCTTGCCCTCTCTTCAGACTGGAGGGGGAGGGGGAAAGGTGAGTGGGGGAACTGGAGGGAAATGAGAAGAGGAGAGGAAGTGAAAATTTTGAATGGTATTATTTATAAAGCAATAAAAAAATGCATCAGCAAGGTTCTTCTATTCTGCAGAGATGAATTAAGGTCTTCACCCAAGACTCTTAAGAAAGAGATTTCTTTAGGAAGGAGGAGTCGAGTGAGTGGCTGTCTCTGCCAGGGTGGGAAAGGATAGTGTGCAACTGAACAGGTAGAGGGCTTATCTAGTGCTTCTTAGGAGTGGAGTTTTCCCAGGGAGAAGTTTTGCTGCTCAGGGATTACTTAGTTTTCCTGCTCAGGAATTGATTAGTTGGTCAGGGGCAGAGATGACTCTGATTTCAGGGCCAAACTGTGTTTCTTTGTGTTTCTTTAACTGGTCTTTTTTTTTTTGTCTTTTTTCTCTTAATTTTAGGGCCATGGCATATTTCTTTCTGGCTCTGATTCTAGGGACAAAGTATGTTCTTCTGCACTGGTTTCTGAGTTAGGGTATGTTTCTTTGGTTCTGGGTTCAGAGATAAAAGTGTTTTTAACTGGCTCAGGTCTCAGATCCAGGGTGTGTTTCTTTCACTAGCTTTGGTTTCAGAGCCGGAGTGGGTTTCTTTGGCTGGCCCCTTTTCCCTACACTTCCCGTGACCCACAACACATCTGTCATTTCTTTATGCTGAGCATCAAACACAGGGTCTCAAACATGCTCACCAAAACGCTCTTGCTGACACACACCTGCAGTCATGTTTTCTAATGTTTTTATTCATGTTGGGGATGACACAGGATGCTAACTAAGTGCTCTCCCAATGACCCAGTCTTAGTATTTCTGCTAACTTCTAAGTAAAATCTAATTTCTTCCAATAGTGAATAGAGACAATAGATCTTTATTACTACTGTACTGGTCACTTTTTTGCCTATAAAAATTTATATTTTCCTATCACATTATCGTAGTTATGAGACCCAAGATACAACTTGTAGTTTTTATTTCAAAATTTTACAATTGGATCCTCCATTGATTCATAAAATTAACTTAAAACTACATTGGTATAAAAGGGTTCTTCTGTATTTTGTGTTGCTTTCATTGGTTAATAAAAAAGTTGCCTTGGCCTGTAGCATAGATCAGCCCTTAGGTGGACGAAGTAGACAGAACAGAAGTCGGTGAGAGAGAAGGCACTGCCTGACGCCATGATTCTCCAGATCAAGATGGATGTAGATTAGAATCTTCCAGTAAGTTACCACCTCGTGGTGATACACAGATTTCTAGAAATGGGTTAGTTTAAGATGTGAGAGTTAGCCAAGAAAAGGCTAGAGATAATAAGCAGGCAGTAATTTAAATTAATATAATTTTTGTGTGGTTATTTCAGATGTAAGCTAGCCCAGTGGCTGGGAGCCGGGTGGACGGAACCGTGCTCCTCATACAACGCTACATGCCTACACTTAACATATTTATTGCTGTATCACACACAATTGATTATAATATATATTTAATTTTAGTACTGAAAAGTATTATGCTGAAGGGGGCTCTCTAGATTTTATCAGACATCAGTGATAGCTATGACATGCACAAAGAGCTAAGAAAGTGTACTATACTTTCTGCTATTATGATTGAGAACATGTAGTTAGTCTGGTATCACAATGCTTGAATTTAAACACTGCTCTACTACATGTTTTAATTTTGACAAAATTATTTTTATTCTTTGGATTTGGATTCTTCATATGTAAAATGTGTATACTAGACATTTAGAGATGTAAAGATGATGTAGTTTCTTTAAAAAGTATAATACAATGACAGGGACATGTTATTTATAACATCTACATAGATGATAAAGGTTTAACATTTAATATATATATACACACAGATATTTTTGCACTGTATTGTCACTGGCTATGATCTAGAATAATATAATTTCACTGACCAGTTCCAAATGAATATTTGTAAATATATGTAAGATACACAGAAGGATAATTCAGTGAAGAGCTATATAGTCTATCTCATTTTATTTTTTTTTATTATTTTTTTCTTTTTGGTTTTTCGAGACAGGGTTTCTCTGTGGCTTTGGAGCCTGTCCTGGAGCTAGCTCTTGTAGACCAGGTTGGTCTCGAACTCACAGAGATCCGCCTGCCTCTGCCTCCCAAGTGCTGAGATTAAAGGCGTGCGCCACCACCGCCCGGCTTCTATCTCATTTTAGAAGAGAGTGTTATGAAGAATAACCAGGGGCAGGAGAGAAAAGTCAGTGGGTAAGAGCGATGGTTGTGCAAACAAGAGGGCCAGTATCCACATAAACAGCCAGGTTTGGCAGCTTGTACCTGTGACCTCAGCCCTGGGGGTTGATGATGGAAACAGGCAAATCCTGGCAACTCAATGTCCAGCTATCCTAGGCTATCTAACAGCTTTGGGTTCAGGGACGAACTTGTGTCAAAGATGGAGAGCCATTGAGGAAGATGCCTGCTGTCCTCCTCTGGACCTCCCATGCAAGGGTGAGACTATACACACACACACACACACACACACACACACACACACACACACACACACTATACACATGAAGACAAAAGAAAAAGTAAACCCAAAGTTTTTTACTTTGATTTGTTGTTGCTGTTAAATGTAAGTAGAACACTATAATACTTTGTTAATTCTTTTTTTTTTGCTTGACTAATCTCACTAATGAGGCTCATTCGTGTCCTTACATGTAAAATTAATTTTTATATTGCTATATTCTACTATATATGAATACTCTCAACTTATTTATCTACTTTCCTATTAAATTTCAGTAGGATTATTCGCAATTTTTTCTGGTTTATATGATACCATTGATAATGTTCTCGTTCCTCCTATGGTACATTTTTCCTGAGCCACAGTTACTGCTCATCTTTATTGGGAATGCCAAATTGTTTTCGAAATTATACCAGTGTCAATTCCTATTAGAAATGTATAAATGTTCCAGGGATATTGTCAATTTAAAATTCTTGCTTTTCTAGATGTATGAAATCATATATATATATATATGGTTCATTAACTCTTTGTGTTTTGCTGTCTACCTATCTGAAGTATTTCAAGCTAGATTATGATTTGTTACATACTGTTGCCCATTCTGTTAAAAAGTTTCCCAAGTTTCTGCAAAACTGGGTTCTCTTGTCATTTAAATGGCTTAAATAATACACTTTGTGTCCCTTAACCAAGAAATCTAAAATAGTGATCAGTTTTAATTTTCAGACTTATATTCTTACATTTTCTTTGTTTATTCACTTACAGGCCATTTTTTCCTATTAATTTTTTTATTAATTCTTTGTGGATTTCATATTACACATCCCGATTCCATCCATCTCCTTGTCCCTTTATATCTAACCCTATGGCCTTGCAACCTCCCCTGGAAATAAAAATAAATTGAAATTTAAGAGAAAAATTCTCATCATGGAAGCTGCAGTGTGACAGAGTGAGTCACACAGTACACCCTTTAGTCCATACACCTCGACCTGAAATGAGTCATCGGTCTGATTTGAGGCCTCTGGCTTCTGCCACACTACTGAATCTGGGACTCCTCTTAGATAACCTGCTGTTGTCCTAGGTCATGGAGATCCTACAGCTTTGGACCTGCAGGACCGGCCCCGTCACGTTCTCCAACCGTTCATAGATGAGGTGAATGGTGGGGTGGGCCAACTCAACAGCCCTGGTTCTGGGCCTGGGTGGTCGCGGGGTTGGTCAGCCAGCCAGCTCTCCCTCACCCTCCCACCATATTTAGCTCTCCAACATTGCCCCAGCTAGCTCACCCAATGCAGCAGGCAGCAAGGGACAGGGCCTGTTCTCTTGCTCTCACCCTTGGGGGCAGCTCACCAACACCGACACCAGCAGGGTCAGCTCTACTGTGTTGCCCGGGAGGTGCAGGGGCCACTCTCCTGAATGCTACAGCTGATGAGGGGCAGGACCAGCTTTCCAGCTCTCCTACCTGTGGCAGGTGGTGAGGGGTGAGAAGTGAGGGGGGAGGGCGTCTTTTCCTCTCCCTTTTCACCACCTGATCTACAAGGGGTGGCCCAGTTGAGCTCGCCCACTCTCATGCCCTGAGGGCTGGCTCATGCCACCCTCCTACCTCCCCAAACACCATCACAGGGTCAGTTCTATTGTGCTGCCCAGGTTACTGGTTACTGGCCAGGTTACTGGCCATTTCTACCAAAAGGTTAATTTCTGATCATAGGATACACATCTGTCTCCTACCCCATTTCTTCAGTATGTAACAGTAACTAATACAAAGAAGAAAATATTTAATGATAGAATAAAACTTAGATTTTAAAGAAGTACTTTCATATGGTTGTTTAAAGATGTGTGTGTGTGTGTGTGTGTGTGTGTTTTACTGGGGATCCAATCTAGGTAGAGTGTCTGAAGAGGACATTTGTGGGGGTAGGAAAATGACTCAGTTGGTGTCACAGTTAGCTTCAGTTGTCGTGAACCTCAGTTAACTAATTACTTTCATCACACTGATCTGCGGGATATTGTCTTAAATGACAATTAATGTGGGGGTGGGGTGCAGCCTCTTGGAGACGGCGCCATTCCTGGGCATGCAGACTTGGGATGTTGAAGGGAAATGCTGAATGTTTTCCGTATTTTTCAGCCATTTGTGTTCCATCTTTTGACAACTCTTAATTCTATACCTCAGTTTTTAGTTAGTTGTCTTCTTGATGTTAATTTTTTGGTATGTTCTACATACTAGAGCACTGTAAAATGTATAACTGGTAAACCTTTTTTGTTCTTCTGTAGGCTGCTACTTTGAGGCTACACAGCAGCTTTTTAGTTTTATGAGGTCCTGTTGTTTTCTTGTGGGATTTTTGGCTGTTGCCATGGTTTGGTGGCTTTGTTTGTCCTTTTGGCTTTTGCTTTCTTTTTCTTTCTTTCTTTTTTTTTTTTTATCTTAGGGTTTTTTGTTGTTGTTGTTGTTGTTGTTGAATGCAGGAGAGAAAGAACTTGAAGATGGGTGGGTTGCTGATGGGGATGATCCAGAGGACGTGGGGGAGAAGGAAAGAAAATGGCTCCCACATGACATAAAGATCCCATTATGGCCGGGATTTCCAAATGCCATTATGGAAAGGTATCTTAGGCAGTAATATGCTTGCTATTTATGTGTGAAGGCAGAGTTTGATCCTAGAACCTATACTTAAGTCAAAAACAAAACCCCAAAACAAAACCACACACACACACACACACACACACCCCAAAAACTCAAGGCAAAGTTGCTATTGGTTGCTGGCCAGTTAGCCTAACCAACCGAGCAAGTTCCTAGCCAAAGGGAGAGACCACAACTCAAAGAACATGGTGGGCAGCTCTTGAGGACGGGTGCTCAGGTTTGTCTCCGCCCCGCCCACCCCAGACCCCATGAAAACACGCACTATACAACTTGTACAAATTGTAATCATTCCACTCCTTGAGTTCTAAAAACAACTAGGCAAAGTAACGCGGACACAAGGATTCACAGGAATGCTAATGAATTACTGAAGGAGTGCAGTACATTTTTAATGTTGAGCTGTTTCACGCAGCCCAGGCTGGCCTTGGACCCCTGATTTTCAGGTCTACTCTCCAACTGCTGGTTTAACTTCTGAAGAACTTTTCTCCCAAATTAGGAAGGTAAGAGTAATATAGATTTTTTTTATTCCTTTTCTCTTTTTGGTTTTTCAAGACAGGGTTTCTCTGTAGCTTTGGAGCCTGTCCTGGAACTAGCTCTTGTAGACCAGGCTGGTCTCGAACTCACAGAGATCCACCTGCCTCTGCCTCCCGAGTGCTGGGATTAAAGGCATATGCCACCACCACCTGGCAGAACTTTTTTCTTAAATACTTTTTTCAAAAATTTCCTTATTGTAGAAAAGTTTACAGAATCCATGCGGAGAATTAAGGAATGCATTCGGAATTATCTTTCTCTGTGAGTGCAGGATCTTTCTTCAGGTCACAGCAATTATACTGAACAAACTTTGTGTGTTCTTTACGTTGGATGTTGTGACAAAACTATCATACACTGGGTGATTTAAACCACAAAATAGTGATCAAAGATGGATTTGAAGGGAGCCCTCTTCATGGGGTAGATGACTTCCTGCTCTGTTCTCACCTGGTGCTGACTAAAAGGGAAACAGCTCTTTTGTCTCTGACAAAGGCACTAAACAGATCATGGAGGCCCCACACTCATGGGCCCTCCTCTAGCTTAAAGACGGCCATTTTCCACTATTGAGACTAGTGGCTTTTTAGAGCAACTACATAATCTTCCATTAACTGCACATGGCAGAATATGACCAATATTTTATTGTTACTGGAACACAGATGGCCTACTATTGCCTATAAAGAATTTGAAGTACAATTTAACCAAAAGCCCAAAAAACAAGGGCCACATAGCCACAAATGGCAAAGGAATATAAATCACAGAATAAAGCTTATAATCACATTTAGTAATGAGAAAGCAATGGAACTTTTTAAAGAGGTGAAACAAATATATACATTTTTTTAAAAGACAGGGATTGAACTTTGGAAAAGTGATAGATTGTAATAACTGGAAAAGTTTCAGAGCAGAGTGGGTACTGACAAGTAGCTTTCTGCTGATATTTACACATATTTGAGATCAATTCTCAAAGAAGACTTTTTTAAGTTTTCACAAACCAAACGGTAACAGTCAAGACTTTTCTTGGATTGTACCCGTGACTTCTTTGCCAAAAAGATCTTTAAACTGTTATCATAACATCTTTGCCTTCCCTTTCATAATTCCCTGTATCTGAATCTTTGTCAAGGACCTCTACTGATTTAAGAAATGGAAAGTGGTAAATTCATTTTCTTAAGAAAGAAAAGACAGGTGATCGATAGAAAATACTGTTTTATAGGGTAAAAAGACTTGATATAGCTATAATGTAAGCAGACACAAACTAATATTTAAAATATTACTTGTATAATGATTTTTGCAATTTTGTAACAGAGATGATCACGCGAAATTAAAGGATTTTAACCAAGGACTGGCCATCAATGTGCCACGCAGAGAAGAAAGAGTGTAGACTATGACAGTCTATTGAAAGTGATGAGAGAACAAACTGGATGGTTTCTTTTCTTGTTTTTACTTTGGCAGGAATGGATTCCACCCTGTTAATAATCCTCATCTTACTGTCATATGGGAGGAGATGTTTTGTGAACCTCCACGAGGCTGCCAGGTTTAGGGCAGCTACAAGACCCACAGTGTCATGAATGAAAGAGTTAGACTTCAGAGAATGTGATGTCACTGACGGGCTGAGGGCCACTCTCCTTCTCCACCTTTTCTTCTTCAGCTGCTACCCCCAGATACATCAGCAGACAGCCCCGACCCTCTTTACCACACCCAACCACCTGCAGTTTTGGCCTAGGGCTGGTGTTTACAACCTTTTCTCTGGAGAGCAGAGACAGAACCCTTGGGGGAAGTTCTGGATTGATCATCTATTTCCAAACTCTATTTCCAAACTATTCCTCAAGGCCACAGGAGTTACAGCAGCTTGTGACATTTCTTATCCTTTATCACCTGTCACCCTACTTATCCACTCCCCCCACTCCACACTGACCCTATTAACTAACTAACAAGGTATAAGCTTTGTCTCCTGTACCCTTTTCAAATAGCCCCATCTAACTTCTTTAGGTGGCTCAGAACTGATTCCTAGGCCCTTGGGCCATTTACAGGTTGAACAACATTCGTTCTAGGTACTCTGTCAGGACGAAAACCACATTATGGTGATATCTCCTGGATAAGGGTTAAGGTCGGCAAAGTTTTGATAAGGATAAATTTCTGAATCAATGATACTCTGTGTAGTTATTTCAAACTTGCCTCCGAGGATAATTCTCATCACATTAAAGATAGAGTTCGCCAGTACATATTGTTTTGCCCCCACCCCTAACCCCAATATATGTTTTGGGACACCCCCTCCATGTATGTAGGAGAATTTCACTGTTTTCCGTGTTATAATGTCTTTCCTGTTCATATTGGAATTAAGTAGGTAGGACGAGTCCACATCGAATTTTCCTCTTGGTTCTGCTCTTGGTAGATATCCACTGGCTTCAGGCGGCCTCTGTGGAGAGCAAAGAACTTATAGAGGTCAAATTCCGCTGCAGTACGAGAGGTCGGCAGGATGGGGGTTTGTAACCAAGACTTCAAGGCGCCCCGTAAGAAAATCCGCAAGACAGAAAGGACGCTGGCTGAGCTAGACGGTTTCCGAGCTACCTAGGAACGAACACAGCCGCGGGCCACGCTTTATCCTCGCTCAACCGAGCGGGTGCGGGGTCTACTCCCACCCAACCGAGCCCCGCTCCACGCCACCGGGATCCCCCCCAGCTCGATATCGAGCGCCCAGCCTTCCCGGGAATCCGCCCCGCCCACCTACCTGTGCGCCTGCGCCCCCGCGCTCTCAAGGTCAGCCCCGCCCCCCGGCCCCAGCTCGGCACCCGCGGAAGTCGCCTTCGAGGACGCCTTGCGTCGCCTCCTCCCCAGCGTGGCGTGGGGTCGCCGGCGGTCGGGAGAGGGAGAAACTTCCTGTCCCGCGCGGGCAGGACTTCCGGCAGAGCCGGAAGACCTTCTCCCTCGCGGTTCCGAGAGATCCGTTCTGCAGACCCTGGCCGGGGAGGTTCAGGACGCTGCCCGCGACTCTTCCCGTGTCGGCCTCACGACCTCTCCCCGGTGTTATGGTGAGTCCTTCCGTGAGGACGCAGAGTGTCGGCCGTCAGGAGGAGAGGGCGGGGAGGTCAGCTGGGGGAAGGACCGGTGGATGCCGCTGCGCTGAACGGAACCCGCGGGAGCGTCGGTTGGAACTGGTGGGACCTCCACCTGCCCCGAGTGCGCGCGGCCCCCGCAGGGACCCGTGGGGTCGCGGGAGGGGGCGGGTCTGTCCGGGTGCCCGTGGCCCTGTGGCACCAGATGGCCCCCAGATGACCTTGGTCAGCTCATCACCTGTCCCTGTCACTTTTGTCACCTTTCCCGCTGCGGGCTTGTGGCCAAGATTTTAAGAATATAGAAGTACCTTTTGAACACTGACTGTATCTTTCTCGTAGACGAGCAACGCTAGGCACGTAAGATAAAAATGACTTCTCTTAAACCTCTACTGTTTCAGAACTGGAAATAATGTCATTTCTAAAAAGAAAATATCCAAGTTGAGTATCAGCAGATTTAATGGGAAGGAAAATTCGTAAAGGTATTGTTTTGAGAAAGGAGCAATTGCAGCAGAGAGAATAGCTTCAGTCATAATATTTGCAAGTGTCTTAAAGATTAGGTGAAAAGGATTTCATAGAGAGCCTGGTATGGGAAGATAGGATGCAAAGGAATATGACGGGCAGTAAGCAGAGGGTGTTTTACTCTTTTGACAGGTCTGGGTTTTGCCTTCTAGGAAAATGGGAGGAGGGTAAGTGGTTGTGTAGGGAACGGTGAACGCACTAAACTATGTTCTGTAACATAAGAGGATTTTAAAACCAGACTCGATGTTTCCAAGATCACAGGGTCCTGGGAAAGAACAGATAACTGACATGAAAGATTTCCAACCCTCATCCGCAGGCACTTCCATGTTTGATTCTTGCTTCATTTGGCCATGTTTCCTTCTATGTCCAACAGACTGTTCTCCAATTCAGAGATATCTCTGCCACTGCTTCCTGAGTGTTGGGATCAAAGGCAAGAGCCCCCACTCCCAGTTTGGCCATGTCTGTTTTTCATAGTCAAATATTGCCAGTTTTAGCTGTTGTGTGTGATGATTTTAGAAGGACTTTCGAACTTTCTTGAGAATAAAATCTTTCAAACTCATCTGGTTCCTCTTGCACTCTACCTGGTGACTTACATTTCTTTTAGATTTTTTTTTAAAAAAATGTTTTGTACCTCTGCACAATATGACTTAAATTCCTTAAGAGAGTTCTGTTTTCATTTGGCATAATGAAATTAGAGAGGGAACATTAGAACTGGAAGGAATCAAAATCTAGCCAACCTTCCCACCACTTCAAATTTTTCAGAAGGAAGAATGCGGAGTCTAGAAACAGGCAATGATATACTTGAGGTGATGTCTAATGAACTCAGTTTCTTAAATGTAAAGTGAGTTTTTGACTTCTTCATCTAGAAAGTTCACGATAGAATATCAATAAAAGTTTTCAATATGTTCTAGTCACAGAGAAGTTGGATCAGAATGTGTTCCCTGCGTTCTGAGATCTGTAAAACTACTCAGCCAGCTCCAAAGAAGTAGGTGTATTTCCAGCTAATCGCATGGTGATTTTCACAATGTCAGGCTGGGTCGTTAACTGTCTTCGTTGTGACATTGACCTTGTTTTTGAGTTGTTTGACTGAAGTTGTTCACAGCTGTGGAGTTGATCATGTTTGTGTATGTAATTGCAGTCAATGCTTGGAATCCTGAGAATTGAATGTAGTGAGGATGGTCCGAATTTAGGATGCAGCTTAGTTGAATTAGCAGTTTCTTTTAGGTTGCTAACCATACAGTGAGCACCTTCCATGAACTCTGAAGACCCAGAGTCTTCCCATCAGTTATGTGATCTTGGTAAGATTCCTCAGCTCTGTAAGAAGTTCTAGATTCCTGGGGCTGGAGAGATGGCTCAGCGGTTAAGAGCACTGCCTGCTTTTCCAGAGGACCTGGGTACAATTCCTAGCACCCAAATGGCAGCTTACAACTGTAGTTTCTGTTCCAAAGAATCCAACACCCTCACACAGACATACATGAAAGCAAAACGCCAAGGTATATAAAATACAAGTAAAATACTTAAATATTATTTTTAAAAAAGAATAAGTTCTAGATTCTTGACAAAAGAAGTAGAGGTAGTCTTTGAGTCATCTTCTGATCCTTACATTCAATGATTGAGAACTTTGTTTCATAATATATAGATATTTCTGGTTAAGATTCGCTTTCCTTGGCTCTTTAGCTCTGTTTTTTTTTTTTAACCTCATTCTCCTTTTTAAAAAATATTTTTATAACATCACGTGGGTGGTCTTAAAACCTTTGTCCTTATATTTGGCTTTCAGATTGTGAAAATATTCTATAGAAAATTTATTAAAGGTATACTCATTCTGTTACACTCCCTGTCATGATGCAGTTCGTATTCGTGCTGATTTGTGAGGGGACAGTAAAGTAGTGCTAGCATGTTGAGTTGTGCGTGTTCCCTGGCTCCTCTAGTCCGTGTAGCACTTTAGAGTTATTAGCCGCTGTTGGCTAGCTGTGGGGATGGGAAGCTTTGCCATAGTCAGTTGGTGAGGACCTACTGGTGGGCAGAGATAATGTGGTGTGCTACACATTAGGAGAGAAATACATACAGCGGCAGATCAATGAATTGAGTCTAAATGGGGGGAGTCATAGAATAGGTGGCTTCTAATGAAACTGGAAAGAGTGGTAGGATACTTTTACTTAAGAATGTCTGGGCATGGTGCTGCATCCCTTTAATCCCAGCATGGCACCTGTGAGTTCGAGGCCAGCCTAATATACAGTGAAATCCATGCTACTCAGGTCTACGTAGTAAGATTCAGCCTCAAAACAAACAACAAAAAGCAAAACCAGTGATTCTTGGTAAAAATGTATATTTGGACCCCATTATTGAGTAGTGATATTTCAGAGTCCATGCTTGCTTGTTTGTTCTTTGAAACATGTTCTTACTCAGTAGCTCAGGCTGACCTTCAACTCTCCACTGTCCTACTTCAGTATCCCAAGTGCTGGGCTTACTGTATGAGCAATCACTCTAGTCTCAGAATTTTATTTCTAATAAATTCTGTAAGTCTTAAACAAGGAGTCTTCAAGCCATGCATAATGGAAAATGGGATGTATTCATTAGAAGTTCTTATGCCTTTGAATGAAAATCAGACATGCAGTTTGAAAGACAGAGTCTAAGGAGGTTTTAGCATTAAACATGCAGTGCCAGAGGTTTAAGGTTCTTCTGCAGTTTCTGACTTCCTTTTACTGAGATTCTTCCTTGCTCTTTTTGTTCTTCAAGAGGCCTAGTGGATGCTTGTATTGAGACTTGTTATTCCCTAGTTAATTCAGCTTGTCCCATGAGCACCCTTGTAGAAACAACCCTAAAACGCAAACTACCTTTCTCCTTTCATATGCCACTTGTTTTATTCTCTTCTCCATCGCTAATAATATGGCACCACAGATTGTGTAAATCCTGAGAAATGGGTTTTGTGGTTGACAGTCTTGGGCCAAGGTTGATGGACCTCATCTAGTGATGACTTTGCTGGCAGTAGTGAGGTGCTTCAGGTAGTCATATGGCAAGAGATGGGCGAGAGGGGTGTGTGTGTGTGTGTGTGTGTGTGTGTGTGTGTGTGTGTGTGTATGCATCCTCTCGTTTCCTTCTTTTCTTGATTTAATATAGGAACTCTACTGTGATGACCTTAACTATTTGTAATCCCATCTCAATGACAATACTCTGAAACATGAGTTATGTTAAGTTTCTACCCTCTTAATGCAATGGAAAGTAAACTCTAGCATGAATTTTAGAAAGGACAAATCATACTTTGCCATCTGCTCTGGATTTATAGTAAACAACAGTTTTTAAGTCCTGGTGAAGTGACTGAATCCGTATGTCAGTGTTCTGAACCAATCTCCATCCACTGCAAGAGCCACAAAAGTGCTCTTAACTTTTGAGCCATCTCCAGCCCCTGGAAGCTTTTGTTTTATAACCCAATTAATTTTTAATTAACTGATTATTTTTTATATATGTTGGTGTCTTTCCTGCATGCATGTATATGCAGTACCTGCAGAGACTGTAGGAGGAGGTCGGAGTCCCTGGAACTGGAGTTACAAGTGGCTGTTAGTAGTCACAGCGTCCGGGAATTGAATGAGGGTGCCCTGGGAAAATAGCATTGTCCTTGAGAACTAAGGCATCTCTCTGGCCCTGGAAGGTATTTTTAAGGAGGAGCTTTAGATTAGCGTAGTGTGCCTAAGTTTCGGATGTTTTACATGTCCTTCCCATTATCTGTAGCTTTCATCATAGTGGTATATCTCCTCATCGTCTTAAAAATAATATATTTTTACTCATTAAGAATTTCATACAACAGATTTGATCATATTTACCCCTTCTTCCTAACTCTTCTCCAGATCGACCTCCACCTCCCTATCTGCTAATTCCTTGTTTTTGTCTCTTTTTTAAACCTACAAGGAGAGTCTTATTTTTGCTGTCCAGCTGCTTTCAGGTGTGGGTGCTACCGTGGGATGTAGCTGACCTATTCTTTTTTAAAAAATAAATTTATTGTCGGGTGGTGGTAGCCCATGCCTTTTATACTAGCACTTGGGAGCCAGAGGCAAGTAGATTTCTGTGAGTTCACAACCAGCCCGGTCTACAGAGTGAGAGTGAGTACCATGGTAGGCTCCAAAGCTACAGAGAAACCCTGTCTCAAAAAACAAAACAAAAAAAAAAGGTTCATTTTACTTTTGGAGATAGGTTCTGGCTGTTTAGCCCACACTGGTTTTGAACTTGTGATCCTCCTGTCTCAGTCCACTGTGCTGTGATTGTAGGCATGTGTCACTGTGCCCATCTCAGAGTGGTATATCCCATACAATTGGTATGTTGTAATCACCCCGAGTCTATTTCTGTATTAGGAATCCTTTTTTAAAAAGGCGTGTTTGCTTGTGGGTACTTCCACCTTAGCGTGCATATGGCGGTCAGAGGGCAACTAGTGGGAGCTGATTTTCTTCTTCCACCACATGGACTCAGGGGATAGAACTCAGCTCATCAGGTTTGATAGCAGTGGCAAGCACCTTGTCTACTGAGCCATTTCACCAGCCCAGGACTCATTTTTAATGTACTTTTTGTGGGTTTGGATGGATTGCTCATTCACTGTCTCTGTTATTATGATGTAAGATTGTTTTAACTCCCCCGAGTCTCTATGCTTTACTCATTTATACTTCTCCTCTTTACTCATTTATACTTCTCCTGTCCTCTCTCTGGCAACCCCTGATACTTTTCATTGTAATCAAGACTTTCCAGAATGTTGTATAATTGGAACCATGACCCTTGCAGACTGTCTTCTGCTCTGTAATCACTATTTAAGGCTTCCCCATGTCTTTGTGTCTTGATAGTTCTCTATTTCCTTTCCTACTGTTTTTTCTATCCCTCTCTTTTCTTTATTCTAAGATAGACCCAGGGTTTCTCCTTGACAGTCAAGCTCTCTGCCATCATGGTACGTGAATTTCAGGAGTGTGTTATGTGTCAGAACTTTTCCTGGGGAGACTCAAGTCTACTCATCCCAGATAGGGAGCCCATGACAGACCTCTTGGTGAGTTCTCTTGGGGTTACTTATGGAATATGGGTGTGGGCTTGCTCATAGGAGCAGAAATGACCCTTAAGACAGTTGTATCACCAGGCCCCTCCCCCAGCAGTCCACAAAGTTGGGAATTTGGAGCACACTTCACAGCTTGCAGACAGCTCAGCAGGTTGGAGTGTCTGTTGCAGGTGCCTCAGTTGGTCTAAACCTCTTCCAGGCAGTGTGGCAGGCTTCTGTTTCTTCAGGCAGCTGTTGTGGGCTCAAGTCTTTGCAGCTTGGTTAGTCTGAGTCTTCTTTGAAGCCTGGCTTCTTTCTGTCTGAGGGGGTGCTTCAGCTTTATTGCCTGCTCTGGCTGGGGGTGGCCTAGTGAATCTGGTCAGTTCCAGGGGCTTTCTAAAGCTGTTTTGAGTTGTCCACCTTTGTGTTTGAAAGCTTCTTCCCTGAGGAAACTTTTACCCAACAGAGTGGACTACCGTGCTCAGATTGACAAGATTATTTTTAAATACTTTTGTTGTTTTGGTTTTGAAATTTATGTTTCTGGGTGTTTGCCTGAATGCATACGTGTGTATCACATGCATGCCTGATGACTGTGAAGGTTGGAAGAGGGCCTAAGATTCCCCGGACTAGGGTCACAGACAGCTGGGATCTGCTCTATGGGTGCTGGGACTCAAACCATGGTCCTCTGGGGCACAGTTCTTGCTCTCCACCAATGATCATTATCTCCAGTCCCCTCAACTAATTTTTTTTTTCTCTGATGAACGGACTTGGCCTTAAAATCTGTGCCATACCCAAGGCCAACAAGTTGTCTTCTGTGTTGTCTTATAGGGACTCTTTAACTTTTTTGTTTTACACCTATGATGTTTCAAATAAATTTTTATAAGAGAGTAAGCATATGTCTAGTTTCATTTTTCAATGTGGATATTTAGTTGTTCTAACATCATTTTTTTGAAAAGACTGACTTTTTTTATTGTTCTGATACTATTCACTGTCAAAGTTGTCAAGTAAATTTTTGTAGGTCTATATCTGGCCTTCATCTCCTATTGTGTTAATTTGTCTTTTTGTCAGCACTGCACTTTTTTGAGTACTACAGCATTATAATAAGTCTTGAAATCTATTAATGTCAGTCTTCCAACTTTGTTTTTTTTTCCAGTATTTTCTTTTCTGTCCTAACTCTTTTGCCTGTCTTTATAAATTTTGGAATTAGTTTTTTAATTTATTGAATAATTTTCCATACTTTTGGAGATTTATTATTTTTAATTATTTGTCTCTGGATTTGTGTGCTCAAGCGCAGGTGTGCAAGGAGACTTGGAGGCATTCGATCCCCTCGTAGAAAGTTACAGGCCTGTGGTCTCTCTGCAGTGAATACTAGAAACCACACTGTGGTTCTCTGCAAGAGCAGTGCATATTCTTAGCTACAGAGCCATCTCTCCAGCCCTTCTTCCCGTGACTTTGCTTGGTCATAAGTTGGTGTGGATCATGCTGAAGATGTCATTACAATGTTGAGTCTTGCCTGGCCTTGAACCTGGAATGTCTTCCATTTTATTTTGGTCTCTGCTTTGGTCATCTGTCTTTTAGTTTTCCTTATCAGATCTTGCTCATATTTTCTCTTTCTGTTTTTAGGGCAGGGAGGGTCTCACACCATAGTCCTTGCTGGTTTGATGCTTCTTATGAAGACCAGGTTAATGTCCAGTTTGTGGTGGTTCCTTTCCAATTTCTCTCAAATTGGGATTGGTGTGTGTCTGACTTATCTTAGACACATAAATCTATTACTTTGTATGGAATACTGATACAAAAATGCTGTTGTTGTTTTGTTCGATTCTGAAGAATAAGCCTAAGACTTTAATAGTATGCATGTGCTCTACCACTGTGATGTATGAAGGTCTTGGTCTATGCTGGTGTGAGGTCCTGATTTTTGTATGTTAGATTGTATTCTGCAACCTTGCTATTATTGTTGGGTCCACAGTGTGCCAGAGTACTCTGCTCATTCAAGTTCTGAGAAAAATATACCTCAGGCGCCAGTAATCGGAGTTGTACCTTCACAGCACTTAAATTAAACTGAAAGAGTAATTCTCTTATTAAAGTGATGGGATATCATTTGTGGTTTCCTTGCATAAAGTGTAAGGTTTGGGGAAAGGGGAGAGCAATTTCAGTTTTTCCTAAGAAAATTAACCTTAATTGTGGTAGGAAGGCCCCCCTCTCTGTAGGTGAAGTGTTTCACAGGAAGGAGAAAACAAGGTGATCACTAGCCTGAGTGTCTTGGTTTCCTGCTAGGTGATCTTAACTTCACTTCCTACCCCTTCCTTCTCTGCACAGCTAGACTGCAGCTAGAACTATAAGCCAATAAGCCCTGGCTCCCCCGAGTTACCTTTCTTTCACAGCAGCAGGAAGAAAGCTAAGAGTCCATAAAGTCAAAGACTTTCAAAATTGAGTTTTACTTTTCATCAGTAACTGTAATAGCTAAGTGTATTTAGCAATTGGAATTTATCAGGTATCCTAAAAGTGAACTTCACTGAAATCCTTATGAAGTATGTAAGTTCTGGGGTTTTGTGTTCTTTTAAATTCCATTTTATAGACTGAGGCACAACAAAATTTTAGATAGCAGTGACGGAATTGGACTTCTAAGCCTGTTTTCCTGTTCCACTGTGCTACTTAGCCAGGCTGATTATTTAATTTGATAACGTTTAGCTTATAAAAGTGTAATCCAATGTTAAAGATTAAAAACCATTTTCTTATAGAAATAATACTATAATATGAAATAATTAGATTACTTTTGTTAGTCCTGTTGGTTCAAACTTAAAATCTTAGCTACTCTAGAGACTGAGGCAAGAGGATTACAGATTCAAGCTAGCCTGGACTATAGAGTGTAAGACTAGCCTGGACAATGTACTCTACCCAATTTCCAAGTCGGCTGGAGATAGATAACTCAATGACAGAGTACTTGCCTAGCACAGCATGTGTAAGACCCTAAATTCAGGCCCTATTTTTATCATTCATGATGCACATGACCTCAGGCTGGTCCCACAAGGGGTAGAAGTGGATTGGTCCCCTGGGTGGGTGAGATACAGGTAGATGGGCCATGCAGAGAGAGCTTGGATATAAAGTTTATTTGGTTGGGGGCCCTGGGCAGTGGGGAGAAGACGAGAGAGAGAGAAAGAGAAGAAAGAAGGGGATAGGGGAGAAGGGAGAGAGGCTGCCTCTCTAGAAGGATAGACAGAGTGGTGGGAGATCTGCTTGCCTGGCTGGAAGGGGGAGATTGGGAGTGGACGGAGCTTGTCTCTTAAAGGGACAGGGTACCCAGGTGACAGGTCAGGCCAGCAGATTTACTTTTATGACTTCTATAACAAAAAAAAAGGAAAAAGAAAGTAGTAATTTTTATAGCTGTTATATTCTTACTTTTGGAAAATCTCAAGTCTAGTGGATACCTAATATAACAATTAGTATTACAGGAATTAGTCATTACTGTTAGGCATTTCTACAGCAAGGGCTCAACTTCTTTTACTGCTACAGTGAGTCATAGTGTAGATTCCTTAGTGCCTCTTTTGCCTTTAATATATCCAGGGAAGAGAATCCTTTATACCAGAGTATTCATCACTTAAGTCTGGGCATGCACGTGAAGTAAGGGTGATGAGTGAGAAGGAGTTGGAGATGGGAAGCCCTGAGCTGGAATTCCTTCAGTACTGTTAGCTTTATCACACTTGTCCCAAGCCTGTGGCACCCTGCTTCCCCCTGGTCTCCAGCAGCTGTCTCCTCCCCTTCCACAGACTGTTGCTTACAGATGAAACTTGACTTCCACGGGAGCTGTAAAATCTCCAGTCTCTTAGAGAAGCTTCTCTTCCCTTCCCTTCCATATGGTCAGCCGACACAAAGACCATCTCTCCATGTCACTTCTTCGCCACCACTAATGCGTTAATCAGCACAGAGATCTTTTTTTAGAGGAAAAGTAGGACTTTTGATGAAATATTGTCTTTTTGTTTATGCTCAACAACTTCGTATTTGAGTTACAAGAGAAATCACATTTTAAAAACCTGTCATATTTTATATAAATTTACAACTGTTGGTTCATATTTATAGTTACTCTGCCGTACACGTCACAGGTTCGAGGACCTGCTGAATGGCAGTGATAGTATCTTTGCAGCAAGTTCCTGGGTGCAGAGCTTAGTATGGTGAAGTGGTGGTTAATATGGATGGGCACTGGGAAAGAAAGGAAAGGAAACCAGTGCAGCCAGCAAGCGTGTCACGAGGAACCTTTAGCAGATTCTGTTTTATGTATATTTCATCGTAGGTTGCCAACAGTTGATGTCTGCCATGAATACTTAGCACGATAAGGTTTTAGTTTTACTATGTTTGTAATGCTGAGGGAAGGGTTTGACTACTAAGGTACAGTCCTGTGTTTACCTTTTAAAGCAAATTTCACATTTTTATCTCAGTGATAAACAGTCTTTAATAACCCCAGATACCTGAGTTATCTGCTTGTACTCCACACTGCGTCATGCTCACCTGGTGTTGGTAGTCTTTACTTGATTGTTGGCTCTAATGCAAGGTCACCTTCTGTTTTCTGCTTTCTTTCTTTTTTTTGAAGGAAAGTCACGCTGGGAGATTTTTTTCTCCCAAAGCCAAAACTCCATTAGCTTGTCATATTTAAATATTTTTTATCAATTCAAAGACTTGAACTATATTTATGATGATTATAAGGGATTAATTACAAATGATTCATATTCTTCAATCTTGTGGGAATGTCTGTGTACGTGTTCTGTCACTAGAACTATTCCTTTCTGTTTAGCCATGTTCAAAAAGAAAACTAATTTCTTATCTTATATGAATTGCTTTTTGGTTTTTGCCACCGTTTCTTGCTAATGACTAGACTAGTATGGAACTTACTCTGTCCTTCCTGCTGCCTCGAGCTCTTGATCTCTCTACCCCAGCCCTCCAGGAGCTGGGATTACAGGTGTATGCTACCATGTCCAGCTAAGTTTTTAATTTATTGTGGTTAAAAATTATATTCTTTAAGACAAAAAATGTAGAAGACTTGGGAACTAAAGTTTGGAAGTAATTGTCAAACTTGAAATATTTTACTATACTGTAGATTATGACCTTAATTTTAAGACTTTTTTTTTTAGGATTGGAACTATTTTCTAGTATAATTTCAGCTAATTTTATTGGGTGCTTGCATTTTATTTTTATAATTTATCTTTTTTTTTTTTTTTTTTGGTTTTTTGAGACAGGGTTTCTCTGTGTCTTTGGAGCCTGCACTGGAACTAGCTCTTGTAGACCAGGCTGATCTTGAACTCACAGAAATCCGCCTGCCTCTGCCTCCTGAGAGCTAGGATTAAAGGCGTGCGCCACCACCGCCCGGCTATAATTTATCTATTAATCATTTTTCTAGACGTGTTTTGTGGTTGTCATAGTTCTTGTGTTCTTTTTGCCTCTCCCTCCACTGTGACTTCAGGCCATCCTGAACCTAACTCTGTAGACCAGGATGGCCTTGAACCCACCGTCCTGATAAATATCTCCCAAGTGCAGAGATTACAAATGTGTGCAGCGTACCCTCAAATACGAAATTTTATTTCACTTTTTCCCAGTGCTATGTGATATCGCCAACTACTTGCTCTTCATACCCACTGATTAGAGAAAAATGTTGGACCATTAAAACAAATAAACAAAAAAGCCCAAGAGAAATCTGCAATGGATTTCAAAAATAAAATAAAACTTTAAGCTTTCATACATAAGTCATAAGTCTGTGTAGCTCAAGTTCTTGGTTTCCTTTTAAGCTTCTTATAAATTGTAGCTTATTCAGTCCTTTTAAGGAAAAGATAATTATGTATTACCACTAGCTGAGAGCCTCCCGTTTAACACCTCTAAGTGCCAGCTGTGTATTAAGTTAAAATCGCTGCAGTCATAAACAGGAAGGATTGCTTGGGATCTGAGAGATGGTTTGCCAGTCATTTTAGAGGTAAGAACTAAGTCTGGGAGAGAAAGCATTTCTAATTATTGTGTAGCTAGTGCCAGAACTACAGGTGCAGTGTGGTTTGTTACTTCATTTGTTAAAATATTCACAATAGTTAATTTTGGGATGTATGTTTAAATTTTCTTGGCTTTTCTATTTATCACTTTAAATTATAACTGAATTTCTTAATTTAAGTTTGTTTTAGAAACTCTAAGTGCAGTTAACGTGGTTGTGATACACGTGCTGTGTAAATGGAATAACCACTACGCTGTGTTGAGGAGACCATCATACACCTTGTCTTTATTTTGTGCTGTGAAAACTACCAGGGTAACCTCCCGAGGTTGCAGTGGGGTGGAGGAAGTGAGGGTAGTACGGTTTTAGTTGGGAAGCTCTTTCCAGGAGTGGTCAGCAGTCACAGCTGAGCATGCCAGGCGGCAGTTTGGAAGTACACTTACTAGTTTTAGGTAGAAAAGGGAAAATTATAGAAGGTTTCAGAGGAACTGAATGTTAAAGACTGAGTTGGAGTTGTTTTGAACAAAATGGTTTCTAAAAATCAAATATCTTTTGTTTTCGCAAATAGCTTCATTAAGTTTAGACACAGAGACTTATTTTCTGCCGTGTCAGAAAACATTCTCACAGTTCAGGGAAGTGGGAGGATTTAGAATGTCTTCTTCCCCTGGGCCGTTGTTACTTTTAAGTACGATGATGGAACATTTGTTCATGTCTTGGCTAGAGATGAAGTTTCTTAAGTGACATCTGAGATACTTGGTTCTTTATCACTGTTTTAATGACTGTAGTTGTACTGGGTGGTTTTGGGTGTCAACTGACACAGGCTAGAGTCATCAGAGGAAGGAGCCTCAGCTAAGGAAATGCCTCCTTGAGATCAGTTGTAAGGTATTGTTTCATTTAGTGATCAATGGTGAGTGGGTGCCATCCGTGGGTTGGTGGTCCTGGGTTCTATTAGAAGGTGGGTTGAGTAAGCAAGCCATGGGAAGGAAGCCAGTAAGCAGCTCCTTCCATGGCCTCTGCATCAGCTCAGATCCTGCCCGTCTGAGTTTCTGTCCTGACTTCCTTCAGTGAAGAACAGCAGTGATGAAGTGTAAGTCCTTTCCTCCCCAACTTGCCTTTTGACCGTGGTGTTTTGTTGCAGCAATAGAAACGCTAACCAAGGCAGTAGTATTGCTTTCTATGAGGTATTGCATAATTTATTCAACCACTATGACTGGACAAATATCCTTCAAAATAAATATTAATTTCACCACCAATATGTTAGAATGGTTTGGTTTGTAAATTGTATTTACTTAGCTTGCCATCTGTTCTTGTGAAACTGTATCTTTAATTTTACTTTCTTTCTTACTCTGTTTTTTATCAGCTTATATTGAACAAATGTCTTCTGTTATTTCTTAATTTAATCAATTCTCACATATGTCTTTATTATCTTTATCAAAAAGTCTGGAATTGCTAGTTTTTAATAACCTGTCAAAGGCTGCATTATGCTGCATTATAGGTTTAACTTATCAGAAATTACCTTGTATTTTGGCATTTTTCGAAAGTGTATACTTTTTAGACATCAGTTTTATTAATTTTTAAAATATTCATTACTGTTTTAAAATTATGTGTTTGTCTGTGTCTGTGTTTGGATATGTTCCCATGAGTCCAGGCTCCTAAAGAGGCCAAAAAAAGTACTGGACCCCTTTGGAGCAGGATTGCAGTGTGAGCTGTGCTCTGGGAACTGACCTGAGGTCCTCTACAAGAGCAGTATACACTGCTTTTTGTTTTCTTTTGTTCCTTTTAAGGTGGGATCTCTGTGTAGCCCTGGGTGCTCTGGCACTCAGAGATCCATCTGCCTCTGCCCCCTGGACTGTGGAATTCAAGGCGTGTGCCACCGTGCCTGGCTATATGTGCTCTTGACCGCTGAGCCATCTCTCCAGGCCAGAGCTTCAGTGTTAAAACTGTTAGCTTTTTTTTTTTCTGTGTTAGAAAATAGTAAAATGTATACATTTTTATTTTAAAGAAACTAAAAAGCATTTTGTCAATGGAATGTTGATACTGGCACTAAAAAATTCTGTAAACAGTTTTGTTTAAAATTTGTCTTTTAAGCTCAAGTCCTAGTTGATACATATGCTTCTATTTGTAGGAATAAATTGAACAGTATCAC
>JAQHUG010000056.1:6225250-6243516 GCA_028555095.1 Dicrostonyx torquatus | reverse complement strand
TATATATATAATTTAAAAAAATAAAGCCTTGACACAACATTATGAGACAAGGAACCCCGAAGATGCCCTTGGATTGGCCATCTCTTGCTGGGCATGCAGCAAGAGTAGTTTGTTTCTCCCTGAGAATCCCCTAGAAAAACTTAAATTTTCATTTGCAAGTGGTTGTCACTTGGAGATTGCTTCTGGATAAAGGACAGGGCATGTGTCAACTTCTCCTTTCAGCTCTAGGACCTCATCTGGTGCAGACCTGTGCAGACCCAGTGCATTCTGCCTCAGTCTCTGTGAGTTCCTGTGTGCTTGGGTCCTTTTGGTGTGGAAGGCCTTGTTTCCGTGGTGTCCTTCATCCCCTCTGGCTCTTTCACTCTTTATTATGCTTACCAGTTCCGCAAGATCTCCTGAGCCTTGAAGGGAAGGACTTGGTGGATGTGTCCCACTTAAGGCTGGTTTTTCCAAGGTCTCTCACTCTCTGCATGATGTCTGCCTCTGGGTCTCTGTATTTGTTCTCGACCATGGGAGGAAGAAGCTTTTCTGCTGTTGGTTGAACAAGGGCACTGATCTGTGAGGATAGGAAAATGTTATTAGGAGTCATTTTAATGCTATGTTATTTTCCTAGAACAGTAGTGTTTGATTTTCCCCTAGGTTCCTGGGCTATCTAGTCTCAGATTCTTGCTCACCCAAACAGTGTTGGGTAAGGGTTCCATCTCATGGAGTAGGCCTTAAGTCAAATCAAATATTGGTTGGCTTTTCCCAAGATTTGTGCTCCCATTGCCACTAGTATATTTTGTAGGCAGGACAGCATTGCTGACCGAGGATTTGTAGCTGCGTTGGTGTTTTTGTTTCCCCTTTTACCACAGATGCTATCATGTAGAAAGCCTGTGTAGGCAGCAGGTTGACTTGTCCCATGTCTAAGGAGTTTTGTAGGTGTTATCTTCAGGAATAGAGCCTTCCATCAGTTTGTTAAGGACAGCCTATAGTCTTGGCAACAGTTGGGGTTGTTTTCAATCATTTCTCCAATAAATGGAGAAAATTAGACATTCCATGATAAAATTAAATTTAATCACTATCTGTCCATGAATCAAGTCCAACAGAAAGCGCAACACATGACAAAACACAAGAAACACACAACAAAACACAAGAAATATTAATCTTAGACCAGCAAATCAAAAGAACACACACACAAATTAACAGGAATCAACAAACACTGTTCATTGATATCTCTTAACCTCAGTGGGTCTCAATGTCCAAGTAAAAAGACATAGACTAACAGAATGAAAGCAAAAATAGAATTCACCTTTCTGCATCCAAGAAACACACCTTAACATCAAGGATAGACATCATGTCAGGATAAAATAATAGAAAAAGATATTCCAAGCAAATGGATCTAAGAAACAAACTGGTATAGCCATTTTAATATTTGACAAAATAGACTTCAAACTAAAACCAATCAGAAGATAATAGGGCAGGACACTAAATACTCTTCTAGGAAAAATCCACCAAGACATCATTTAAATTCATAGCATTTATGTAACAAACACAAGGGCACCCAAGTTAGTAAAAGAAACCCTACTACAGCTTAGATCACATGTTGACCCTCACCACTGAGTGGGAGAGTTCCCTACCTCACTCTCACAGTTGGCTCATCCAAACGAACACTAAGCAGAGAAATACTGGAGCTAACAGACATTAAAAAGCCTAACATATTTACAGAACATTTCATGAAACACACAAAAAATATACCTTCTCAGCACCTCAGGATTTTCACCAGAATTAACCAGATATCCTTAATTTATGTAGAGTATTTATTGGGTATAAATTTTGAGTGTTTAGTTTATTTCACTTGTATTTGCATGCCTGTGGTAGTTTTGGGAGTCTGAGGAGGTCTATGGAGTGACGTCCCATGCTTTGCTTTAAGTTTAAACTATGTATGTGGTCTTGGAAGCCTAAATGCCAAAGGAAAAGGTTTTTTTTTAAAGTTTTACTTTTCCATGTCTGCATTGTTTTGTCTTCATGTGTGTACCTGTTCACCAGAAGAAGGCACCAAATCTCATTGTAGGTGATTGTGAACTGGGAATTGAACTCATGACTTTTGGAAGAGCAGGTAGCAGCCAGTGCTCTTGACCTCTGAGCCATCTCTCCAGTCCGTGGAAGAGATATTTTATTGTTAAAGTCAGTTTTTTAAAATACAGTTTTCAAAATGTATAGAGAGTTTTCCAGCAGGGTCCCCAAACATTAATTAATTTATTGTTAAATTTGTTTCCTTTTTCACACAGGGTGTGATAGGTATACAACTGGTTGTTACCATGGTGATGGCCAGTGTCATGCAGAAGATTATCCCTCACTATTCTCTTGCTCGCTGGCTACTCTGTAATGGCAGGTAAGTAAGGGGTAGCCTGTTTGTATGAGCACTTCTCCGTTTGTTTTGAGAGAGGCTTCATGTAACCCAGGCTGGTCTCGAATTTGTTATGTAGTTTCGGTGTCTTCACCTCCCCGTCTTTCTCTTTCTGCCTCCCAGTTATCAGTACTGTAAGCAAATACCGCCTCACCTGGATAACGCCTGGTACCTGCGCTCTCCATTCAGCTTACCAGGCTGAGTAACGTCCTCCGTGGACTGATTCAAATCTGTTTCTAAAATTACAGTGAAGGATTTTGTGAGAAAATCTTGCTTTCTCTTTCACTTAACATAGTAGTTTATATGTATTGCACAAAGGCAACAGGCAAGCAATAAGAGTTCAGTTCCGATTTCCAGTCGTCCTTTTTCTTCTTTCATCTGTTCTCTGGCCACTGAGAGTAGGAAGTTCCTTTTCTAGTTAAAAAAGCTGGCCAGGTCAGTTTTTTTTAACTAGAAATCCAAGTGGTGAATTAAATGTTAGAATGAAATTAGAAAACTTTTCTACTTTTGGTGGTTTAATTAAAAAAATTAGTATAAGAACTAGATGCTCTTTGTATTATTGTTTTAATGTCCTTAATTCAGTGTGGACAGAGTAGAATTATGTTGTATTCTTTTAATATATCTGTTGTTCTGCAAACTTAATACTATCTCCACTGCTTCCAAAAAAGACCTAGGTTGACATGCTAGAATTTGTATAATATAATAAAATCAGAAGAAAAGAAATGAGATGATAGCATTACAGAAAATGTATATAAGCCATATGTGCTTCCTGTGCCCTTAATGAAAGGTCAGCGATGAATTTCGTGCCATGACTACTTCAGTAACTGACCAGATGCTGACCCTATTTGTTTAGACCTTTTGAGATTTGAATACATTGGGTACTAATACTTTCTTAGGAAGCAAGACAAATAAGACTTTAATTTAGAAGGCTATTCTCTTTAAAAATTTAAGTTTCCTTTATCTAATTTATGTTTCATTTTATTTGCATTCACTATGTTTCATACTTTTTGTGACAGTCAAATATAGAAAAATATTCAGGCTTAAACGTTTTTAATATTGTCCACTTATATATGTGTGTGTGTGTGTGTGTGTGTGTGTGTGTATAATGTGAAATAAACAGTTTAAATATATTTTAAATAAATAGTGATAAAATATTTTGATAAAATTGAGAAGCCCGTGTATCTATGCCTAAAATTTTGTTATGTGGATTTAATATACCTTCCATGATCTTACTTACTTACTTTGTATTTCATAGACTATGAAAAAAAATAACAGCTGCACAAATGATCATTAGCTCTAAGTGGATGACTTAGAATACCACATGCAAACCTTAAGCTATGTAAAATAAACGTGTTAACTGGAGTAATGTGTTACAGAGTTTTTCTTTTTTTGTGGTGCTGGGAATTGAACCCGGGTACTGTATATGTGAAGGTTCTCACTGAGCTCTCCCACCACTTAGAATTTGATCTTTTACAAAGAATGTGTCATATTGACTTGTTCTTGTTAACAAATTATATGTTGTAATGATAAAGGTTTTTTTAATGCTAAGTGAAGTTCTACTAATAGACATATTTTAATAAAATTACTTCTTTTCTTTCATATCTTTACTGTTTTATGTTTTAATGTTACCTACATTTGTAGAGTTTGATGCTAACATTTTGGAGTCACAAAAGCCAACTCTCAGCACTGTCAACGAATTGAGTAGAATATGGTCATTGATTTTTATAGCGTTCAGAATAATTACTGTTTTGTCAGCCTTCATTGCTATGAAACAATACTGTGTTAAAATTGAAAAACACTCAGTTATCTCCTTAGTGACTTATGTACTATTGATCATTTAAATGATAATTTTCATTGGAAGCCATTTTAGCAATTGAAAACTATTATAGGATGACTTGGGAATGACTATGTTTAATAGAACTGTTTAGCAAGATCATTTATGTGAATGAACACATGTAGATACCACTAATCAACAGTATGCTAAAGAATTTGAGTGGATTCTTTTTTATTTTTGTGTATATTTTACTATTTATTTATTACATGATAATATAAATAAGTCATAATTTTCTTAAAACTTAGAACTTGGGTTCTTGTTGACTTATGTCCTGTGTCTCTTTGACTCTGCCTTTGCCGTGCAGAAATTAAAGTGGCACTTGAGTCAAGGAATTCAAGGAATAAGCAGCTGTACTTAGCAAAGTGAACAGTTTTTAAAATTAATAAGACTTTTAAAATAAAAAGTTCATTATTTTTCCAGTTTTCACTAAATAACATTCCTATAATTTTTAACAGTACTTTTTGTTTGTTTAAAAAAAAAACCACTGTAAAGCCTTTAATCTGGCTTAATTCCATTGATACTACCTGACAGATCTTTTAAGCCTCATTTGGACATTCGGAGTGAAGTAGAAGAGACGCAGTGGGACATGTTACCCTAGCGCATAGAAATTGATGTAGGATGTAGGTTTCGCTTCTGCCAGACATGAATGGGGTCAAATGGGAATCGGTGTGACTGGGCAGCTCTTCAGGTGAACTCTTCACAACATGTTGATTAAGGAATGTAGTTCTCTTTTAAGTGTTGAAAATTAGGGATCCTAGCGGTCTTGCTTAAGGCTTTTGTGTTCTTAAGACCTTAGTGGCCACTGTTAATGCTGTGCTGATTGGCAGATGATAAGAGAGTGGATTATAGATCAGGAGCTCCTGAGGTGTGGAGCTTGGAAATACTCATTCATTTGATAGCTGGGGCCTTTGAAGTAGGGCTAGCTAAAGGCCACAGGGAAGTGGAAATGGTGTTTTCATTGTACCTCGGAAATAAAAACAAGATTATTGGATAACTATTTCATTTTGGAATAGATGGTATTAGTTCCATTTTAAGACGTGGGAAGACAAGTTATAAGTAATTTACTCAGGTCCATATAATGAGAAATCAACAGCTCCAGACCTTCCTGTAGAAGCCCAAGTCACAGCCTAGTATAACAGTTTTGCCCCAAACCTGTGATTTTACTTTTCCACTGCAGTTCATCCCAGTCCGAAATACTGAATGGAAAAAGCTTCAGAAATAGACAGTTTATCTTTTAAATGGCACACCATTCTGAATAGCACAATGAAACTGCCCTCTGTTCCTAGCTGACCAACCACATGCTGCCTACCTATTAGTTACTGAAGACCCATGTCAGGAAATGAGGCTCACTTGTGTGCTATCAGAGTGCTGCATTCAAAGAATCTTTACATCGTAGATTAGGTTGCCCGTACCATGTACCCCTCACTTCATCTGACCACTCAGGTGTTGTTTACCTCACTCCATCACAAGAAGTACAGTGAGGTCATGAGGGGCAATATTAACTACTTCTATTACAATTTCTTGATATAATTTTGCTGTAATTTGGTATAATTTTGCTGCTTGTTATTCATTGTTAGTGTCTCTAATTTATAAATTAAACTTTACCAATAAGTATATATAAGGAAAAACATAGCATATATAGGGTTTGATAGTGTCTGTAGTTTCAAGAGTACCCATTAAGGGTATTTTGATACATACTACCAAGTATAAGGGGTGAACTCCTGTATTTGCTTGATTGATAGCTTCTCTTATACTCCACACCTTATCCTGGAGCTGTCATATGTGAACAGTGTTTAAAATGTGATATGTTTCTCTAATCACAAGTAGAACTGTGATTTCTGTTGGCAGTTGAGTAATTTAGGATTATTTCTTTGCCTTTTTTTTCTTGCAGTGCTTGTCTTTTAGAATGCCATGAATATGTGGTCTATACTCACATGTACACACACAGGTAGTTACAGCTAGTGTATGATTTCTTTCACATACTGTGTTCTTTTTGTTATTCTTTGGCATCTCCCCTTGTTATAGTCTAAACCAAAAGGCACATCAGCACTGATTATTGATTACAGAGTCATACTAACTATGAAGTAGAGCCTAAGTAAACTATCTACTGCTCAGTCTATACCTCTTGTCATTTGAAATAATTTTTCCATGTGTTTAATGTTACATCTTTCTAATCTTTAATAGGAAAATACACAGTGACCATTCAGAATTGAAAATTCCCAAATCTAAAATTATCTAAATTCTGAATTTTTTTAGACAATTGTGTTTAACACCACAAGTGGTCAGTTTGACATAACATGTTTCAAGTAATAGTGAAAGTATATGTACATTGGAAACACTGTTTAAAATTGCCTTTGGACTGTATGAATACTAAAACAAATGAATTCCACAATTAGATTTGTACTCCAACCTCAGGATACCATGTATGTAAATATTGCAAAATCTGAACCCTGAAACCCATCTGATTCAGTTGCAGGTGTACTTACTATTATATGAAAAGTTAGTTGTAGTTGTACTTTTTAAAGATTATCAGACTTGGTTAAAAGAATTTCTCCTTTATGAGAAGCTGAGTAGTTTAGTAAGGAGCATCTCCTAGGCCAGTAACCCATGGAGTGTATTGCTGACCTTAGAAACAACTCTATAAAGCCTGGTCCTTTCAGTCTTCCAATCCCTTACCTTCAGAAGAACAATCCTAAGAAGTTGCATTCTTTGTCAAGTTAGAGTGAACAGACTATCTAACCACTCACTTGAGCCAAAGAATTCTCTACTTTCTATTGTAACGAAAGTTACTTTTTGTTTTGAAGTTTGCTTGGCTCCGCTTTGCACAGAGGTAAGTGATAGGTTACTGTCTTCATTTGAATAGTGGGTTTGCATGGACACAGTACTGCTGACTCATGATAGTTTCTTGCCTACCTTGCTTTTCATTTTCCTTGTTGCTCAGCTTCAACCTCATGCATGCATCTCTCTTTACACTTTGATTTTTCTAATCTCTCACTTTGGTTTGCTACATTTCTTCCTGTGCCCCTCAGGAAAACTTTTTTTTTTGGGGTGGGGGACGGTGGTTGTGAGATGGCCCAATGACACATAAACACAAAGATCTGAGTTCAATCACCAGAACTCATGTGCGGGGCATGCATGATCTTGTACTATCTGTGTCCTTTCTCACGCTCTTTCTCTCATGCATCTCACACATTAATAATAGCTTAAAATTAAATTATAATTTGGTCAAATGTCCTCAAATATTGTCTCAATCCAACTTGAGTAAGTAGGGTGTCATAACTCCGTAGTGTTCAATTGTTGGGATGTTTGTCTGTTGTTGGTTGCATGTTGCCTGAGTCAACAATCTGGAAGTTCCCTTTTGTGAGAGAAACCTACTATTCAAATGCACAGTAGGTAGGACCTAAGACCTAAGGGAAAGATTTAAATCTTCAGCTACTGCCTTTATGGAATGTTTGAGTCCTTGTTCTCTTTGCCTTAATAATTTCAGGGTCCAAAATGTTCATGATATTCTTTGAAATCTTTTAACAAATAGCAGAGGATTATCTTATCCCCACCTAATATAATTATGAACATTTAGAATAAAAACTGAAATTGAGATTAGTTGCTGCCTGTGTCAGTTTGGGCTGCTCTAACAAAGAACCATCGATTGAGTGGCTTGTGCAGTCAATAATATCAGGATGCTGACCTGTAAAGATTTATCACTTATATTGGTTTAATAAAACGCTGATTGGCCAATGGCTCAGGCATATTCCTAGCTAGCTCTTACATCTTAAATTAACCCATTTCTATTAGTTTATGTATTGCCATGTGGTCGTGGCATTACCTCATTTCCTATATGTTTTGTTTCCTTGGCGTCTGGCTGGCATCTGCAGACTGAGCCTTTCCTCTTCCCAGAATTCTCCTAGTCTGGTCGCCCCTCCTATATTTCCTCCTGGCTACACTGCTACTTAAATTTTATAGTAAAGTTCAGAGCAATAATTTTTTAGTTTCTGCTTTTTGACTTTCAGTGTTGGCGAATTGTTATAGTGATCAGATATTTATTTAAGTAGCTAATATGAGAATGACTATTATAAATTTGATTCAATAATTTAGTTAAGTACAACAACAGCTTAACTTTATTATCTGAAATATTGCTACTAATAGAAACTCAACATAAGTGAGAAAAAGCACAGAGTAGCCAACCAAATGCATGGAAATTAATATATTTAAATGTGAAAGGTTCAGTTCTTAGTGAGAACCTTTTTAAATTTACCTTTGTCTCATTGTTTTCCACTTCAGCATATACCTACTGTGCGAAAAACAAAGATGGCAAATTGATTAAAATGTTTTTTTAAAAAGTAAATTAAATGCCCATGACCCAAAGGTAATAATAATGTAAATTTTGTTGTATTTCTTCCTAATCTTTTTATTTAATCTCCCCCATTAGTTATGCTATAATATATGTACAAATTACATTATGCTTTTTGCTTAACATAGTAAACAGTTTTCTTCTAAGTACATTCCTGTAGCTCTGTTACGAAGGCACAGTGCAGCTCTTGCAAACATGCAGTCATTTTCCTGAGACAAAATGCAGAAAGTGGGGACCATGTGGTATTGAATGAAACTGCAAAGTACTGACTATTAGTATTAAAGGAAATTGGGCAGCCATCCATCTGAGTTTTGCCTGGTGAATTGCTGTCCAGAATACATCTTCTTGCTATTGTTTCTGGCCTCCCACTGATATACAGAGCAGCAAAATAAATCTTAAAGCATAAATAGAACGACTCCCTCCCAAGTTTGAGACTGTTATTTTAGCATAAAATCTATACTCCATTCTATCACCTAGAAGGCTTGGCGCAATCTGGTCCTTTCTTACCTTCCTCTTGAGTTTACCGCTTAGATTTTTTGTTGATGATGCTGCCTTGTTGACTTTTTAGTTACTGCGATGTTATGATTCTTTAAGCATTTATGCTTTTGGACATGCTATTACTTGCTTGAACTGCCCTTTTCTCCATTTCCTAACCATTAGGATGCTGTTTTTTTTCATATATATATAATTAGTGAAGTCTCATATTTCACTATTTTTTTTTATGTGCTATCACTTCCTGCAATTTATTTTTTTATTAGAAAATGGTTAAATTCTACTCTGGCTAAAATAGAAGCATCAACAAGGCAGGGCTTTTGACTTTATTGGACTTAATTTTGAATCAAATATATAACCAGGCCAACGTACCTGTGACATGTTGGGCTCTTCATAAATGCCTGTGAATGAGTGACTGAGAGGTAGCCTAGAAATAGATGTTCCTAAAGGGTTCTAGTATCACTGGAGTTGAGCTGTAAAAGCATCCTAATAAGATTAATTTTGAATTATCTAGTAAGAACTATACTATATATTCTACTTTAGAAAAATTGACTTATAATTTAGGGGCTAGAGAGATGCCTCAGTGACTGAAGCACTTGCTATGCAGTTATGCGGACCTGAGTTTGGATCCTAAGCACCACAGAACAGACCAAAGGTGGTTCCCCGATGTCCTGTCACCTTGTTAGGGTGGTGGGCAGAGCTGGAGGCTTATTGCCTGCCTGACAGAATACAAACACTCAATTTGTAAGCTCCGTCCAGGTTTCAGGAGAGACTTTGGCGTAGGGCAGAAGTGATGGAGGGGACACCCAGTGCACTGCCCTACTAGTTCATCCGTGCTTGTGAACATACACATGCATGTACCACATTCCACACACACCAGAGTCAGTGTGTGGATAGAGCCCTCCTACTGCGTCATGGACTTGTACAGGGTGGTAAAGAGTTTGTGTGGACCTACACGGATCTTCCAAGTTGGGGCCTAACAAAGACATTTCCCCTGCTTCTTTTAGCTCTCATAGTAGACATCCTGTTTGTCTTTCAAGGCTGCTTTTATTTCACTTTGACTTTTTGTTGATAGTTTTGCTATTTAAAAAGCTGACCTAGGCCAGGCCCAGTCGTGCAAGCCTTAATCCCAGCATTCAGGAAGTAGTTTGAGGCCGGCCTAAGCTACATAGTGATATCCTGGACAGCCAGGACTACATAGAGAGATCCTGTCGCAAATAAAATAACATAAAATGACCTCCAAACATAAGGTTGAGTCCTTGTCTAATGTTCATAAGCACACAAAAACTATAATGTAGCTCAAGAAGATTATGTTGGAATGATTCACAGAACATGGGAAAATGAAATGCCATATTTATGATTCTAGACATTAGAAAGGCTATATTCAGACATGAGATAGTACTGCTTGCTGTGAAGTCAATGTTAATGAATCAACAATCTTAAATAAAACCTTTTAAAGTAGAAACACGTGTAACAAGATCTTGTTGATCAGTTGATGAAAGCTGTCGTGACCAGAGGCTCGCAGGAACCTAACCCTGTCTTTCCCCTAGGAGCAATGCTTCAGTGTTTCGCGGCGACTTAATAGACCATAACTACCGCGAATAACGAGAGTCAACTGTGAGTTAAAGTTCTGGGCTTGATTAGAAATAGCAGGAAGTTCCTTCTCGTTTGTTAATTGTAATTTAGAAACTTGATTGGTGTGTGTATATCCATTAAACTAAGAGGAAAACTGAATTATTTTGGTTCAGTGATCCTTTTGAGCACTTACTATATGCCAGTAACTATACTGCCTTTGCAGTATACACATACACACAAAGTAAAATAGTCAGCTTCAGAAAAATTAGAGTACTGTTCCGTTTTTAACTGACCAACTGGCCCCTGACTGTGCTGTGATTCTACTGAGTGACTCAGTGAATTGAAGAACTTCTATACTTGTCATTCTGTAAAAGATGCACATATGATCAGATCTGGGGAAAAGCATGTAGTTCCTGTGTCCTTCACATACAGAATCAGAATATTAGCAGAAAATTTGGGGAGGACTACTAGAGTCCACAAGGAGAACCCGCCCCTCCTGGGTTCTTAACCTCACTAATAAAAGAGTTTAAGAGCACACTCAGAAGAAACCTTAGGGCAATTTTATTGAGGGCAGGCAAGCTATAAAATCTCAGCAATCACCTGGAGAAGAGAAAGTGCCTCTTAGAGTTAGGCCCTGATTCAGAAGCAGGAAGCCACTGCCAAAAACAGGGGTTGGAAAACTTTAGACAAAGCGTGAGAAAACTCAAAACATCAGGTGTACATGTTCTCAAAAGAAATGAAGAAAAGGGAAGCGATAAGAGAGCAGCTGTACAGAGGGCGGGAATTCTGGGGGAGGGGAGGTCCTTTATCTCAGCAGAGGAGTACATATTCCTCCCGATTTTAAAGATGCATTAGGTGAAACTGCCTTTCTCAGGGTGATCCCTTAACCCTTAACATTGACTTGCTCAATTGAATTAACTCCCAAAGGAGAAAACAATGGTTTGTTTCCACTGAGAGGTAGATTTCATATCTGTGATTCAAGGACTTTTTCCTGCCTCTTCAACAACTCTTCTCTGAAGAGCTAACCCTATAATTAGGAGATGGGTTGAAATTGGGGGAAATATGTAATAAAAGTTTAGACATCCAGTTCCAAAGCTGCTCACTAGAAGGAATTAATGTAGCTTTAGTTCTCCACTTTACACCTTTCTGTTGGACATCAAGGCAGGGTTTTAGGAGGCAGGAAAGCAGAAGTCCCTGGTTTTCTTGGAAAGAGAGCTGAGGTATGAGCTCATGCCAGGGAAGAAGGCGGGTCATGGGAGGTCTGGAAGTTTAAGAAGTCAGTAGTCCCAAGCAGGTAAGAAAGAAAGACATAGGCTATTCACTCCAACAAAGGCCTAAGGCACACACAAAGCCATGCACAGGAGGACATAGATACATGCAGACAGGCATATAGACAGACACACGTGGGCAAAGACCTCTCTCCTCAAGACCACATTTATATAAAGCCCATGTGAAAGTTGCATTTTGACAAAAATAGCCGTGTAACGGATAACATCACTCTACCCTTAGGGTTCCCTGATTTGTGGTGTGCTTGCTTCATAGCCCCTTGAATGTCTAGCATTAGCTATGCTGGACATCCATAATATCCCCAGCAATGCCATAGTATCTCAACATACATTGTCCTTTGTGGCCAGCCCTCTGCCGCCAACACCGGGACATTTCAGGAACTGGTGCTTTGTGCTCCCTATCCCACCTGACCAGTTTCCCATTCTCACCTTGAAGGTTTCCCCTTCTGGGTTCATCCGTGTGATAACCAACCAAAAGATTACAAGCTTTGACATACAGAGTTGAGGGAGTTTCATCCATAGATAGCATCTTATGTAGTAGATTTTATATCATTGATTTAATAATTGAACTCGAACTTTGGTCCCTTTCCTGTAACTGAAGGTTAAGTGACTAAAAATTCTAATCCTTTAATCGTGTCTTTGGAGTTTCCTGTGACTAGATTCTATAACAAACCATCTGTCACTTTGAGCTTTTGAACCATCGTCCGGAATGAGCAAAGAATCAGATGATACATTCTGTATTATATAACTGAAAGGCTGCCTTGTGAAGCAGGAAATACACTGGAGTATAGGTGTTTATAGCCAAAAGGAAGAGTGTGTGCAAAAGCACCAAAATGAAAGAATTTGCAAGAAATAAAATGTCATTTTAGTCAAGGTAGTCTGTCCTTTTGAAGTAGGAAATGATTGAAAAGTTGAGAAGTGAGCTCTGAGCTCATCGTGCAGGGCAGCGGGAGCAGAAAGTCACAAGTTCTGTTCATGTTAAGGCCTTAGGGCATGTCTTATAGGAAATTCCAAACAGAGTAGACACGACTATCATGAATTCCTGTGTCCTCAGACATGTTTCTTCTGTTCTTGGTTTCATCTACCCTTACCCCAACATATGGTATTGCAAGCTTTAAACATTGTATTATTTTAGCCGTAAATGTTTCAGTATCTTTCTAAATGTAAACTTGAAAGTTAACATAATCCCAATGACATCTCAACATTTTTATCAAATTCTTTTATATCAAATATCAGTCATTGCTCAGATTGCCAGTTCTGTAGGATAAGAGCAAGTTGTTGCTATTTCTTTCCATTTAGACATGTCCTATTATAACCTAGAGTGTTATGATTTAGGAAATAGTGCACAAGGTTTGTATTTACCATTGTTTGTAACAATGTAGTGGCAAGGACCCTGATGCGAGTCCTGGCACAGCCGACTCATGGCACTGCCTTGAGTAGCCTTGCGAAAGATGGCACATGCTAATGTACTTTGACGAGATATCCATCGTGGAAAAAGAGCCAAATGGGCTCTGAATGGGTGGATTGAAGGCTGTCCAAGGGAACACGGATCAGGGAGGGACGTTTGTGATAGTCATGCCACAGAAGACTGTTAAGTTACACTCAAGTTTGCAGTAGAGTGCGGAGAGTTTAAAACGTTAGATAAACTGATGGTAACATTTGATTACCCTAAGAGAAAGATAATGATTATTAAATTTAAATGACTGGTAAATAGTGAGCCCACTCAGTAAAACAGGAAAGTCTTAGTGGGGCGGTTGGTGTTTGGGAAGATTAAATGATGTGGATATTTTGTGTGGTAGAAAAAGGAAAACTAGAAAGATGACTTATAAATTTGAGGGAGCATTCAATCTGCTATTTTAAAGATAACTATCACTTCATTTAAATGAGGGGTAGTGGAGAATTAATGTGCCCAATCTCCTGCAGAGTTTGTGTCACTTTGGCTTATGTCAGGACTCCACGCAGCGTGCCAGGGCCTGGCATCTAGTAAGTGCATTGAAGTGTTGCCTGGGTGCGCATCCAAGCTTTGTAAGGCTTAAGTAGCAGTGTCTGCATTGCAGTTGTCACCTGCTCATTTCCCTGCAGTGTCTTCACAAATCGGAAACTTAGTAAATATTTGTAGAATAAATAAATAATCTGGTTTGTTTACAAGGGCTTTTTTCCCCTCCCTTAGTTTGCGGTGGTATCAACATCCGTCAGAAGAAGAATTGAGAATCCTTGCAGGGAAGCAGCAGAAAGGAAGAAGTAAAAAAGACAGGTGAGTTAACTTGATGAGCTTCTAACATGAGACATTTAACAGCATTGTGCAGATATAGTTTATGCTTTGATTAAATAGATGTTTATTAACTGTGTTGTAAGTAGTTGATAAATTCCAGATTGAACCCATGCAAATTCCAGTAAAATTGAAATTAGAATATAAGCACAAAATAATTATTTTACTCAAAGAGTAACTTTATTATTGAATAGTTAATGGATTTGACATCAGAACCCATGTAAATCTCACTACGTGAAAACAGTATGTAAAGACAATTGTTATGTTACTTAAAACTTGCTAACTTGTTTTTTATTTAAATTATGAAAACATTATTTACAGGTATTTACTTGGGTTGATTAAGAGAATAGTTGCAATGATGTCTACAAATCTTTCAAAGATGTCACTTGTGAATCTTTGCTACCACTATTGCTAGATATCATGCCACCGCCTTACCTCGTGTTTCTGGGTAGATTGGACTATTGACTTAGTGTCCTCATATTCAGAAGAACGGAGGTAGCTATGACTTTGGAGGATCCAGTCATTGCTTTTCCTCTAGGTGCTACTGAGCAGAAGCTCTAGCAGTGAGCTTTAACCCTCAGCCTAGCGCTTTCTATTTTGAATATATACTAATAACAAGCCTCATTGTTAGTACTCATTGTTAAGTCAACTTTGATTGGACGTAGTCATATTGAAGAGCTTTTTGGGCTTTAAAATTGTACATCTGTAGTTAATTCTGAGAAAGTCAGCATTGATGTCCCCTCCACGTTAGCTTTAATTTCCTCAACTGGCCTTCAACTAAGGCATTTTCTTCTTCATTTATTATAATATACACTGAAGTTCATTGAATTATTAGTCCTGAACCTTACTCTTCTTAAATTTCACTAGTTCTTCAAAAACGTATCAACCAATGTTCTAGTTCCCAAAATACTTTATATACAATTGCAACTTAATAGAGATAACCACCGTACTAATTAGATAACCACCGTATTAACTTAATTGACATTTTCTCCAAGAGCACTGCATGCGTACAGTACACACATTCTGACAGAAACTCAATAAAAATAATTTACAAATTACGAAATGAATTTCCCAAGTTTATATACTTAAGGATCAGAATTTTAATTCTGTTAGTTAGTGTTTAGTTGTTTTTAAACTCTGAAACTCTGCCGATGGCCATTGTTATCCTGGCAAACAACTGTGGGATTCAATTATGCAGTATATTATTCATTTTGTGAATATTTGGATTCTTTTTGCATGCCTTATAATCTGTTGTTTTCCTTTTTTAGACTGGGTTTCATGTAGCCCAGGCAGGTAGCAGAAGACAGCCATGTATCACCACTCTGGTTCATGGCATCCCGGGACCAAACCTAGGGCAGGCAGTGTTCGGCTGCCCTGCATGCCCAGCCCTTGCAGGATTTCCCGGTGTTGTAATTACAGAAAGATGCGGTGGTGATGCTGTCGTCTTACTCACAGCAATAGTCATGGTTGGGTTTGCCTACTGAAGTTCATCACTGAGATCCCCCCATTTTTATTCAAGAGGAAATATAATATTATTAAAATAATAATAAAAATAGTCTTATTAAAACTCGGCTTATTGCTTTCTATATTCATTTCATTGCCCTTACAATGTAAATTTAGGAGTGACACAAGTAAACTCAGAGATATTTGCTGCTCTTCTCTGTCTGTAAGTCTTTGTAGTCACCTCCAGTGGTTACCTTTTATGTTTCTGAATGTCTTACGAACATAAATTTTAATATACTCATTCATCTCTGGCCTACCTACAATTACAACTGTGTTTGTGTGTATAGGTGTGTACATCATTTCAAAGAGAATTTTCTCTTCTGTTCCTTTAATCTTGTGTCTACGAAAGAGATATTAGGTTGTTTTTAAGACTGCAAAAGAGAATAGGAAAAATGGGTGTGAAACACTATACTAGCCAGCAGGATTTGTTTCTCTTGCTAGTTTGGATAAATTTTCCTCTGGCCACTTACATAGTTACTTTTTACTTGAGCATTTTGGAGCCTGCTTGGGAAAACTGTTTTTGAGTATCTGACCTCATCTAGGGTAACATTAGAACAAATCTTAAAATCTCTTTTGCATTTAGTAGGATGTAAGTACTTAGATAATTAAATAATTTGGTTTTGTGTCACTTGTCTAATTTTGCAGAAAATACAATGGTCATATTGAAAATAAGCCACTAACCATTCCAAAAGACATTGACCTTCATCTAGAAACCAAATCCGTTACAGAAGTGGATACTGTAGGTACGTGCTCCACTTACAGTCTGTGGCAGCGAGTACCCCTTGTTGTGGTTATGGTTTTGTTTATGGGGTAAGATTTGTGTATTTTCCTAATCGTGAATTCATTCTAGGGTGTGAAGTCTAACATGTGAACCTAACAGCTCCAAATGACTTTACTCAAATGAAATTTTTCTTTTCTCTTTATATGGTATTATTATTTTTCCCACTTCTGGAAAAATAATAAGTAGGTAAGTTTCTCAGCCTTTTTATAGCTTTTGGTTATTAGGCTGAAATCACAGTCCTGTAATCGTAACTTCCAAAACTTATTTTCTATAATAATCTACTTTAATAATGCAGTTTAAACTGCATTTGCATATTGAGGCATCTGTGTTTTAATAATTCAACTATTTTAATAGTGTTAGATATTAAGAAGTTGAAAAAGTTATTCACAAATCAATTTTATCCATTGAATATATCCAAATAAATAATTTGCTCTTCCTCCTCGGTTTCTATAATAATATGACTACAATGATTTTAAGTTTACAATGAATTTTATATGAAGCTCATTGAATCCTAGATGGGGAGACTTCTGACGTGGTGCCCCTCACACTAGTTTTCAAACCTTATATGTGCGTATTACTGAAGAGATCTTTAAAGATTCCTTATTCTCTTTAAACATTCATTGACTCTAGAATAGGCTCTGGAAATTTGACTTCAAAAGTGAAGTCAATCTGAGGTCATCTGCCAATAAAGATACTTTGACTTCTTTCTTTTCAATTTGTATACTATTGATGGTCTTCAGTTCAGCAATAAGCTCTAGGTAAGATTACACGCTCTATATATTGAATAAATATGAAGTGAATAGACACTGTCTTTTTCTTGGTTTTACTGGAAAGTCTTTGAGTTTTTCTCAGTTTAGGTTGATTTCAGCTATGGACTTGCTGAAAATTGCCTTTATTATGTTGAAGTATGACCTTTGGATCTCCAGTCTATCTAGGATTTTTATCATGAAGGAGTGTTAAATTTTGTCAAAAGCCTTTTCTGCTTCTAAGGAGATGATCATGTGGGTTTTTTTTACTTAAACATGGTCATTAGCTGGATTACATTTATGCAGTTACACATGATGAACCATTCCTGCAGTTCTGGAATGAAGTCAACTTGATCATAGGAGGTGATCTTTTTTGATGTGTTCTTAGATTCAGTTTGCAAATATTTTATTGAGTATTTTTGCATTTATGTTCATTTCTTCATTTTCTGTCTTGGGGGATAATTTGAGGAGTATTGGTGTTAATTCTTTGTTAGTATTCTGTACTAAGTTAGGTTTTCCTATTGATAAAATACAGATTTTTAAAGTCTCTCCTTATGATTCACTGGATTTCCTAGTTGTCTGTTGTGATAACTCCCTTTTTAATCTCTCATTTTAATAATTTGGATATTCGCTCCCTTTTAGTCTTACTGATTTTCTCAATCACCTCTTCGTTTCATTGGTTTATTTTATTGATTTCAATCCTGTGTTTGATTATTTCTTTCTATACCCTTTTGGGTGTCATTCCTTCTTATTTTAGAACTCTCAGGTGTGCTGTTAAGTTGCTCATGTCATCTCTAGTTTTTTTATATCGGCCTTTGTCCTGTATGAATTTGCCTCTTAGAACTGCCTTGATTGTGTCTCATCATAGATTTGAGTGTATTGTGTTTTTATTTAAATTCAGTTCTAAATATTTTTAATGTCCTTCTTAATTTCTGTCTTGTAACACATTTTTTCATTTCATACTGTGTTGGTCATTTTCTATGAATTTGTAAGCTTTTTGATATTGCTGTCATTGTTGTCCATCTTTAATTCGTGATGATCAG
>JAQHUG010000056.1:6208233-6223145 GCA_028555095.1 Dicrostonyx torquatus | reverse complement strand
AGTCATACATGTATACAATGGATTATGATCATATCCTTCCCCATGTAACTTCTCCTGAACCTTCTTCCAACATATTTTCCCCCAAACTTCCTGTTCTCTCTCTCTTTTTAAACAAGCTATAAGACCGATTAATGCTGCCCGTATGTGTATAGGCATGGGGCCATCCATTAGAACATGGGTGCCACAGGCTACTTCCTTGAGGTAGAATGATGTTTCCTTCTCCAGTAGCTGTCATTGTAAAAGCCTTTCAGTAAGGGGCGGGGCTTTAAAAGACCCTCCCTTGTGTGTGCTAGAACTTTGACTGGCTTGTTCTGGCGCACTCTGTACAGATCTGGGAGTGTGTGATTGTGCTAACCATGCTCCTCCCCATCCTCCAGCTCTCTACCTCCGACTCACCGGGCCTCTGGAGGGGTGGGGAGGGCAGTCAGTCAGTTACTAGCTCTTTGACTAGTAATGAGTTTCTGCTTCCTGCTCTAAAAAGAAGCTTCTCTCACCAAGGTTGAATGTAAAATGAGTCTATAGGTATAAAAATGCCTAGAAGGCCACTTGACAGTATGACCGTTTTGTAAAATAGTATCAGGGTCCACCCGAGGGTCTGTTTCCTCTGCAGCTGTGAGATGACAGTACCATGAGGTTTTACTATGGAGCAAGCCTCAACTCCAATTAAAAGGCAGGTAGTTACGCTATAGTAGCCATGCTACTGTTGCACCAGTGGGCACAGTATAACCTGCCAGGTGGGTGCAGCATGCACGGTCCAACTCTGAAAAAGAGCATTGCTGTCTTTTCTCCTGTAGTGGTCCACATAGCACTTTGTACCACTGTGACCAACTAGTTTCCTGTTTGGCCTGAGATTGATTTCTTTATGGCCTGTAGCCCAAGTATGTGGTGTCTTACACAGTAGGGTTTTAACATCTGTCTACGAAAGGTAACGAGTGCAGTGGCAATAGCCTGTGTTGTTTTGTGAGACCTCTTGGCTTCCCTAACTAATAACTCCTAGGGAAGCATCCCGTGCCTTGCACTATGGTTTTCATTTACTAGCAGGTGTCTCCTGGGAGCGGCCTTGTCCATCTATGCAGGGTTCTTCTGCTCAGACTACTGATTGTAAATTAGCTTGCTAAACTAGTAGGTTCCTGTAATGCATTTTATACATTATTGGCTTTGGTTAACCCACCTATTTATCTTTCCTCTTGCCCATTTTCCCACCCACATCCCCCCTTTAACTTTCCAAACTTCTTTCTTTCATTTCACATGCTTTATAATAGGCTTACATTTGTTTTTTTCATGCACGCTTCCGTACATGCTCCTAGCTGCTAAACCTCCTCACCCCCACTATTTCAGCTCTCTGCTCTTTTTACCTATAATCTACTCTTCCCTCGTCTTTAAAATTTCCTGGCTTCAACTTGTCTTCCAAGTTTGATATACAAAACAAAAGTTTGCAACTAGGATACAACCATGGGGGAATTTGGGACTTGATAGCAGTTTTCCAGTTCTGTTCTTCTATCTGCAGGTCTATTTTGTAGTTCTTTGTACCCAAACAACATTCCACTGTGTGTATATCCCGCATTTTCCCTATCTCTTTACCTGTTGATGTATTCTGTATATTCTACAATTTTCTTGCTATTGTCAATAGAGGAGCAAAGTGTAGCCAGCTTTCTTTGGGGCCCCCAACCAGCTCCCAGGTCATGACACAGAGACTTATTAGCTATGAAAGCTCGTTTCTTTCTTACTGACTCTCATAATTTAACCTGTTTTTCTTCATCTACATTTTGCCTTAGGACTTTTAACCTTTGTTTTATTCTCTAAGTCCTACTCTGTGTCTGCTGGCTGACTGGCTGGCTCTGGGCATCTCCCTCTTTTTCTCCCTCATTTTGTTCTCCTACTCAAGCCTAGATTCCTCCTCCTACTTAATTTCTTTGCCTGCCAGCCTCACCTCTCCTGCCACTGGCTATTGAGCTTTTTATTAGACCAGTTGGGTGCCATAGCAGGCAGAGCAACCTATCGTTACATTATTAAACAAATCGGCATAAACAGATGTCTATACATATTTAAACAAATGCGGCATAAGCAAATTTAACACATCTTTGCCTAGTTAAAGTAATCCCACAACAGCAGGTAACATCATTGTGCCAGTGTTTCTCTAATGTAGAAGAGGAAGTGCTGCTAGTGTGTCCCGGAGCAGTGTAGCTGGGGCATTGGTGGTTTTTGTACAGAACTTCCTGAGATGCCTCCAGACTGATTTCCACCACCAATATGTAAAAGTTCCCTGCCACGTCCATGGCGGCGTTTGTTGTCATTTGTATTACTGGCGATGACTGTTTAGATTAGGGTGAGATGGAATTTTTTTTAAGTTTGCATACTCTGAGTTCTTTTATTTAACATAAAACATTTGAAACCTTTTCATTGCATGTTCATAATTTTTATTTTTATTCTTTAGTAGTATTTAAGTATACTGTTACAACACTTTCAAATAGTATGTTTATTTAATAATTTAAATATATGAGTTGTGCCAGTTTGAAGCCATACAGTTACTATTAATAATTATAGATGGGTATTTATGTGAGCACGAGTTCTGTAACTTTTTCTTAAATAATAGAGGGAGATTTTCATGCAGATTGAATGTCCAAACATATTCGAACCTGGAGAAGACGCCAAAGTGTTTGTCCCCATTTTTACCCCTTGAAAGTACTGGGGAGGTCTTGTTTACAGCTCAACTGTCCAATACTGTCAGATTTTCTTTTCTATTTCTTTTTTATTTTTATTCATTTTACATACCAGTCACAATTCTCCCTCCCTTTCTCACACCCACGGGAAGTCAACAAAGCCTGGCCCATCAGGTTATGGCAGGACCAAGCCCCTTCCCCTGTAACAAGACTGAGGATGGTATCCCACCCAAAGGGTGCACATTCACACCACAGCGACACTTGCTCAACTATGTTCATAGCAGCATTATTCGTAAAAGTCAGAAAATGTGGTGCATTTACACAGTAGAGAATGACTCAGCTGTAAAAAGCAATGACGTCATCAAATTTGCAGGCAAATGGATGGATGTAGAAAAAACTGACCTGGGTGAGATAACCCAGACCCAGAAAGACAAACACGGTATGTACTCACTCATGAGACCACACCTATTCTAGCAAGGCCACACCTTATAATAGTACCACTATGGGCGTTCTTTTATTTCCTTGCCTTGTTTATTCCTAAGAATTTTGAGTTTATTTTATTATGGGTATTTTAAGTAGAATTTTCTTTTTTCAGGGTGTTTGTCATTGGTATATAGGAGGGCTACTGTTTTTCTGTTTTGTATCCTCCCATTTTGCTGATGATGAGTTTATTTTTGGCTAAGTTTTAGGGTCTCTTATGTAATGTCATCTGNGGTGTATTTTTTTGTGTTTGGGTGAAATATTTTGAAAATATCTGTTAGGTCCATTTGGTTTATAATGTCAGTTAGCTTCAGCATTTCTCTGAAATGTCTGGGTGCCCTGTCTATTGACTAGAGTAGGTATTGAAGTTGTCCTCTATCACAGTTTGGGGTCAGAATGTGATTTTAGTTGTAGGAGTATTTCTTTCATGAACTTGGGTTTGGTGCATAGATGTCAAGGATTTCAATGTCCTCTTGGTGGATTTTCCTTTGATGAGTTTGTAGTGTCATTCCTTATTCCTTCTTTTGGTTTGAGATATATTATGCCACATATTTAAATGTCTACATTAGCTTAAACAATTCTTTAGATAATGCATAGAATATTATTTTGTAATTTAGTTTTTTTAGGACTGAGTCATGCCAACTTCCACAAAACCATAGCATCTTATATAAAATTATTTTATGATATAAAGTAACATCAGAATCTTTATTAGTTTAGGACTGACTATTAATCATATAAAACTTACAAGTATCTGTAGGGGAAACCTATAACAGTCAAATGATAGTGAAGAACTTTGAAAATCAGTTTCATAAGCTCAGTTAAATATTGATAGCCATCCTTTCTCTTTTTACTTTCTCATGTAATTTTCAAAACACCTTGATATTTTGATCAGCCATTGTCATGTTTGTTTCTGAGTTCTGTATGTGTGTCTGTGAAGAATTTTGCTGGGATTTTGATGGGCATTGCACTGGATCTGTAGATTGCGTTTGGTAAGATTGCCATTTTTACTACTCTGCCTACCCAAGAGCACGGGAGAGCTTCCACTTTCTGGTGTCTTCAGTTTCTTTCTTCAGAGATTTAAAGTTCTCCTCATACAGGTCTCCCACTTGTTTAGTTAGAATTAATCCAAATCTTATGCTATTTGTGGGTATTGTGAAGGGTGATGTTTCTCTGAATTCTTTCTCAGCCCATTTATCATCTGTGTAAAGGACGGCTAGTGATTTTTTTTTTTGAGTTAATCTTGTGTCCTACTATATTTCTCAAGGTGTTTATGAGTTGTAGAAGTTCCTTGGTAGAATATTTTGGGTCACTTATGTAAACATCATAGCATTAAAAAATACTGAGAATTTGACTTCTTTTCCGATTTGTTTCCCCTTGATCTCCTTTTGTTGTCTTATTGCTCTAGCTAGAACCTCAAAAACGATATTGAATAGATATAGAGAGAGTGGACAACCTTGTCTTGTTCCTAATTTCGATGGACTCACTTTGAGTTTCTCTCAATTTAGTTTGATGTTGGCTGTTGGCTTGCTATATAGTGCCTTTATTGTGCTTAGGTATTTTCCTTGTATCCCTCCTCTCTGCAAGAATTTTATTGTGAAGGAGTGTTGAATATTGTCGAAAACTTTTTTCAGCATCTATTGAGATGCTCATGTGTTTTGTTTTGTTTTTTCTTTCAGTTGGTTTATATGGTGGATTACATTGATAGGTTTTTATATGTTGAACCATCCCACATCTCTGAGATGAAGCCTGCTTGGTTGTGGTAGATGAGTTTTCTGACATATTTTTTTGTTTCAGTTTGCCAGTATTTTATTGAGTGTTTTTGCATCAATGTTCGTGAGTGAGATTGGTCTGTCAGAAAATTTATTTTGAATGATGGAATCATTGGTTGAAAGGTTGTGGTTTTATGTAAAATCAACATAGTATCAGTTTTTCTTTAAGAGAATAGGTGTGTGTGTTTATTTACTATTATGTGCAGTAACTCACACATTACTATCATTCAGTGGTTAAAAGCAAAGTTTAAATCTGAAATAAATATAAACATTTTATATTTTAAACCAAATTGAATTTATTGAAGTTAAGGTTAACATAGTTAGATAGACCAAAGAAAAATTATTTATATAATTTCTATATAAATAAGCTGATTGTTTAAGAGAACACCAATATATTTGTATTCATTTTTAATAGCAATTTAAGTAATTTATAGTAATCAGTTCAACATTGTTTTTATTACTTAATTTATGAGCTATCAAAATTAATGTTACGTGCTGAACTTTTCAGTCTCCTGCAAGCATACTTAAGGTTATATGGGTAGATCCTCATAAGCTTTAAATTTAACTAAAACTTTTCTTGCCCTTTTATTTTTCAGCATTGCATTACTTTCCAGAATATCAGTGGCTGGTTGACTTCACAGTGGCTGCTACCATTGTGTATTTGGTAACTGAAGTCTACTATAGCTTCATGAAGCCAACACAGGAAATGAATATCAGCTTAGTCTGGTGCCTCCTGGTCTTGTCTTTTGCAATGTATCCTTCAAACCATCATTATAATGTTGTGAACTTACTGTTTTTTGAACTTAGACCATTTGACCTTGTGTTTAATTTAAAACAATTTTATCAGTTGTTAGAGAATTTTCCTTTGTTTGAATACAGAATTTTAGGATACACCAAATTTATTCTTCAACAGTTTCTTTCATATATAGTATCATTTGATCATATTCAATGGAAATTCTTTATGTAACTTCTTAAAACTTCAAAGTAGTTGCATAGTTTAAAATTTTAAATATAGAGATAGATGCCACATCTTTCCATTCCTTTTTCATCCAAATAGAATGTCAGAAAGGCCAGCAGACATTTTAACCTTTTTAAGGGGCTTTTTGTGCTGGTGGGTAGGTGGCTTTCCTGCTGTGTGCTTAATTACTCTTTGACACTGGGACATTCGATGTCACCATTTTTTCTTTTGCTCTTACATTCACCCCAATAGAGATAGCATTTTAATAAGTTTCAGTGAGCTTTACATTGATACTTGTAAAAATATTGTTGTAGCAAAACATATTTTTTTACTTTCCTTGAATGGTTTATTTTTCCTCTATGGAGACTAAGCTTTGCTAGAACAGCGGTCCATCAGTAGATCAGCACATCATTTCCGTTTGGTTTCCTATGGAGCTGTCCTTCTGCAGTCCTCCTTGTGTTAGCGCATTACTTCGTGTGTGTGCACACGTGGGGAGAACAGAGGACAGCTTGCAGAGCCAGCTTTCTCCACCGTATTACTCTCAGACTGACCGAGGATCCTCGGTCTCGGTGTCTAGTGCCTTCTGCGTGGCCGCCCCCAGCTCTGTCTTCATAGATGTTTACATAGCTCTTGTCCTGGGGCATTGTTCACTGCTGTGTTCCCGAAAAATTCCCTGAATCCTTTTGTAGCTGGCTCGGTCTCTTCTTCCTTGGTGCACTTCCTTTTTCAAGCTTGAAGTCTTCTGCGATATCTTTAGAAAAGGTTTTGCAAGTTTTGTGTGCCTTAGATCTCTTTATTGATTAATAATTTGACTCGTTGGAAAATTCTAGGAGTTTTTCTGCGGAATTCTAAAGTGATGGAGAACTGGATGCACTTTGACCTTCATGTTGTAATCCTCCTCCCAACACAGCCTCATGCAACTTGTTCTCTTTGTTACTCCAGGTTAGCAGACAAGAAGTAGACACTGGGCTTGAGGAAAGAGCTGACCTTACTCTTGTTGAACTGCCAGTTTGGAAATACATGTTCGTGAGGTCAGACGAGCTGTTTTGTAGTTATTTGATGAGGTTCTCTTTATTTGGAACATTTTGGGGATGTTTGTTCTTGGGGAAGTAGAATCTCCTACATTAGCATCTAGAATTGTCATCTGTATTTCATACATATAGTCATTATAATTTTAGGTTTCCTAGGAGATATTCTTAACTTTCCCAACTATTTTGTTGTGTTTCTTGTTTACACTTTCTACTGCAGTTTAAAATGCTCACGAACTCTTCATTTTTATACCCCTTCTATGAAACTCTGCTTGTTTTATGACATTATTTTGTGTCTAAATATATGATAGATATTTTTGATTCTTTCTCTGCTCTAGTTACAGTTTATGCATGTATGCAATGTATATGATTCTTATGCATATCATTTTATGTGGTGTAGCCATTAGTATATTACTACCTGCAGCAAACACACACTTGTAATTAGCTGCTCAGATATTTTGTATCATTTTTCATTTTATTTCCTATTGCTTAGTGTGAAGGTGGCAATCATACAGTCTTTAGCAATGAACTGCCTCTACGTCATTTACGTAATGTTCTTATGAGAGGTACCAGACAACTCCGTCTTCCCACAGGAATGCTGGGGTTTTCTGTGTGCTCATAGGAGAGAGTAGAGAAAGTGGTGGAGTTTATAATCCAGGTAATTTTTTTCTTTGACTCTATGGAAAGGTTAGGGAAGAAGAAGGAAGTAGAATTGTATGACTGAGTATGTGAGCTGTATTGATTATTGCCGTGAGATAATAACCTACTGTAGTTCTGTGCATTCAGGAGACCAGAATTAAATGCCAAGTATCTAGATTTGCAACAAAGAAGAGTCCTGACAGCCTGTGCTTGTTCTAGCTGTACCCGCTGTTTTCAGCTTTTTCTCTGTAAACTGAGTCCACTGGAGAGACTTCTGTCTGAGGTTTCTTTCTTTCATTACTGTATGCCCCTATTTATGATTACTGTATGCCCCTATTTATGAATCAAACTAGGTCTCCATTGACTTCATGGGACAAGAGTTCTGCTGAATTCCAAGCACATGTACAATAATTGATTCAGAAAATCTCTGCACTTGTTACTAATGACATAGTCTTGGTTAAAGTAGTTGTCAAATTAGACACATGTAACTTAATCAACTCTGTGGATAGTCAGGAACCAATTGCGTTAGTTCCATAATCATTTGTTTTCTTTCTTCACTGTATTGATGCACTTACATAGGACAGCAGAAATGATTTCTGGAATATCTTGGCAGTCCTCAAAGGATGAGAATGACATTTTGAATGCAGGATACTAAAGCTTGAGTGTTGGAAGCTGGAAGTGTGCCGCCTCTTGTCATTAGTTCTCTCTCTTGCCCCCTCCCCATCTCTCCTTTTTTTGTTTCATGTTTTGGTTTTGCTTTTTTTTTTTGAGACAGGGTTTCTCTGTGTAACAGCCCTGGCTGTCCTGGAACTCACTCTATAGACTAAGCTGGCCTCAAACTCAAGAGATCCACCTGCCTCCACCTCCTGAGTGCTGGGATTAGAGGGGCCGCCACACCTGTCAGTATGCTCTTACACTCAGACTAATTCTTCACTCCCCCCTTTGGTTTGTATCTGAGCACTGTCGGGGACCCAGTCCTTTATGTTCAGTCCCATTTTTGCCACCTGTCCCAGTGTAAGGAAGACAGCTGTGAAGATTCGCATCACAGGGAAGCAGCTGTAGTAACTATCTTCACTTTGTATCAATATCTTAGAATTGTGAGGAAATGTCTGTTGCTCTTAGGATTATAAAGCACATTATTCTCATTGATGAAGAAATGAAAAGTAAAAAGGTAAAATCGTCATAGAGAAAAGCCAGTGATCCTGTGATACAAATAAAAGGTTTAAATGTTAAAGTAGTTTACAACATACAGGTAGGATTGTAAGAAACTTTCTTGAGAATAATCTGTAGTGCTGTACAATGTTGAGTGAATTACATGAATTTCAAGGAGAAAACTATGCTGCAGAGACTTCTAAGGCTTCTCAGTTAGACCTATTTTGCTGGGCTAAAGAACTAGATCACATGTTTGTTTTATACAGTGTCAAAGGTGTAAGCTACAAAAGGCTAAGTTATGCATATTTTTACACTTCATTTTTAAGTTGCCATGATTGTGGACATGCAAATTTTTATAAAACCATAAGTTGTAAATAGTTTAAGTGAAAATAAGTTCTAAGGTTCTCCAGTTGAGACGGTTTTATTTACAGACGGGCAAATGTATATAAACTAAATGCTACCTTATTTGCTTGGGAAATAGATAGCTTTAGCAAAGTAGTACAACTCACTTGTCCTTTCTCAGTCCCTTCAAAGGTCGCAAATTACTATATTCTTCCTCTGTACAAATGTTCCTTCTTTAAGTTAATATGGAAATTGGAACTCTGAATTAGATTGCTTTGTATGTCAAATCTAGTGAGAAAAGAGAATAACTGAATCTTAGTCAAGGTACTTACTTGAACGTGAGGACTCCATATAGCAGACATGTTTAAGCTTGTTTTGTATATATGTGCACACATGTACAGCACACATGTGAAGGTCAGGGTACATCATGAGGGGGTCATTTCTCCACCACCCACATTGCCTCTGGGGAATCACATTCAAGGTGGTCAGGCATCAAATGCCTTAGAGGCTGAGTCGGCTTCCTTGCTTCAGGTTTGTCTCTGTGACATCAGTCAGTCCTTCAGGGAACTGTGATTTCTGCCCAGAACCCCAGAATGACATAGGGCCTTCCTTCTGTCTGTTGACTTATAATTAATATGACTTTCTCCTTTTACCTGGGAAATGATAATTTTCTTTCTGAAACTAAAAATTCAAGGATGGCCTTCTGTATTTAATTTTAATCTAGAGCCCTGGTCACTTTTGTTTTTAAAATAAAGTCGTATTTATTGCTTTTAGATATATTTGGTTAGTATTTTTCTCTACAGTCTGATTAGATTGAGTCTGGCTGACTATAAGCTTATTTTGTCACATAGTTTAAAACATGCATGAATATTTTACTAACATCTGGAAGAATTTTATGTTCCTTTTTCTCTAAGTAATAATTAAGTCTGCATATCAAAAATTAAGAATAAATTTTAAGGTAATGTTACAAACTTTTTATACTGCTGAATAGGAACAATTGCCTTTAAAGTGATTTTATTAAATAAGTCATGAATGAGTGTGCTTATTGTCAGCTTTAAATAAAAGTCTGTAATAGAATTTTAGTATTGTTTCTCTAGCTTTGTTCGTCTATTTGTTTTGTAGCTTAGAATGAAAAGTGTAATGTGTTTTAAGTATTTTAGTTGCCTTTCTACAAAGAAAAATAGATGTGGGAAGATTAATCATTCGAATGGGAGTGGAGAGGACTAGCTTTTTTTTTTTAATAATAGTCACAAAAAAGTATATATAATCTTGTTTTCCATAATTGAACAAGTTTCAATTTATATGAAAATCACTTAAGTAGAACATATTTTTAAAAATAATTTCAAATTTGTGAAACATGATGGAGAATATTTTAGGCTTATTCATTAGAATATTAATAACATTTGCATATTGACTAATATTTCTTCATAGAATATAGTTTCGTTTTTTGTTCTATTTGAATGATTTTAGTGTCACTTTATATTAGGTATTGCTACACGTGCCAGAATTAAGTATTTGATAATGACGGTCATACTATTCTCTGTTTCTTCCATTCCAAAAAAAAATGCTGAAATATATTTGATTTCAGTATAACAAAAGACATGTTTTCTTGATTTGATCCTTTTTAAACTGTGTATTTGTCTCTCTGAATGTATACCATGAAAGTGCAGCTTTAGAAGTAGGTAGCTGGTCCCTTGGAGCTGGAGGTGTAAGTGATTTTAACCTGCTTGGTGTGGGTGCTGGGAGCTGAACTCAGGTCCTCTACGAGAGCAGTGAGCACTCTTAACCACTGAGCCATCTCTGCAGCCTGGAGAATTGGATCTTTAAGACAGTGAATCATTTGAGCTGGCACCTAGCAGTACCCCAGGGTGCCGAGACTAAAGATGACCTGACCATTGTTTATGGCATTTTGTTCTTTGAAAGATGCATTTACCTTTGTGTAGCTAATAGGAAAGATATGTGTGTGTGTACACAGAAACATGCATAACTTACATATTTGAAATGTTTTGTGTTGCTGCTTGCATCTTTTCACCAAGTTAATTTTTCCTCAGTGATAATTTTATCTTTGATTAAAAATGATATAGTACTATAGAACAGGGCCTGTATTCACAGCTTGTTTTGTATAGCTCCGGGGCTAAGAATAGTTTATTAACAATTTTTAAAATATTCAGAGTATAGAAAAGCATACAAAATTTATACACAGAATTAGACTGCATATGTTTCTCACAAAGCCCCATTTACTATTTGAAAATTATTGATCCCTACCTTAGTATATAAGGATTCCTTTTATATTTAAAAGTAAGAGTCTAAACTTAAAGAGGAAAAATGGAAGTTCTGTATGTAAAAGGGTTTGATAGTTTCACTGAAGAAAAATTTGGTAATATTGAACTTCATTTTGTAAGTTCATGATGTCAACTCTTTTTTTTTTTTTTTTTTTTTTTTTTTGCTTTTCGAGACAGGGTTTCTCTGTAGCTTTGGAGCCTGTCCTGGAACTAGCTCTTGTAGACCAGGCTGGTCTCGAACTCACAGAGATCCGCCTGCCTCTGCCTCCCGAGTGCTGGGATTAAAGGCGTGCGCCACCACCGCCCATGATGTCAACTCTTTTGGACTGATTTGGTTTATGTAGTTCTCAGTCTCCTACCTGCTTGTGTGCCAACTTTTTCCAGTGGTGACTCAGTGACTCCCTCAAGTCTCCTTTCCGTTCCTTTCCTTTGAGGTTGTGTGAACATACTGCATTCTGTGTAAACCACATTTGAAAGTTTGGTCTTTACTGGGGTTAGTAATATATGCTGCCGTATTCCCGGGGAGTAGGAATTCCCAGTTAGGCTACTAGTCATTGTGTGTTCACAGTTAACACATACCCAGTCGTCCACAGTGCATTGGTCAGAAGATTAGGGGTAATTTGTGCATTTTTTAGTTTGAATATTTTCAGCTTATTTGTGGGCTTATTGGTATGCACCTTTTACTGAAGTTTAATTGAATATCTTTGGTGTCTTTGAATATATCATTTAACCATTCTGTTTTTTGTATAGTGACCTAATCTAAACTGTTTCTCTCAAGTTCATTTTTTCTTCAGAGGCAGTTTTTAGTTTTAGAGTCGCAGTGGGGTTAGCTCCCTGCTTTCACAGGAAGAGTTCTAACTGCTCTCTATCATGAAGGTCGGTTCACCTCTATTTTTAGCTCACAACGTGACTATTTTACTTTGTGGAATCTTTTCCCTCTTGAAATTTCATGGGGAAGTTTAAAAAGTTGAAGCATTATGAGATGTCAGTTCATGTATAGGTTATCCTTTCCTTCCTGTTACCAGAGTTCAGTTGTCAGTTTAGCTATCTAGAAAACATTGATGTATTGCTGAGATGAGAAAACAATTCTCATTTTCAAACTAGACCTCTGAGGTCTTGACTAGCGGCTGCACTTCACAGGTGAGGAAATAGGAACTCCGAGGGGTTAATGGAGACGGTCGCATGTAATGTTGGAGGTGGTGAGAGTAGAAGCGCGATTCATCCAGGCCCTGTGGAGCAGTCGAGTGCTCTTTACATAGCGGTCCTCACGGCACATGCTGCCTAGTGTGTGCATTGCAGACGTCAGCACTGTCATGACAGCAGAAGAGAGTGGTGGGTGTGACTTCACTTCGGTCTCTGCTTAGGTAGGTGGGAGGGAAGAGGACGGTCCAGATTGTAGATGATGACCAAGGACAGCGTATGGGCTCCTTGCAGAAGATGGTGGATTTTAAATCAAGAGGCCGTCTGGGGATTGTTGAAGAAAACTTGAAGATTTGAATTCACCCAGATCATAGCATTGCATTGCAGAATTTTTTGTGTGTATTTTATAGTGACTTATGAGGAAGGTTTATTCTAAAATGGTATAAATGAATACTTGGTTTTATAATTTGTCTAGTATGCCGTGTAAATTGATTTCAGCATCTGTAGTATGGGATTATATTTATTAATAGATAAATTGTGAAGGGAAGGCCATGTTTAATGCCTGGGTCATGTTTTGTCTAGTATTGTTTGCTTTCAGTGTGAATGTGTTTTGTAATTTATTCAGATCTATAGTTTGGCATTAGATGTATCTTTGGAAATGTCATTTTGGTCATTTGACATCACTTTGGCCAAAGACTTCTTTTTCCCCCCCTCCATGTCAATAGAGGAGTTGAAAATTGTCTCTGGAAATTCTAGTTTCCTTTCCAATAAAATGAAGCAGTGGTTTTCAGATCAGGGGTTAGGGCTGAGGCATTGAAAGATGACAAAACTGTATCTTGGAAGTAGTTTGGGTGTTGGTTTGGAGATTTTATATTCTCTGCTTATCTTTATTCTCTTTTCTTGTACATTCCAATATAATGTCAAAGAGAAGGAGTTGTAGTGTTTACTTCTATTAAAAGAAACCAGTGGGTTTGCTTCTCTAATTTTGTTTTAGAAAAGATAAAGGAAATGTGGTTGAGACTCACGTGGAAAGAGTAGGGAGTAGTTTGAGCATCTGTGTTCTAGAACCCACTGTTGCTCTCAAACAATGCATTAGCTGGGTGGATTCTACTAGTATGTTAATTAGGTAAAGTGTGTTTAATGTGTTAATTAAATAAAATTTCTTTTAAGACTTAAAATGTTTCCTAATTTGTTTTTGTGGTTTTCTCTTTAATTCAGTACTCAAATTCTTAACTTTTTTTTTCCCCGAGACAGGGTTTTGCTGTAGGACAATGGTCTTGTACCCTGTAAAGATTTGTTATTTGTATTTTAATAAAATGTTGATTGGCCAGTAGCCAGGCAGGAAGTATAGGCGGGGCAACCAGGCAGGGGCTAGAGTCAGGGCGACCAGAACAGGAGAATTCTGGGAAGAGGAAAGAGTCAATCTGTAGTTGTCACCCAGATGCAGAAGAAGCAAGATGAGAATGCCTCACTGATAAAGGTACCAAGCCACATACCTAACACAGATAAGAATAATGGGCCAATTTAAGATGTAAGAAAGAATTAATAAGAAGCCTGAGCTAATAGGCCAACCAGTTTATGATTAATGTAGTAGACCTCTGTGTTTTTTCTTTGGGACTGAAAAGCTGTGTTACTGGGCAAGAAAGAAACTTTAGTCAACAGGGTTTTTCTGTGTAACAGTCCTGGCTGTCCTGAAACTTGTTTCGTAGACCAGACTGGCCTCGAACTCAGAGATTCACCTGCCTCTGCCTCCCAAATGCTGCTTGCACCACCACCACCCAGCCAAATGCTTAACATTTAAGTGGCAAATTATGATTTGTATGTATAAAAATTTCAGTAGTCTGAACTACTGGAAATGTTTTTGTTTTTTGTCTGTTTGCTTCCACGTTTTCCACCGTAGGTTGGCTTTCAGTTCTATTACTAAGTGTTTTATAATAATGTCCTGAAACACATAGTTTAAAGACTAGTTGTGTATGAGACTTTTGTATATATATTACACTTTGCTTTCTCTAGTGACAAGGTAGAAAGTCTAAACAGAGAAAAGCTTACTTGCAGTTTTCTTTAATTAGCCTACTAAAATAAATGTAAGTTACAGTATGTTTATAATTTATTAACTATGAACTGGTTTCAAGGTCTTAGACCGTGCAAGATGCTTTAAAATTTAGATGAAAACACTTGACTTTTCTTCTGACATACAGCCAGTTGTTTCCAGTCCACATCATATTTCACTTCAAGCTATGTATTTTTTTAGATTTGTATTTAGATTTTTCAGTGTGAGGAACTGAGCCCAGAGTCCCTTATGCACGTGCTCCCCAGACTCTACCACTTAGCTGGAAAGTGTGACTTTGCAGTAATGTTAGGATAGTCACTGCCTGTAGTAACACTGACTAGCCGTTCTCTCCTTCCTTCCTTCTAGAAGTCATACATGTATACAATGGATTATGATCATATCCTTCCCCATG
>JAQHUG010000056.1:6186167-6205685 GCA_028555095.1 Dicrostonyx torquatus | reverse complement strand
TTTCCCCTTTCCAGGTGGGTCTATATATGTTTTTCTTAGGATTCACCTTGTTACTTAGCTTCTCTAGGATCATGGCCTGTGTCTTAAGTGTGCAGTTTCTCGCCTTCAACCTTCAAGACACAACCAAGAACCATACTGTTTTATGAGTCACTTAGACAACCCTGACCAACAAGTCAAAATAGGTTTCTCATCCCTGGTGCTGGGGTTTCTTTTAGTCTATAGTTCTTGTGGGGAACATTATCAGTCTAACAGGTAGAATTCTGTTTAAGATTTTATACATACGTGTGTGAATACACACAAACACACACATATATACTTTATATATATAAATATACTTTAAATTTAAATATATATACTTTAATTTTAAGGGAAATATAGAATAATATGGTTCCTTGAAGTTTGATCAAAAAAGTTGGTATCTTAGAGTCTTTTCTGTAGCTGTAGATAAGAGCATATTTGGTAAAATCTCCTTATGTATAAAATTTGAGAATAATAATACATGGTTATATGCAATGGTTTTATGGAAGAGAAACTAAAACAATCGTAAAATAACATGAAACTCGTGCTGCTGATAAACCTATATGAATCATTCTAATTGAAATAGGATGATTTGGTTAAACTTGATAGCACAGAGTTAGGAGTGCCATAGTATACTCTTAGCTGCTTATAAGTGATTGAGTAGATGTTAGTCAAAGTAGGAAAGGATTGACTACTATGTTCAGGTAAGATTTGTTTAGTAATTGTAGGGATTTTAGGAGAAATGAAACAGAAGCAGCACAAAATGCTGCAAGATATGTATTAGTATTGCTTTTTTTGGTCTTTTTGTACTTTAAAGAGATTGTCAGCTTTCCAGTCAGAAGACTTGACGATTTACTCTGTGCTATAAAAATAATGTAGCAGGATGTGCATATGTCTTTGTAGCCCAGCACATGCCTCAAAAGCATAAGGCCCTAGGTAAGAACCCCCAAACCATTTATCCTTTAATTGATGGGTTAATTAAAATAAAATACAAAGAAAGTTTAACTTCAGCTTTAGCATAGGCCTTTGAAAAATATAACAAGAATGCTTAACTAGTTTGAAAAGATTCCATCTTTTATCTCTAAGCTGCAACACCTAACTATTAGGTGCTGTGTATAATTTATGGAGGCAGATAAGTGAGTGCTGAGTGCCCAGGCTCTGGACTGTGATGGCCTAGGTTTAAATCCAAGTCATTTCAAATCTGTATGACGTTCAGGTCTTTACTTAGCCCCCACCGCAGGTTTGTTTCCATGTGTTTTGTTTTGTACATGACTCATACTAAGTGACAGCTCCTCCTTACTTTTAGTGCTTAGCATTCGTATTAAAGTCGCTCGTGTCTGTGTTTGTTTACTGGCTACATGATTTCGTGTTTGGTTCAGCCTTTTAAGAAGCATGACTTGTACACCGAAGGTTCAATCAAGTTCTACATTTAGGTTATATTCTATTGATCCTAATTAAATGGCTGTGTGTTATGTTAGGCTCAGGTAACATGATATTTTAGGTTGATTTTCAAGGTGAACATATTGAAACTGCCTGGTTTGGAATCTCAAGTGGAACTCATCTTTGTTTAACCCTCCTAGTTTTCATTTAACAGGCTACCAGCAGCTATTAGTAATTTTCAAATTTTAATTTATTAAATGGTTAAAAATTAGTCCTGTAGTGTTATATTATGTATCTAACTATAGATGCAGCAATAAACATAAATGTCTGATAAATATGCCCAATAAGATTAACTGCCTAAAATCTCTACGCCTTTCCATGCTGCTGTTGTCATAAACCTGTTAGCATAAGATTCTGTAGTCACCCCATTTTATCTGAGTCATACACATAAGAAATACATTCTGTAATTGTAGCTTAATTCTACTGTACTTTTCCATAGTTTAAAGTATAAACTCATATTAGGTTTTCTATTTATTTCTGTTCTATTTCCATTAAGGTTTTCACTTCCAAGGTACATCTGACAGACAAACCAGTAGAATCAAAGTGAATCATGTTTGCTTTTGGGGGCATTTACATCACGTAAAGGTGTTGAGCGTAGCTCCCACAAGTTATTTGTGGTTTTTCCTGAACTTTTCCTTCTGCAGCAAAGTTCTATTTTCATTAACTACACACTATTTTAAAGTAGAAGACGGTGGTGAAAGGTCAGTTTGTGTCACCTTTGGATTTTTTTTCTTCGTTAAAGCAATGGCAGTTTTGATCGTAACAGAGAATTACCTGGAATTCGGGCTTGAAACAGGTAATAGTTTTACACAACCTTAGAAATCAATTTTATTTGTGTAATATATTTTGATTTCAGTATTTATCTTAGTTTTATGTCTAATAAATACTTAAAATTGAAGTTGGTTTGTGTCTAGTTAACCTTTATTAATTGTCAGTGAGATCTTTATTATTGTTTAACCTAATTTTTTTATTTACCTTTTCCCCAAAATATTGCAACCTGAGCTTTTTTTCTTAATTTATGTAATGCTAAAGAACTAATTCAAATTTTATGTACTTGTGGAATATACAAGTATCTAAGGGCTATTTTTAGAGACTGTTTCTGCTAATAATTGATTTTATTGCATTATAGCTTACTAGTTAACACACACAAAACTAGTCATTAGCCTACAAGATGCTCTGCTGTAGGACTCTGTATTTTATCCTCATGATAAGAGTAATCTCTTTTTTTCCTACAGGGTTTACAAATTTTTCAGACAGTGCGATGCAGTTTCTTGAAAAGCAGGGTTTAGAATCTCAGTAAGTTTTTGAAAAGTTGAACATTATTTAAATTAAAAATTTTCTATTCTTAAATAGAGCAAATTTTACTTTAGTTTTTACTATATATATATTTGTATATACATATATATATGCTATTTTAATCAGTAAAGATAATTCCTTGTGATACTCCCTTCTCTCCCTCCCTCATTGAAGTTTGGGGATCAAGCCCAGGGTCTAACCCATGCAAAAAAGCAAGCACTTAGCCTACGCCTGCCTGCCCAGCTTTGGGTCAGCACTTCTAGGAACAGTTGTGAAGTTAGAGTCTTCCATCAGATTCTTACCTGTATTTGCTCTTATAATCCGACTATCTCCAGAGATGAAACCAATTTATATTCAAGCCATATATCATTTGAAAATATGTTGCTTGGATTGGTGGCTTTCATTTAAGAAAGACCTGGTTTAGTTTATCATTCACCAATATCTATTATGAATAAGATCAGCATTTTGTTGATATATTCTTTGATGTTCTGATATTATTGTGATTTGTAAATTAACGGAATGGGGAAAATGGGTTCTTGGTTGGTAAGTTAACTAAATATTTATCTGCTTTTTTTAAAACTTTATTTTTAGGGGTCCTGTTTCAAAGCTTACTTTCAAATTTTTCCTGGCTATTTTCTGTTCACTGATTGGTGCTTTTTTGACATTTCCTGGATTACGACTGGCTCAAATGCATCTGGATGCCCTGAATTTGGCAACAGAAAAAATTACACAGTAAGCGGAAAATGTACATAAGCACATGCAGATAAATATATGTTTTCCATCTTAATTAAGGTATATTATTGTGATAAAATAATAAGTTATTTTATTAAAATTACTATTAATAAATATTTGATGTCACACCACTTCCTCTCAGTTATAGGTAGTTTCTCTTTTAAAATTTCAAACCTGTGATAAAAATGTATTTGTTGTTAAACATATTTCTACTTGAAATACCAAAGTTTATCTTCATTCTTTTTAATTCAGAGATTTATGATGTCGGTCTCTACATTGGAACTCAAGAGCTGTGGAAATTTCCTTTTTAAAATTTATTTAAAATACTTAAAATTTATGTGTTATTCAAATATTTTATTTTTATACCTAAGAGTTATGTTTATAAGAAATGTTTTCCTTAAGTTGATCTGTGGGTTAGACTTACAGTAACTCACTACTTTGTTGTGAGATCGCAAGTAATGTGCAGTGTCTTATAGCAAATTAGTTTTAACCACCAAATTCTATTCTGATTCTGAAATGGAGAAAACCATTAAACTTCTGCCTATAGTTCCAAGCCTTTCTTCAATGTTTTCTTTGTAGTTGGGTTTTGTTTTCTTTGGGGGCGTGTTATTTGCTTGTTTGTTTATGAATGGAGACATTGTAACAGAAAGATAGGATTGTGTATACTTTTCTTTAGTTCCAAGTTCTTATCTTACCTGCAGCCCTGCCTGAGATATGCATGTGTATGGTCATTAAGCTTCTCCAGCCAGCCAGAGTTCTAAAATCACTCTTCTGTGAAACACTGTATTTAATGATACTGATGATACTGACTCTCCTGCCTTTGCATTCTTACTTCTTACCTGTGTTCTCTGGTTTTCACTCCTCCTCCTTGACTTCATTTTTCTGTATGTGTATTATGTATTTCCTTATCTTAACCCCACCCCCATTACACATTACTGCATCTTCGTGTTTGTCTGTAACTCCACATGCTCTTTACTGTGTCCTGCCTTTTCCCACCACTCATCTCTCTAACAGCTTCTTTTAAGACAAAACTGGTTCCCCTCCTCTCTGTACATACACTGCAGCCCACTAACCCCAGTGTTATGATTTAAATAAGCTGAAAAGGGTGGGTGGAGGGCTGCCCCTCACAAGCTACCGGAACCGCTGTGGGCTGCTCCATGATACTGGTGTGTTCCCTAGCAACACTGCATACCTAATACTGCTCTTTCTCCCCGCCCTCGGTGGTTTACCAAGGCTGTGGGATGAAAGATTCACTTTATAAAACATAAAGCGTTTAGTGGTGGTTAGAGAGAGGGGAAGCACATCTGTCTTCAGTACAATGTGGCTTCTTTGTACGCGTTTCCCTTTGGGGATTTGGTATTTTGTTTTATTTCCAGTTTGTTACAGCCTGATGCTCTAGTACAGACAGCACTGTGCTGTGGTGTACCAGTTGGGGCACGCTAGGTCTGTTGTGGGTAACTTGGGTGGCAAGGGAGCAGCAGTGTGTGCTGTGTGGCCAGGCACTGGGATGTAGATAGTGATAGGGAACGTAGCCAGCTTTCCCTGGCACATCACACCCTCACTGCCTTTCCTAAGTAGTTCTGTGTTGAAATATGTGGGTTTGTGTGTACATTAAAGCCTGTAGTTTAGCTCTGTCTGATCATGAAATTAATTAATAATAAAATTAAGCTATAATTTCTTGATAATGGAAACAGTATGTTGCAACAAAACCAGTCTGTCGAGTTTCCCTTGTTTTTCTAAAACAAAACTTTAGCAACTATGTATGTATAGGATACAAATTTAGATTCTACTTAACAATGAGGCACAGCTCAATCCTGAAATCACCTTCTGAGTGTAGCCGTGCTGTGAGTGGAGCACAGCCAGGTGCCCCCGGGCTCATGTCTGTAGTTACAGCCCTTGGGAGGCTGACAGTATCATGGGGTGGAGGCCAAAATTAAAAATAGAAATAAAAAGTAAATTACCTTTATTTCAATATGATAAAGATTAGTTTCACCTGTGTTTGTAACAGTCCAAGAAGAAATAGAAATTTTGAGTCACTTATAACTTTGGCAATATAATTTTAACATTACAAATGATCATGACATATTGCAAGGTTCCTCAGTCATAAGTTGTTGTGTTTCATTTACCATATGCCTTCTTTTATTATGACTTTGCTAATCACTGTCATTATGTGTGAATTATTAGCAAGCATTTTGTGTAGCTGTGCTGACAATTATCAGATGACTTCCGCATATCTACCATAGGAGTTACTGACCATAGGGAATTAGAGAAGCATTAAAGCTTCTGTGTGCTGAGTCATGGATTTAACAAGGAATATCCAAATGCGTCTAAAGGAAAGTGAGAAAATCTCAATTGTAATCTTATCTTTAATCTTTAGTCTAACTACTTAATGGCCCTGAGCAAGCCACTTAACTTTCTAGTCTCCAGGTTCTCATCTGAAAGGACTTGGATTAACAGTAAATGATTAAAAATATAATATACAAGCCCACTATACTAGCACATTTTGTTTCTGGATATTTGTGTTTATTTCCTGTATTCTTTCAGAACATTACTGCACATCAACTTCTTGGCACCTTTATTTATGGTTCTGCTCTGGGTTAAACCAATCACCAAAGACTACATCATGAACCCACCGCTGGGGAAAGAAAGTATCCCTTTGTAAGTATGGAAACTTGAGCCCTGAGTTTTGTTTTGTTATAAATCAAAGCTGCTTTCCTAAATGCCACTTAACTGTATTTTAGATAGGTTGGTTTGTTTGCTTCTTCAGACAGGGTCTCGGTGTGCAGGCCTGGCTGAGTTGGAACTCACTATGTGAACCAATCTGGTTTTGAACTCACAGACATCTGCTTGCCTTTGTCTCCTGAGTACTAAAATTAAAGACATATGCCACTACCATGCCTGGTTTATATCTAAGTTTTTGTTTGTTTTGTTTTTTTGGGTAAATTGAAGTTATTTATTTGTTTGGTATTTTAATATTAAGAAAATGCTAAAAAGTTTTTGAAGTTGAAGCTGCAGGCCATCATGTAACCCATTTTTGATCTTTTTTGAATGAATACTAATGATTACTACTCTACACTACTATTAGCCTATACACATCTTAAGATTTATCTCCCAATAGCCAGTTGTCATCTGACATATTTTTATTTTATTTGTTTGGACCCTTGTACTTGTTGTACGCTTTTATTATTGTTCTGTTGTGGAATTTATGGAGGAAATGTGAGTGGTATTCATTTCTTTACTCATGGAAGTTTTTTAACATCTCCTTTTGTTTCATGTCTGTTTTGAGTAAAATGTTTTTCAAATAAATTAGAGACATATTTTTATACAGTAAGTACTGCAATTTCCATCTCTAACAAATGAGTTTTGTCTACAACATACTTAGGAAAATTAAAAATAATGTCTTACCATTATGATTAATACTTGTTCAGATAGACAACCGTGTTAGATAACTGTTTTAACAGTATAAGATGTCAAGAAAATATAGAAACAGTTTATAGAAAGACATTAATAACTACCTTGTGTCTTAGATACAGTGTTGTGTAATTATGCTACAGTTTTACAAAAGTTTAGAACAGCTGGTTCTCTAGCTTTGTTCCTCCCCAAAATTCTCACATGAGGTAGCTTATTGAACTGTCCTAAGCCTCTGCATCCCAGTTTGGAAACTAAAGTGGTATGTACCTCTCAGGGTGATTGCTGGAATTAGTGAAACAACACACGTAACATAGTCTTTGAAAATGAGTGCTAAGTAATAATTCTTTTCACTGTTGTCTCATCAGAATTAAAGTAGAAAAGCCTGACTAGTCATTGACTCCAAAGTGTACATTGTATAGTATATACATCTTGTCAATTCTCTGTATGTTTCTTTGTCTTAGAGAATAGAACCAGTGAGACCATGACGTCTTTTATTACTTCATCTTCTTGAACTAAGGAAATATCCACCCAAGAAGCAATGTTTATCCTCCGTATAACTAAACCAGCTAGATAATAGTTTTAACTGGACAGGTTACAAACAAAATTACGGAAAACAAGGAAACTAGCATTTGGCATAAACCAGTTATGCCATTTGTCAGTGATCTGGACATTTTATCTTGGTCTTTTGCACAGTAATCATTTGTAGTTACTGTCCTATTTTCTGTATTATCCTTATCTCTTCCACCCCCACTCCCTGGGTGGTAGCAGGACATTATTTTATGCGCAGCAGCCTGGGATCTTCTCACAGAAACCTTTTCCTCCTTTCCTATTTTGTCTCATCTTTTTTTCTGCCCTAGGGTTTTTTGTTAGTCCTGGAACTACCTCTGTAGACCACCACGCTGGTCTTGAACTCACAAAGATCCACCTGTCTCTGCCTCCTGAGTGTTGGGATTAAAGGCTCGTACCATCACGGCCCAGCTATATTTTATAAATAGTCAGTTAATTTATAACCTTAAGTATGCTTCATCTCATTCTTTAGTTGTGATTTAATAATTCAGTTTAAAATTTCTATTTAAATTCCATTGTCCATGTGGTAGAGGATGAAATAGCTATCTACCAGTCAGAAAGGAAGTGATGGGCGTTTCTGTCTCATAAGTGTTTGTGATTGGAAGCAGGGATGGGGTGCTGTTCAATTTCGAAATGCACATTAATTCATGCACATAGTCTCATACTATACTGAAAGAATGAAGGGTGGCTGTGTGCAGCCTTTGTGTGTTTATAGCCCAAGAAGAAAATCAGTAGTCATCATAAAACCTATCATTACCTTGGAATCTGGGAAGAATCCCTTCTTCATGTTCTCTCTAATTGACTGATTGAGAACAGTGTCTCACCTAAAGCCCCGCTGGGTTGAAACTCACAGAGGTCATGTACCTCTGCCTCCACCTCCACACACCTCATACCTGGGCTACTTTTTCACTTTTTGATAGTCTCAGACCTGCTTGGAACCACTGTGTAAGGAGTGAGCTACCACACTTGGCTTTGCCTATTCCTGATCTGCTGTTTTCTTCTCCTTGAGATACCCCATCTGATCGAGCATATTTGGATTACTTTAGTATGAGTTAGAAGATACTTAGCCGTTATACCAGATCTTGAACTTGTAAAATGAGTCAGCCATTTTCTTTCTTTTTTTTTTTTTTTTTTTGGTTGTTTGCTTTGTTTTGTTTTGAAACAGGGTTTCTCTGTAGCTTTGACACCTATCCTGAAGCTAGCTTTTGTAAATCAGGCTAGCCTCGAACTCACAGAGGTCCTCCTGCCTCTGCCTCCTGAGTGCTGGTTACTGACAGACTGAGTCGGCCATTTTCTATTTTAGTCTAGTAACTTTATGTTTGTTCTCCGTGATGCCTATGAAATAGCCATCTTCATTGTCCCACCAGTCAGTTCTTGTTCCCACTCCAGGGAACAGATTTCTTTATGTCCCTTGGAAAACGTCAAGGCTTCAGAAGCCCTTACCTCCTGTATACTGTTATTGCTATGTGGCTGGCTCTTTTGTCGCTCATTGTAGTGAAAATGTATTCTTAAAATATTATGTGTTTTTGTTTTCTAGACAACAGTGCCTTCACATTAGAGTTTTATATCCATGTGCATTCATAACCTTGAAAAAGGAAACAAAAGAGAATGGATTAGAAAGGTTCTGACAGTTGAACAACACCCACTTTGATGTGGTCTCTGCCTTTCCGTGTCCTTTCCTGTTCCACAGCACCTCTACTGGGCTCTAGTTCATTGTCCGAGTGCTTGCTGTCGGACAGAGGGACAGTGTGATGACGCAGCATGTTTGCAGGAGAACTGTTGTGAGTCACTATAGGTTATTATTATTATTTAACCTTCCCAGGCTGGAGAGATGACTCGCTTGGTAACGTTGACAGCTGTGTACGCAGAAGACCTGAGTTCAAGTCCCTGGAACCCACATAAAAAGCCAGGCCTGACAACCATACTCTTAGGACATCTTGGCAGAAATTAAGACTACTAGGAAAAGTTTAAAATCTTTTAGTACTGAAGACAGAGTTTCTGATCCAGATTTAAAGGTTTTTATGTTTTGTACGAACTGTGATTTCTGCTTGAAAGGGACTACCTTGTGAGTCCTTTGACATAGTAACTGGATCCAGCGTGTTCGTACTCTGATCTGTAGCACGGATCCCAGAGTACTTAGTGTGACTGGTGACATGCACACACTGATTGCCCAAAAGGAGCTGGAACTGAGAAGATGCTTTCCTGAAATAGATGGTAGAATGGATAGAAACACACATGGGGAAAGTTGTGGGTGAGGGTGAGGGTATGTGCATGTGTGTATGCTGTGGGGGGCAGTGTACATGTGTGTGAGATATGTGTGTAAGCATGCATATGGAGTGCCAGTGTCAACAGCAGGTGTCTTTTCTTGATCACAGTCTACTAACATTTTTCTGGGGCAGAGAATTGTTGAAACTGATTGATTTGACTGGATTGTCTGGCCTTTGAACTTCAGGAATGCACCTGTCTCTGCTCCCCCCAGCCCTCTCTAGTCTTGAGCCAAAAGATGTGCTAAAATCGTAAACTCAGTGTTGCGGCACTGCTTACAGCATAATTGGTTAATTAAGTGACTTTTAGAGAAATCTGAGGTAGCTAATACCTTTGTATTTGGTGATTTATAATATGTGAGGATGTTTTTAGTTTTCAGTGGTCCTAATTAGAAACAGAATAGACTGAAATCGCCCCCAACCAAATAAGTAGATAGACAGGCAAAACTATAGCAAATTATAGATTAGTCATTGACTTGCTTAGTTCCTCTGGTCTCCTTAGGGACTCTCATCTCTAAGAGCATTGAGACTCACTGCCTGTGTTATAGCTTATATTTCTTCCATAAATATAGATAGATAGATAGATAGATAGATAGATAGATAGAAAGAGGAAAAGAGGGGTCTGTTGTGACTGTACTTTCATTATACTTGTATCTACTTAATTATTTTGCACAAGTGAAGCCACTAGACAAGTTATTGGCAGAATGGAGCTCTTGCTCAGGTCTACCAGTTGACTCTGGGGAAGTGTAGGCTTCCTGTATTCTACATGGTGAATGGTAGCGTGACTGCTCTGTTAGTGCATTATGGGCCCTGAGAGCACCGTATCAACTTTTTGATCTATAGAATGACAGAAGCCACTTTCGATACTCTGCGACTCTGGTTAATAATCCTGCTGTGTGCTTTGCGGTTGGCCATGATGCGAAGTCACCTGCAAGCATATTTAAACTTGGCCCAGAAATGTGTGGATCAAATGAAGAAAGAAGCAGGCCGAATAAGTACAGTTGAGCTACAGAAAATGGTACGTTTTCTAACGGTCAGAATGAAAACCAAAATAGCACAAGCCATCTCATGTGCTTACAGTAAACAGGTGTGAAAGCTGTAAGCTGACATTTGTCAGAGAGCTAGTTCGATTCTGGTGCTGAAAAAGGGTCTGACTTGCCTTCCTGCTCTTGGTGCAAGTGTCAATACGGGTGACAAGCCTGAGCCGGAACTCATCTAATGGTCAGGAAGGCATTTGAGAATGTTGTCCGGACCTCATGACTAAAAGGCTGGGAAATTCAGTGCCTCGGAGTGTTCCTTTAAATGTTCTTCCATGTGCTTTCATGTGAATTTGAAGTACTTAGCGGAGATTGTAGAGAAGAAAAGTATAATCTCTCACCATTGCAGTTGGCCTGTAATCCAGTCTTTTTTCTTTTTAGATTTACTATGATGTTGGCCCCTAGTTTTGTCTTATGTTTCACATATTATCATGTTATTCAAAACTCGACCTCAAATATGTTCATATGGAATGAAGATTTAGTGTTTCTGTTTATAAGGAGTTCCTGTTTGTACATGCCTGCTTGTCACAGTTATTTACTCTGATGCTTAAGTAGCACTCCGTACAAGTTTTATTATTTTATTCTACCTCTGAAATGTTTCTTTGAAATCTTTTGTAATATTTTCAAATTCTAAAAGCTTATCTTTGGGTTGAGCCTTTCTGAAGCCAGGGTGCGTGTATGATGAAATGTAAATGAATGATGTCTGTTTTTAACCTTTTCAGTTGGGTAATTTTATAAAAACTTAATTCACTCATAACATGTCAGCTTTATTGGATACTTAAGCATGTTGTTGGTTGCAGGTGGCTCGAGTCTTTTACTACCTTTGTGTCATTGCCCTGCAGTATGTGGCACCTCTGGTGATGCTGCTTCACACAACTCTGCTTTTGAAAACACTAGGTAGGCATGCCATGCAACTGGAAAACAGCCCCTGCTTTCTACTTAGACGCAATTCCTTTTCTGTTACTAGCACAGAAATACACCTCATGATGTTGCTGTTGTTGCTATTCTAGCTTTAGGAGGAATTGGGGAAAGTTTTATCTGTACAAGTTGATCGGTTGATTCTAGAAGCCCAAGTGTATATGGTTTTCTTATTTGCCAATTATAAGGGTTTTCATTTTAATCTTAATTTCCACATTTCTCAAGTAATGGGGGTAAGCACTTGTTTAGACATTGGGTAAAAGCAGGTGAATTAAAGGTTTGCTAGTACCTAACCTTGAAATCATCACAAAGTCTATAAATTTGGCTAGACTGCAGGAGTGTGTAGAGTTTGACTTTAGGTAACTTATACAGAAAGGGTGAAGGGTTTTCAGGGAATAAGGAAAGTCTGAACTGTCAAGTCTCCTTGTGTGGTAGTATCCAGGAAGTGCCCATTATTGCCCTGTTTCTCTTTTCTCAGATTGGGCAGCGTGCCATTGTGCAGGCTTATAAGCACCAAGAAAACTCTTTTAAGTATGATCTGAGTAGCCTCACTCATGGCAGGGGACTGATGCTAAGTTTATATGTACCTGTGTCCGTACTGGGCAGGGAGCTCAGTGAGCATGTGTGAGTCACATCCTGTGCAAGGTAGAAAAGCTATGATGAGACCAGTTAGAAAAGCCACTAGTAGTCGCTCCCGTTGACATCCTACGTAGTTTCTCAGAAAGCCATTTGTCATGATACTGTAGAGGTAGAAAGGGTTTCTAGGAAGTTAATGAATCCGTTCTGTCAGTAAAAGCAGTCTATTCATAGCTTACGGATTTCCAGATTTTACTGCAGTGAATGAAGAATCTTGTCAGGCTTGTTTTTTTAATACTTTTACTTTAAAACCATTCTGTGATATGATTCAATTAATCATGTTCTTTTTAACAAATAGCAGAATTATTTTTTAACATATAATAATTTACTACATCCCTAACTTTTTAGTTTCTAATAGGGATTGGGGATTTAAGGTTTTCTTCTGTTAGTTTGTTTTTATCAAGTTTTGTGTCTTAAATATTCTAGGTAATCATTCCTGGGGGATCTGTTCAGAAGCTGTCTCTGTCTCCCCAGTGGATAACCTCCCTCCCAACTCCATCTACTCTGAACTGCCGTCAGCTGACGGGAAGATGAATGTTACTGTCACACAGATCACGGTGGCACTGAGCAGCTTAAAAACCATCTTCACCCCTCTCCTTTTTCGAGGACTTCTGTCTTTTTTGACATGGTGGATTGCTGCTTGCCTCTTTTCTACAAGCCTTTTTGGGCTTTTCTATCATCAATATCTGACAGTGGCATGAATTTCAATCAAAAATGGAGAACCAAGTCACACTTTAAATTCAAGTATTTGTGTACTTGAAGGGTTGACAAAAGAAGAATACAAATACTAAGGAGAAAGAAATTCTTGGAGTGTCTTGTTTGGAATGCTCCCTCTGTACTCTCAGGGTGAATCTGTGTTGGAATATTTAAAATCCCAGGATAGGTTGTTACACTGTTACACTGTGCCATTGGAATCATAACTCATTGTAGTAACTAATGGGAGAGGGCTATTTGCAGGGGTGATCCTTCTGATTACCTTGGTTTACAGTGCAGACCTCCAGCTAGGACTCCGGTTACTGGTTACTCTTCCTGGTGTTGCGGTACTGTTATTACTCTAGTTGCTGCCTATAGAACAATCTTCAAACTGAGCCATGCTCTATGGGAGGGAAAGGAATTAAAATCACTTCTGTTGGTAATGTATTAGTCTTCAAACAAACAAAATCCAACAGAAAGGAAGAGAAAGCTACTGTATATTACAGTAAGGAAAGCTGCATAGTCATTTTAGATTGAATGGAGATATAATACCTAATGTCTACAAGTACTGCTACTTGAAAGTAGCAAGAGTATTGTTTTAAAGTGTTTGCCACCCAGGTTGAAAGTTCTGTTCAGATGATTGAGCATTTGAACATTTGCAGTCCTACTGTTAGTGTTGGGCCTGCTGTATTTTACTTCTGTGATTCTACATAGTTATGTTTAATCTAAATATATTTATCAATACTGATCAAATTTTAAAAATTACTTTGTAATCCTGCTGACTATGTGTATGTGTTGTGTTTATATTATATATTAAATATATAATATATTGAGGCTATAAGAGAGGAAAATATTGAATCCTTATAATATTTTAAGTTGCAGAATGTTAAGATGATTTGAATGAGATGTATTTGTATCTAGAAATTTTGTTTGGAATGAGATTAAAATACGTTTTTTAAAGCTCTACAGAGTGTAATTTATTTGTTATGTTTATATGTATAGATTATGTGATTTCTCCCAAATTGTTTTTTCTTTTTGCCTTTTTTAAACATAATTTCTTTTCTCATACAGTATGATCTGAATACAGTTTCCCTTCCCTATGTTCCTCTCAGTTCCTCCCCACCTCCTCTTCCATTCAGAGCCACTCCCCTTCTGTGTCTCATTAGAAAAGAACAGACTTCTGAGAAACAGCAACAAAACATAACAAAATAAAATATAATAAGCTAAGCTAGGCGGTGGTGGCGCACGCCTTTAATCCCAGCAGAGGCAGGCGGATCTTTGTGAGTTCGAGACCAGCCTGGTCTACAAGAGCTAGTTCCAGGACAGGCTCCAAAGCTACAGAAAAACCCTGTCTCGGAAAAAAAAAATATATATATATATATAATAAGCTAAAATAAAAACCATCACATTGAACAAGCCAAACAAACAGGAAATAAAGAGTACCAAGAGCAGCCCAGACTCCGAGGCACACTCTTCAGACATTCAGGAGTCCCATACGAGTGCTGAACTGAAGCTGTGCCAAATGTGCAGGGGACCTGGTACAGACCCGTGTAGGCCCTGGGCTGCTGCTTCAGTCTGTGCGCGCACGTGGGCCTTGCTCAGGAAGGGGCGTGTTCTAGTATCCTCTGTCACCTTTGTCTCCTCAACCAACACCATCTGTCTCTTCTGCGGAGTTTTCTGAGCTCGGAGGAGAGGGATTTGATGGAGACATCTTGTTTCGAGGTATGTGTTCCAAGCTGTGTGCCCCCCCATAACGTGCAGCTATAGGTCTCTGTATTTGTTCCCATCGGCTGTAGGCGGAAGCCCTGTGATGACTACTGATGTGTAACAGCTAATATCCAGATACAAGCGAACGCATACCATATTTCTCTTTCTGGGTCTGGATTACTTTTTACTTTTATTTTTCAAATTCTATCCATTTACCTGCAAATTGCATGATGTCATTTTCTTAAATAGCCGAGTAATACTTCATTGTGTAAATGAACCATGTTTTCTTTATCCATTCATCTGTTGATGGACATCTAGGCTGTTTCCAGTGTCCGAGTCGAGCAGCAGTGAAGATACTTGAGCAAATACATCTGTGGTAGGATAAAGCATAAAGGGAGTATATAGGCTCAAGGATGGTGTAGCTGGATCTTGAGGTAGATCAATTCTCAAGTTTTGAGGAATCACCCTACTAATTTCCATGGTGGCTGTAACAAGTTTGTACTCCCACCAGCAACGGAAGAGTGACCACCTTGCTCCACGTCCTCGCCAGCATGAGCTGTGGCTTGTGTTATTGATCTTAGCCATTCTGACAGGTGTGAGACGGAATCTCTAAGTAGTTTTGATTTGCACTAACCTGATGTCTAAGGATGTTGAACATTCCTTAAGTATTTCTCAGCCATTTGAGTTTCCTATATTAAAACTTCTGTGTAGAGCTTTACCTCATTCGTTAATTGGTTATTTTGTTTTTTGTTTGCTAGCTAGTTTCTTGAGTTCTTTTGTGCATTTTGAATACTGGTCCTCTTTCAGATGTGGAGTTTGTGAAACTATTTTCCCATTCTGTAGGCTGCGGCTGTGTCCTGCTGAGTGTCCTTCGCCTTACACAAGCTGTTTCAGTTTCCATTTGCTGATTGTTGACCTTAGTGCTTATGATAGTCGTGTTCTGTTGTCCCCTCTGCCAACAAATTCAAGGCTCTTCCCCGCTTTTTCTTCTACCAGGCTCAGTCTGTCTGGTTTCGATTCGATTGATGAGTGTGTATATTTTTTATGCCATTGCTGTGCTTTTTATAAATATTACTGCAGCTTTGTAATACAACTCGAGATCAGGAATGGTGAGACCTCGTACGGGGTCTTCTTGTTGTTGGTCAGGACTTTCTGCTATGCAGGGCTTTTTGTGCTTCCATATAGAGTTGAAAATTATTCTTTCAAGATTTGTGATGAATTGTGTTGAAATTTTGATGAGGATTGCATTGAATATGTAGACTGCTTTTGGTAGAATGGCCAGTTTTACAATGCAAATCCTACCAATCCGTGAACACGGGAGATTTTTCATCTTCTGATATCTTCTTCAGTTTCTTCGTACAAGTCTTTCAGTTGCTTGATTAGAGTTATTCCAAGACAGTTTATATTATTTTAGGCTACCTTAAAAGGTGTTTCCTAATTTCCTTCTCAGTCCATTTGTCATTTGTATATAGGAGGGCTACCAATTTTTGTGAGTTAATCTTGTATTCATCCACATCATGTTAGAAGCTGTAGGGGTTCCTGGTGGGATTTGTAGGGTCATTTATGTATACTTTATATCATATGCAAATACATATTTTGACTTCTTCCTTTCTAATTTGTCTTAATTCCTTTAGCCAGAACTTCAAGAATAGATATGAAGAGAGTGGCCAGCCTTGTCTTGTTCTTGATTTTAGTGGAATTGCATTGAGTTTCTCTTCATTTAATTTGATGTTAACTGGCTGCTGGCTTGCTTTTATTAGGTTTAGTTATGTTCCTTGTAATTTTGATTGTTCCAAGACTTTTATCATGAAGGTATTGGATTTTGGTAAAGGCTTTTTCAGCATCTAATGAGATTATTGTGTGCTTTCTTTTTTTTTTTTTCAGTTTATTCACATGGGAGATTTCGTTTGTGGAACCATCGCTGTACCACTGTAATGAAGCCTTCATGATCATGGCCTGGAACTCAGATCCACCTGACGCTGCCTCCCAAGTGTTATAATTAAGGTTATGTGCCACCATGTCTGCCTACCAAATGATAATTTTGCATCCTCCAGTTAGACCAATACAGACAGTTCTTTGTAATACTTACATTAGACTCTAATCATGAAAATATATTTCAAAGGCCAAGTATTTTGTTTTACTCTGTTTGGCACATTAAATAGGAATCTTTATAACACTGCCTTGTACAATTTGTAGAATTCAAGATGGGCAGTAGTGGCACACACCTTTAATCCTAGCACTCCTGAGGCAGAGGTAGGTGGATCTCCCTGAGTTCAAGGTCAGTCTAGTCTATAGAGCAAGTTCCAGGATGGGCACCAAAATTACAGAGAAATCCTATCTCGAAAAACAAAACAATAAAAACATCCCACAATTTGTAGAATTCATCCTACAATTTGTAGAATTTATTTCACAATTTGTAGAATTCATTTGACAATTTTTGGTCCTAATGTTTCCTCCTCTTCCTACATTTCTGAAATGAAAAGCATTTAATTTTATTGTAATATTTATATGTATTTTTATTATCTTTTCTTCAAATTCCAGTTGTGCTTGGAGTGACCAGTACATGCAAGCATGTCCCATTGTCTTATTGTTTCTCAAATAAATATCATTGGTAAAAATATCGCCGTTTCTTCCTAGAGTCATGATTCAGAAGAGATAATCATCTATTGATGGAATTATTAGGTCCAGGAAGCAGTGAGTGGAATTCATTATAAAATAAATTAGAATATCACTAGATAGATTTTCTTCTTTTCAATGGAAACTTTAAATTCTCAGTATTCGGAAGCATAAAGTCTCAACATTCTCTGAATTTGTACATATTTTCTGAGCTATCACATAATTGAAAATATTCTTGTAGTATGTGACTATTCAGCAAAATAAAGCTAAGTGATTTTTTTTTAAAAATGTGGTTCATTCTGCATCTTCACAGAACTTCAAGCATCTTGAAGAATCAGGTTTTAGGACCTGCAGCTCATACAGTCTCCCTTCCTCTCTTCCTCACTGCGTTACGCTGCTTATAAACAACGCGGGCACAAGTGATGCCGGCCTTTCGTCAGAGTAGTGAATGTTCTCTTCCTGCGGAAAGGGAAGCGAGGCAGAGCCTTTCTGACTACCTTCTGTTTCTCTACTTGTCATAGCACAGATAGTTTTTATGTTTTGTATTACTCCCATATAACTCCCCTTTGCCAAAAGATGGTTTGTTTTCTTGGATGAACTAACATGATTTTTCAGAAATACTAATCTAATAATGAAAATCGCTCACTCCATTTCTATTTATACGTAGCCTTTTTGTCTAGTTTTGTTTTTGCATGCACGGGGTCCTCAATTCCTGCTAATTAAATACAGCTTAATTGTCTTGGAGGGAATCTAGTGAGGGATGCACAAAGTCAGCAGGTGCATAAGACTCTTAGAGGACTGAGACCCTGGAAGGGAATGTGCAGTTGGAGATAAAGTTTAAATTTTCAGCAAGATAAGAACGGAAAGCATCACAGAGGATGGTTTACCAGTGCTCAAAGGAGATGAGTGCACAGAGGGGCATAGATTGTTGCTATCATTATTGCAGCCCAAACAACCTGATTGCTGGATCTGTGTTTGCTATGAGACTAAGGAAAGGAATACTTCTATGTCTTAATTTATACACAGAGTGTACTAAGTGTCGTAAAAATGAGAGACAGCACTGGTTGGGAGCATGAGCAAGTTGGATCTCCATCACTGCTTTTTTAAAGAGAAAGAAGTTTTATCATTTTTGATGTTGTCCACCAAAATTAGCTTTAGCACATATTTTTTGTAATAGAGTTTTTGTTCTTTAATTGTGCACTGAAGTAATTCATACTTTTGAATGAAACTGTAAATCAGCAATGAAAAGATACAGGAATTGTTACAATTATTGTTATGTGACTATGTTTATGCTTACTCTTGCCTTCGTAGTTTTTAATAGTTTCTTCAAGCATGAAATAAAATATTTACCAAATGTTCAAATTTCTGCCGTTATGATAATAAGTTCTTATGCCTATTTTGAAGAAGTGGTATATAGTTAAAGTTAATGTTGTGTTATGGCTAGAAATCAGAGGGCTAGGTTACAAAAAAGAATAAAAGTTATCTACAAATTTTTAATTATTAGTTTTAAAAGCTTACTCATAAAATTTGAAAAGTAATAGCATTGTGGAGGAAAAGGAAAAATAATTTAAATGTTAACTTTTTCTGTATTCATATACTTGAATTATTTGAATCCTCAAGGTGAAGATCCTGCCATCTGCTAAATAAATATCTCAAGTATGTGTTCCCAAAGTGGGGGGGGGGACTCACATAGACTCATGGAGCCCCATTGAGCCCAGTGTATGACAGATCTGAGCTAGAATTTCATTGAAAAACACCTTCTAACATGGTAGCACTTTACTGAAGTCCCAGCACTTAGGAGGTGGGATCAGAAGTCGCAGGTCATCCTCACTGAATTCAAGCCCTGCCTGGCCTATATGAACACTGTCTCAGAAGAACTGGGCAAGGATGGTGGGACAGGTGCTGCCTGAGGGAGTGTGAATGAGTAAGCAAACCCAACTCGCACAGTGCTTGCACAGACTGACTGACACTTGGAAGTCCATGAATTAGACTTAGTGTCTGCATCTCGGATTTTCCTCAAGGAGATCTTGCCTCTGCATCCAAGAAACTGACGAGGGGGCTGTGTCTCTGTGTCAAAGCAAGTATGAGAGTTGTACTGTACATGCTTTGTAGTTGTACTGTACATGCTTTGTAGTTGTACTGTACATGCTTTGTAGTTGTACTGTACATGCTTTGTAGTTGTA
>JAQHUG010000056.1:6144115-6163854 GCA_028555095.1 Dicrostonyx torquatus | reverse complement strand
CTGGAACTAGCTCTTGTAGACCAGGCTGGTCTCGAACTCACAAAGATCCATCTGCCTCTGCCTCCCGAGTGCTGGGATTAAAGGCGTGCGCCACCACCGCTCGGCCTTAAAAAAGAATTTTTCAAGGAGAAATTTTATTATTTTCAGGGAAAATTATTTGACAATGAAAATATTTTTGAATTGATAAATTTGTTAATAATCAAATGATTTCAACTCATGTGTCAGACACAAACAAGCAGAACAAATGACTAATAGATGGGGCGCCCTTGGGAAGGATGTCTGAGATTGCAGGGGCACAGAAAAGCCGCCTGGGGTGGGGCTGTGGCATCTGCCTGTGCTGGGGGCAGTTCATCTGGGTCTCACCCTGGGAAGCCCAGGCCAGGTCCTCAGCGGTCCTGTGTTGCACGACTCCCTCCTCTTTTGTTTTGAAACGACAGTGGCAAGCTGCCCCCACGTCTGCACTCCTCCCCCACTCCTTAGAAGGGAAATGATGTTGCTTTGATTTTTCAATTCTGTCTATAGGGCTGACTTCTGGAAGTGGATCTTTGCGGAATTCCTGTTCTGGAAGGTAGTCCTCCCCTGTATCGGTGTGTGGTCAACTCACTGAGGCTGGTGACTTCCTTCCAGCCTGCTTGCCTGAGGGTGTGTGTGTGTGTGTGTGTGTGTGTGTGTGTGTGTGTGTGTGTGTGTCTGTCTGTCTGTCTGTCTGTCTGTCTGTCTGTCTGGGTGTGATCTTTGTTTCTGTACAGCTTCCTCCAAGGCCCCTAACCGTACCCAGGAGTCTCAAGGTTCTGCTTCTGGGAGGTTAACCTTTGAGCAGTACTCAATTCCCCAGAATTCGGATCCTGAAGCCATAGGGATTAAAGGCCTACCTATCCACCCCATTCCTAGCCTGGGCATCACTGCACGGATCCCTAGAAGTTCTGCCAACTTCACCCTGGTCACAGCTCTCTTAGGAGAATCCAAGAGGAAAAATAAAAATCACCTGTGTGCAGGGCCCGGAGTCTTGGTGCCAAGAAGAGTGTGCCCAAATTCCCCAGTGAGTTTCGGGTCCCTCGGTTCCCGCTCTCAGCCCACAGCGCGCTCAGACTGGGAGAAGGGGTTAAACAAAGTGCCAAGTTCCACATTCTCTTGTCCTCTCTGGAGGACATCGCTTGGACTCGTTTTTTTTTCTTTTCTTTTTTTGTCTTTTAGTTTGGCTTTCCCCCTTCTGTTTGGACAGGCGCACCTGCATTTGTTAACCCCTTCCTCCCAATACATCGTCTTTGCTTTTTTTTTTTTCTGCACTTCTAAACCCCAGGACAATTCATGGGGGTGAGGGTGAGGGGATGGTTTTTCTTGACTCTTCTCCAATGGTTAGAACACACCTCCCCAGTCCGGTTCCACAGACACACTAGGGCCCCCGGGCTGTAACCCTAGTCCTGAAAAGGAGTCCTTGGTCTCCCCGCACTCCTCCAGCGCTCCCCTGCCCAGGGCAGATGGAATCAGAAAACCAATGGCTGGGGCCTGGCCACAGCTATAAGCAAAGGAAAGGCTGTACCAAGCCCTACCCAGACCTTTGTGGTCTTTCAGAGAACCCAGTCCTTTTCCATCTGAGCTTTTACATTTCCTTTCTATTATGAATACCCAAAAAAGCAGGCAGGCAAGAAGAGAGGGACCCCGAGGGAAAAAGGAACAAGACACATTCAGATTATGTATTTATTTTATGTAAAGAATCGTTACATATGTAATTTTAGATTTTCCTCCAAATTAGAGTTCTGAGGCTTTCGAAAACCTATTTTTAACACCTTCTTCTCTCCTACGGTCTTGATTGCCTAAATTGCTTCTAATTGGGTGGCACCCATTACTGAAAATGGAGGACGCCTGACAAGCAGCCTTCGTTCTTAGGCAGACTTAGATAATGTATCCAGATGCATATCTCATCTGATAAGAGAAACTAGAACACCAGCCACTGTGGCAGTTTTCTAAAGGCCTGAGCGATAGGGGGACAACCACACAGCCCTGTAAACCCACACATTTTAAAGGATGCCCCTGCGGTATACGGTGCCAGTGCTCTCCCACCTCTAACGTGGCACACAAAGGAAACAGGCTTGTGTTCTTGTTGTTTCTGAAGAAGTTTCCATGCCCTTCTGCAAGTGTCAACGGTTTTTTTGTTTGTTTGTTTTTGCTTTGTTTGTTTGATAAAGGGATATATACGTTATCCCTTTACTTACTGGGCTTCGGTCGGCCCAGAAAGTTGTTGGTGCGGGCTTCCTAGCTGTGCTAGCACCGACAGCAGAGAGCAAAGTTCATTGCCACACAGGAGGGAGTTCTTTGAAGCTTTAACCGGCTGCTTGGGGGGTGGGGTGGGTTCTGGGACCACTGACAGGTGTGATCCCAACCTGAGTTTGCTGAGGGGGAGCGTCGCGTGAGGGCTGTTTTACTCCTAGATGTCTGCGGGTTGCCGGCTGGGTCACCTAGCAGGCTGAAGGACCCCTGAAGTTATTGGAGGCTGGTACGCACCAACCATTGAACAAAAAGGCACGGGATCTGATCTGGCTGTCTCAGCAAACCACACTCTCATTGTTTCACAGTCTCTGAAATAAAGCAGGCAACAGATTTTAGAAAAAGTTATGCTTTTTAGGTCAGAGGGAATTCACCGAGAGTCAGTCTCCTTTCCTCCTTTCGGGAGGGGAGTAGCCTGTCAACTTTCCAGGAGCCTTTTTTTTTTCCCTTGCAATTCTCTGAGACTGCCCCCCAACAAGTGACATGGGGAAGCACCTTCAGGCCACTTGAACTGGTTTCACTGGAGAGAGTCCTAGGTGAAGCAGGAACATCCTGGGGGAAACTGTCTGTGGGTCGACCAGAGGGAATACTCTCCTGTGCTGCCGCCTGCGGAGCTGGGTGGAGGGCCAGCTCCACACTCCTCTATGGCCACACTGTACCCATCTACATAAGCACAGCTCCGTGTATGAGAAAGTTAACGCTTCTGCTGCAATAAAGGCCCACCACTATATAACTTCGCATTTTGCTCTGCCCCTTACAATGCATTGTTTGACCCACAGAGGAAGATTTAGGCAGGAAGAAACTCTCTCAGCAGTGACAGTCCCACTAGGTCCCAACAACAAAAGTGAGCCTAGTCCCTGGCCTTGGTAGGTCAGGACACATTGACAAAACTCTTGGAAAGGTCATTGGAAGGTGTCTTCTTTTGCACTTGGCTCTCTACTCGTGCCTTGACAGAAAAGAGGTGAACCAAAGGAAGGTAGGCCTCAGTGAAGAAGGTGTGAACAGAGATGGAGCGGCAGGAAGCTCCCTCGAATTTAGGCAAAACCTTTCTGAGGAGCTGCTGTAAGCTACCTCAGCGCTTCTACTGTATAAAAGAATCTAACTGATGAGTTAAACTCCATCTCTGGGATGGCACGAACCCCCACAGTTGTTAGGACACGAAATCGATCATCAAACAGTATCTGGTAGAGAGTGTGACCCAGCAACACCCAGGACTCCAGAACTGGGCTTTCTGTGCCTTTCCTTTTAAGAAAGAAAAGGAGAAAGGAGTGGAGGGAGACAGACAGGGGGGAGAGGGGAGAGCGGAGGGGAGAAGGGAAGAAGAGGGGGGTATTTAGCAAGTTAAGAGGTTAAATATTTGAATAGATTCGTAAATATATAGACAGCCCTTGCAATTTGGGGTATTTAATAATGCCTTTTGTGGTGCTGTCTGGCTGGGAGGCTGAGCAGAGAACCTTCCCTGCCGCCTTCTTCTCTGGGCAACCAACTGGAAAGAAAGCTCCTGGGTTCACAAAACAAAAACAGCTCCCTTCTTTTGGAGAAAGAGAAAAACACTGTCTCTTCTTTCAAAAATAAGAAAGAAAAAAATAAACCAAGAGAAAACATAGCAAATGAAAGAATTGTTTCTTAGGATTTTTTTTTTCCAGGAATGTTTCGCAAAGCGATCTTAGGCTGTAGTCATTTTGAAGTATTGTTTGAGCAAATACGTTCCAGCACTCAATTATCTTAGAGGCGTCAATTATTTCTTTGAATTCAACTCACTTTTGCAGCAAGAGTGCATTGGTGTGGGCATTAGAAACCCTTGGCGCTCTCTCTATCTAACATGTGTTGTAGCTGAGTAGGGTGGGTTTCTTTTTCCGACAATTGTACTGGGCGCTGCTGATGGCATCTGTCCTCTGCCTGTGCCCACAGGCTGTGGGTGTGTCCCGCCCACAGACGCTCCTGCGTGCATGCGTGTGTGTGTGTGTGTGTGTGTGTGTGCGCGCACGCGCGCCCGTGTGCGTGTGTGTGTGTGTTATACACACATATTCTCTAGTGTGTGCCTCAAATGGATCCATTTCCCCCCTTTTGGCGCCCTGTGTATATATTAGTATTATGCAGATAAAAGAATTGTGCTTGAGTATGTTTTGGAGGGGGAGGGGAGGATGGCCCATTATAATTCTGCTCCAGTATTTCCTCTGCTATTTTTTCACTGCGTGTGAACTCGTGTGAATGCCTTTCCTGGTGTGTGTGTGTGTGTGTGTGTGTGTGTGTGTGTGTGTGTGCGCGCGCGCGCGTGCTTTGGTGTTGGGGAAGAGCGTGGGCTTGTCAGTGGGTGTGTGTCTCTGCGTGTGAGCCTCTAAGGACCTTGGGAGCAGCCCATGTTCTCCTCGGGTGTCCTGTCTGTCTCTGCCCTCGTGTTTTGTGTTCTTGATGTGATTATGTGCGTTATTTACATGCGTGCGCCTATTCGCTTGCTTTCGTGTACCGCCTTTCTCTACAGTCCACACATTCCACATATCGTCTTTTATCTTTTGGCAAAGTGCCCTTTTTGTTCCTCGAAGAATATTTATTGATGTGATAATCTGAAATGAAAAGTGGTCTCCCATGAAGGAGATGGAAGAGAAAGGAGCGTTCATCTTTCTTAATAGACGGGGCAGTGCCAGTTGACTGGATCACAGGGTTTCTCTGCACTTTCTGCGTGTGAGTCTGCGTGTTGGGGTGGGGGCGGGGACGGCTGAGAAAAAAGGAGCCTGTAGGCAGAACAAAGATAGGACATCGCGCCTCCTTGCGGCATGATTGCATACTGCATGACCCGGCTGTCCCGACGTTCAGAAATAAAAATTCAGAGATTTCCTTGTTAAGCCATTCAGGGGCCGCCTCTCAGACCCAGCCTCCGGATCTCAGCCAATCACCTGGCGCCATGCAAATCACCTCTCGGTCTTCCAAACCCGAGTCCAGTTTCGCGGCAGTTCCTGCCGCCCCGCCCCATCTCAGCCCTTCCCTACCCCTCCCCCTTCCTCCTCCGCGGCCGCCAGAGCAGCTGCTCGGGAAGGGGGCAGAGCTGGGTGCTTCATGCATATGCAGACAAATCCATCCTCCCCCTCCTCCTGCCTCCTCTCCCCGCCACCTCCTCCCGCCTAGTTCTGCCTGGCTCCCCAGTCCCCAGCCCCCACTCTGTCGCCCACTAGTGTCTCCCCGCCTGGTCCGGGCGCCTAGACGTGCAGCTCGCAGCTCTGGTCCAGGCAGCTGCTTTCCCACAAGGATGGCCTGGCGCGCCAGAGGAGCCCACGAGGGAGAGGGAAGAAACCTCCGCCTTTGAAATCCCCTCGAAGGTCAAGTTTGGGACTTGCCGTGCTCGAGACAGAGGCATTGAAACGCTCTGCAGGGTCTGCAGGAAGGTGGCACCTGAAGCCCGGCTTTGCCTTCGTTTTCTCCCACCAAACACCAGATTCATGTCTCTGAAACACACAAAGTACCAGCCCCGTCAGAGGCAGGGGGATGGTGCTACATGCCCACAGCTACAGTGTGTATTTGTCTTGCACTTGCACATCAGCGTTCCCTAAGTCACAAAGCACTGGAGAGGAGATCAAAGGAGCACGAAGGGTGGGAAGCGCCGTTAGCTGTGCGAGCAGTGACTCAGGACCTGCTCGAGGTGGGAGGTTAAATGGCAGCTCCGGAAACGTGACCTGGGACCCACGTAAAGGAAAAATGCAATTCTGTTAAGGAAAACAATTTGTATCTATTGATGTGTTACTACTATGTATGCTCAGATTGAGACCCCCGAACATTCTGAGACACCCTAAAACGCATTCAAGTTTTGAATACTGCCCTGAACTGACCTTAAGTCCTTTGAAAGTGGGGGAAAATGTCACCGCGAAAACTGAGCGTAGAGCACTTGGAAATCCTTTAAGGAGGAACGTAAATGCCCGTGACCTTGTTTTATAGAGCTACTTCGGCCCCGAAATTTTTGGGACTTTCTAGAGCGAATTGCAGCCGTCTCCCCTCAAGTCTTACTCCGTGGAGAAGTGGGGGGGGGCACAGTAGATCTAAAACCACCGCTTTGCTAAGATTATTTACGGAACACATTTTTATGGAGGTCGTATTGTGTGCCGGGCACACAGTAGCGTCTTCCATAAGAAGCACATCACATCACGTGTCTGGGCAATTCTCAGGTGCCATGAAAACTGGGCAAAGGAACAGCAGTTCTGAGCGGTTTCTGCCCTTGCATTGCTCATGCGCTAGCTGGAGGGGAAGGGTGTAGGTGATTCTTGACAGCGCCTTAGGAAACTGCTCAGGGAGCTCTCAGGCGGCAGTGAAATAGTGTGCTGGTACATTTCTATAGCGAAATATACTGCGGCAATTAAAAGTGAATGGGCCATCTTGAAGGCAACGCTGGATGAAAAAGGGAATCGCGAGTGAATGTGATATTAACGCAATGCTAATGTCTATTAGCATAACACGGTAACGAGCTACAAAAACACGGAAGGTACATGATAGGTATAAAAACTTGTTGGGGAATAAGGTGTGCAGACTGCGGGAGGGAGAGGGCGTATTTAGTCACAAAGATTTTAGCTCTATGAGTAATCCTTATTCCTCTTAAAAGAACTAGAATAGGAGGAAACAGACGCAAGGGAAGCCTTTATTGGAAAACCTGGCACTGATGCTAAATTTAAAATCTTGACTATGATACGCAGAAGGAATAGGAATACTTAGAAGAAAATTTTCCTGGATGGGGGCAAGAAAAGTATAGCCCGTTAAAAGCCTTTATAGTCTTGAATTAAGATTTTAGTCTACATACAGAGACAGCTACTCTTTGGGGGCACAGTTCTGTGAGCTTTATGTATTCGCAGACAGGAAGCTGTCATGGATGCAGGAAATAGCTGCCCCCCAATTCCTTTGAGCCCTCTTTGTGGTTGCTCCTACTTTTGCTCTTGAGCCCTAAGATACCGACATTGACTTCATCCCGGCAACTTTCCCCTTCCCCAGTGTAATATAAATGGACTCCTAGGATACATTGCTTTTCTCATCTGGTGTCTTTCGTGTGGCATCAGGAGCTTCATCTTCGTTTGTGTTGTTGGCTGTACCTGTAATTTGCTCCCCCTGTTCTCTGCATTTTTTTTCATTGATGGATGTGCCAGACTGTTGATCCTTTTTATCAGCCGAAGGCCATTTATGTTCTGAATGTGAGTTTCTCCATTAAAATTTTGTTAGCTGTTGTGGTTGTTGTGTGTAGGTGAACCCTTGAGTGTGTGTGTTGTTGGGGATACACACACATTCCAGGGAACTCATGAGGAGGTCTTGAACAACTTTATGTGATTAGTTCACCTTTAGATGGGTCCTGGGGGTTGAATTCAGTCAGGCATGTTTGTGCATCCTGTGTCTGCTGAGATATCTCGTCCACCTGAGCTATCTCATCTCCCTGAGCTCTCTCACTCACCTGAGCTATCTCACCCACCTGAGCTATCTCACCCACCTGAGCTATCTCATTGTTGTGATGGATACATAGTTTTTTGATTTTAGGGACTTTTCCCCACATGTGCAATGTGAATTTCCCATAAATGATTACATTGTTATATGTGATAAACATGTTCAGAACTTTCTGCCCAGATGCTCAGTTGATAATCTGGTACTAAATACTGTGTAGTATTAAAACTTGCAGCCAGATGCATAAGAAAACACCCAGGTTCCAGGCTTTTTGCAGTGCCAAGGGGTGAACAGAAAGCCTAACCAGTGATTCTGGTTGGGCATCAGCACGGTTCCCATGTTTGGGTCTTTGCTTCATTGCCGACTGTTTCCCAACCTTTATTGGAAGTTTGCCTCTTGCTCGCAGAGGTTCATTGAGTTCTACTGATGGTTCCCACAGGTTCCATGCAGGACAACTGCATCCACCAACAGAGGCATCCTGAACCCTTGGAAGGATTCACAGTAATGGCGTCTATACCTAGTCTACAGGGTCAGCCTTCCTTTTGCTTACTTCTCCTTTGACACCTAGAGAAGTTGACAGTTGAGCTGAATAGACTGGGTGCTGGATTTTCCCATGGCTATTGAAACACTTAGCAACGTCTGCTTCAGAGTTCCGAAGTCAGCTAGAGATGAATTACTTGCTGCTAAGAGCTCCATGGGTTTTGTTTGAAAAGGTTCCTCTCCTTCCCTTGGCTACTTGCTGCCTCTCTGTTCTGGTAACTGTATCAGATGGGAAGGAAAAGCCGAGAACAAATGTGGCTGGGCTGCTGACCTTCCCGGTGTGTTTCTGAGCAAACCCAAGGACAAACGTGGCTAACACAGAGATTCAGGGAGTGGTGAGGTCTAGTGCTGCTTATCGATAAGTCAGGCCTGAGTTTTATTTTAGAGATGGATCCATTGCTATCCACGGCCTTGAAATGTCATCCCTGATCTTAGTTCTTAATGACATCGTCCTTCAGGTGACTCTAGGAACTGGAATGCCTATCTATTCATCTCCAGACAGAGTAAGAAAAGAAGCACTAGGAGATGACTCTGGGTAAATTCTTAAGTAAAGGTTATAAAGTCTGTAAATCAAGAGATGTAAATGTTGCATTTTGGCTTTAAGGCTTGAGGCTACCTTGGGACAAAGTCCACCTATAGCATAACTTTTTTTTTTCTCTTAGAAAAGGGCAGAAGAGTGTGCACACTGCTGTCTGAGCCTTTTAGATTTCTCCAGCAAAAATCTCTTTACTGCACGTTTTGCTGTCACCAACTTCACTCATGAATCATCCAAAAGCATTGGTCACAGCATCTACCATCTTGCAGGGTAAGCTAGTGACAGCACATCTGCACTAGCGTTTCCACTCAGGCTCTGACGATTTAGAGAAAGTACCAACTTCTCCCCAGAGGTTAATTTACGAGCGATCATTCAAATGGATCATTTAGAGCCACTCCCAACTCTTGTACTTCACACACTGCGGTTGTCTTTCGTATGCGTGTCCAAGCTACGCCATCTACCAGTGACTTAGTGGTAGCTCTCTCATTAAGAGATCTGCTTGGATGTCCTTAAGCCTTAGGACGAGGCCTGACACACAGCAAGCTTGCAATAAGTGGCAATTTTACCATCGAGAGAGAGAGAGAGAGAGAGAGAGAGAGAGAGAGAGAGAGAGAGAGAATCTGCTTTGTACAATGAATAAGCTAATACATCCTCAGCATCATTGATCCCTAATGAAAAATAAAAAGATTTATAAAAGAACAATAACATCTTTTAGAGGCATACCCAACCCATGGTCATGGATTAAGTGTTTTTCTTGTAGGCACCGCCTTTTAGAAGGAGACTCTGTTCACGATGTCACAGTAGTCTGTTATAAATTGGTGGCTTCGACTTTCTCAACTCCGGCTCTTTCTCCTGTAAGGCAGTGTAAGCGGAGCCTCATCGTCACGCCGGAGTAATGACATCTCAGAAGCAGCACTGCGGTCCCACGAGGAATGTCCTAGAACGGGCTTGACTCAGCACAACGCAACCAGGCTGCTTAATGTGCCGATGAATGCCATTGCCCCTAGGAGTTACACGGAGAGGTGCCCAGAGCTTGTGTAAAGTTCTCCGTGCCATTTGAAAAAGGGACTTGGAGGAAAGAGAGAGGCTGCTTTTTTTAATTTTAATGTTTTACTCATTGGTTTAAGTACATTTACGGTTTGCTTTGCAAAATGTCAACAGACATCCCAAGTGGATAACATTTAAAGGAGATTGGATTTCCTGTATTGACTCTAATATCATGTAAAAAATGTGGTCATCAAGGCCCACAGGTTCATCGGTTAAGATAGCTCAGTTAAATGATTATCCAAAGCAATGAGCTGCCTCTTCGGCGGTTTCTCCCTTTTTTTGTCTCACGTTTTTACTGACCAGGATTTCAGCAAGGTATAACTGACAGTTTTGTGCACTTCAGATAGGCTCCAAATGGGGCGCCCATCTATACGGTGTCTATAGGATACAGTGAGGAAGTTTCTGGTACCTGCTGACTTAGAGCTCAAGAAAACAGACACACAAAAATGGCTTTAAATAACACTTGGATATTATATATTCGAGAATTAAAAACACTTTTGCGCAAAAGATCTCATTTCTTGTAAGTCTTCACCACAACCTCATCATCCGGGCCACTGTAACAATGGCTGCCTTCATTATATACTGGAGGTGCTGAGCATTGGCATTTTAGGGAACCAGGCGCTTCCCTCGTGCTGAGTAGTGCTTGCTCTAAGTTCTTCACATGCATTAACTCATTTACTCTATACAGCATCCAGAGGAAACAGATGCTATTATTGCGGTCTCGGTTGGGTAGGTGAAGCTATTGAGTAGTAAATTAATTCACACCAAGTTCATGGTAAGTGATAGAATCCGATAAGAATGCCACCGCCTAGTCACTGGTTAAACCAAACAAGCAGAAGGAAGGATTACTCTTATGGAGACAAGCAAGATGACGAGATGAACAATACTTCTAGAGTTCTTTCTCCCTCCCAACCACGATTTACAGATCAACTCATTTTGTTCTAACAACGTGATGTTATCGCCATCTTCTAATGACAGACAGGGGAGACAGTGCACAGAGTTTATATGACCAGCCGGATGATAAATATGTATGTTTAACGTATGTGGAAGGGGAAGAAAGGAAGTGACAAAGACTGTTTCATCGCCTCCATTCCAGCCCAGACACTATGTTTTTTTTCTAGTTTGTGTGATGATTCCTGCAAGATCTTTTCTTGTTCTTGTTCTTCGTGCCCCATCTTATCTACTTGTTTTCTTCCTAGGTGGTGTCTGCATGCTACCACGAAGATCTCTCTGCTCGTTTGTTCGTCTGCTACGGCTTGGATGTTTTCAGTGTCCCCAAAGTATTCGTATGTTGAGACTTAATCTCCATATTAACACGCTGAGAAGGAGAAAACATAATTTGATTGTATGTTTGATTGTATGGTGATTGTAGATTCTATGGTGATTGTAGATACTTTCTTTTTTCTTTTCTTTTCTTTTCTTTTTTTTTTTTGGTTTTTCGAGACAGCGTTTCTCTGTGGCTTTGGAGCCTGCACTGGAACTAGCTCTTATAGACCAGGCTGGTCTCAAACTCACAAAGATCCACCTGCCTCTGCCTCCCGAGTGCTGGGATTAAAGGCGTGCGCCACCACCGCTCGGCCGTAGATACTTTCTAAAGTGATTAGGATTAGCTATCAGGATGGAATCCCCATAAGTGAATTGTTGTGACTTTGGAAGAAGAGAGATCAGAAAGCATGCCCCTCCTCCCATCTCTTGACTTGTAATATCCTGCATCATGTCAGGATTATTCCAGCAAGAAAGGATTACCAGATGCAGCCCCTTAACCTTACACCTTCAGGACTGTAAGCTCAAATAAATTTATTTCTTCACGAAGTGGCCTGGCAAAAGTGTTCCCTGATGGTAGCAAATCAAGAACCAAGGCATCCTTCTCATTGTAGAGAGAATCCTATATCCTTGCTAATAGGATATAGGTTATGTGGTCTTCTACAGGACAGCCCATTTTACATTTGGTCATTATTCCAGCCACCTTCCTAATACCTTAGTGTCTTTGCGACTTTACCCATCTTGTTCGTCACTTGCAATGCTGTTCCTCCCCTTTCTACCCGGGGAATCACACTCATCCCACACAATAAAATTCAAATGCATTTCTGCTTGTAGCTTTCTATAACCGTACAGACAGAATTAATCAGCTCATGAATATATACTTTATTTTTGTAACAGCAGCACCAACTACCATCTAGTGAATGTTTATATACTGCAATTCAGGCATCGCTGATAAAGAAAATGAGATTCAAAAGCTTTATAAGGCTCTCCCAAGAATACAGGATAATACAGTTCTAGGCGGACCTGCCTCACAAACTCATAAGCTTACCGACTTTGCCTCAACTTCCTCGACTGACCTATAGAGCTTATGTTTGTTTTTTTTTTTTAATCTCTTTTTCTTCAGTGCGATGAAGCTGATAGTTACCGATAAGGTAAGTTTTGCATTCTTAATATGCAGCACAGTATGTGAGATCAAAAAAGTGAGATTCAGTGAAATGACTGAATGGGTACACTTCATTCTGCCTATTCCTTGAACTGCACATCCCTTATCAGACTGTTGGAGTCTACGCCACAGGTCAACCATACGCTGCTTCACTGTATCCTCACACTTTACTGACTTCTAGAGTTGCCATTTGGGAAACTGATCACCTTGACAACTGTGGGCTGTAAGAGTCTTTGCTCGGCAGCCATGACTGGAAAATGTCAGCCATGATGTAGTTCTGCAAGACTTGGGACACAGGCACTGTCCTTTCTTTTCAGTTTCTGAGTTGCTGCAGAATTGGCTAAAATTTGTTCTTGTCGATGAGTTTGAGCTTCAATATCACACTCAGAATGCTCCCTTCCCTTTTCAGAAGAACTCTAAAGCGCCCGAGAAGTCCTTTGCAAGAAATTTCCCTTCCTGCAAGACCCCTGTAACGTCATGTCCACTGTGCTTTGGGACTGCTATCTGTCACCATGTTCTACTGCACAGGCGTATAGTCTGGGATGAACCTTTGGGTAAGCGTGATTTTCCCGTAACTCCTATCTTGGTGCTCCTCCTTGGATCTCACACAACAGCCTCTTCCCTTCACGTTGTGCTGGAGAGCATCCTCTGCTCTCAGAATCCACTGTCCTGCATTTGACCTCTGGAGACTCCCCCCCCCAACAGAAGCCAGGCGTGTCCCTTTCCCTGGCCCCAAACAAAAGCTCTATTCTTTTTTTTTTTTTTTCTACTCTGGTAATAGAGCTTGTTACTGAAAGACCAGGACCCAAAACAAGTGATGTCTGCTTCCTTTCAGGGTCTGGCAGGAGAAGCATCTCCCCTTCTTCAGGAAGATTTCTTCTCCACAGGACAGACTAGGAAACTTCGTGGTCTCAACTTCAAGCGGCAGCGAGAAAGCACCACTGAGTCCTCAGCAGGTCCTTCTGCTGGGCAGCTCTCCAGTGAGATCTCCTGTTTTCAAGTCACCCAAGCATAACATCCTTGTGGACATAAGTGAGTTTTTCTCTCTACATGACTCACTCCCTAGAATATTGTAGTGCCGCTCTCATTTAAGTGTTCTGAATTCCTCAGGTGTTTTTTTTTTTTTCAGTCTTTAGCCCAATCTTTTGACTCTTCCCGAAGAGAGCAAATATTTATACTTGAAAATAGATTTGATTTGGAAAGAGCCCAGTACAGTTTGGCTTAGTGTTCTGAGTAAAGGCAGTGTAAAAGCTGGGTTTGGTCCAAAAGAGGTGAAACTATCAAGTAATGACATTGGGTTTGTGAGTTGTACTGAGTCGAAAATGGGATTTCCAAATACAGTGTCAGCGAACGAGTTGTTAGGCGGTGAGTGAGTCTCTCCCATGTGTGACTAGATGATGGACACAAAACTGAGCTCAGATATTGGAGTCTATCTGTGACCAGCCAGTCTTACTCTTAATCTGGGAAGGCACAGCTTGTATAATGTGCTCAAAACTCTTTTTAAAAAAAAATATTTATTTATTATGTATACAATATTCTGTCTGTGTATATGCCTGCAGGCCAGAAGAGGGCACCAGACCTCACTACAGATGGTTGTGAGCCACCGTGTGGTTGCTGGGAATTGAACTCAGGACACCTTTGGAAGAGCAGGCAGTGCTCTTAACCTCTGAGCCATCTCTCCAGTCCCTGCTCAAAACTCTTGAAGAAACTACCTGGTGGTAGACTAATGACTCTCCAATGCGTTACTAGCACAGTTCTCCAAAGTTGTTGGAGCCAGATTTGAGAATACTCGTGTGGTTCCTTAGAATTAGCATGTTACATCTGCCCTGGTGAGGAGCCAGAACCCCCCTGAGTACTAGCGCTCTGGTTTCTCCAAATAGCCTTGCTGAGCAAAGTAGCTCGGTTCTCACACGGAGGAGCATTGTACTGGCTAGTGCGTTAGTTCACTTCTGCTCAGCTTCACTTTAGAAGGATATCCATGGACGAATAAGGATCAAAACTCTGCGCCATTTTCTTCACATTGGGTATTTTTTTGTTGTTGTTGTTCAGAATTTAACAAAAATTGCAAAGGAGAAAATAATCAAGTAATTTAAATGTTTAATGAAACTAATTGTTACAGGGGCGGCATCGCGTGATATTGCGAGGTGTTTAAAGCTGTTATTGCCGATGTGACAGTGTCTGAAACTGACACAGCAGAAGTTCCCTTGCAGCTAGCAAACACAAAATCCTGTTTCACAGCTAAGACGTAATCAGAGGGCTAAATTTCACAGCTACAAACACACAGCTGCGAAGCATGACTTTGGAGTGTAATAAAGTCAAATAGCTTCACGTGCTAATGGGGGATATTACAAGTAACTATGAGAAAGGTTTTTGTCAGACGTCTTAAGTGTCTACCTGCCTTCATTAAGGTTACTTCTGATCTGAGCGCTTCCCAGCTATTTGCCACCTATGCATTTATTGAATGACTACTATGATTTTCTTGACGGAAAATGCTCGTGCAAAGACAATTGTGCTGTTTAATTACTCTAAGGAGATTACGAAAAGTCACACAGGTCAGGCAAATTTTAAAGAAATTGATTACATTTTAGTTAATTAATTTGTGTGTGCATGGTCATGCATTTGTCTATGCCTGTGCTATGTGTGTGTGTGTGGGGGGGGATGGCCACAGAAGACAAAAGAGGTCATGAGATCATCTGGACCTACACTTACAAGCAGTTATGTTTCACTAGATTTTGGGGCTAGGAGTGAAATGTGGACTCTCTCGAAGAGAAGAACTTAACTATAGAGACATCTCTGCAGCCCTCCCCCATAGTCTTTTAATAACAAACCTTGATATTGAATGTATATAAATCTAAAATTTCTTAAAGCTCTAGAACATAGATTAACAGTCTAAAGCACTTTAGCAAATTATAGTACACATGCATAAATCATAAACGACCTACTACCTAGTCTTGTAAAAAATTCTATTTGATTATATAATAGACAAATAGCTTAAATACTTTATTTTTAAAAATCAATTCATTTTTAATTTTATTTTTGAGATTATAGTTTAATTACAATTCTCGCTTCCTTTTCCTTCCCCCAAATCTGCTCTTATATCCCTCTGCATTCTCCTTCAAATGCATGGCTTCTTCTCCTCCTCCTTTTTTCCTCCCTGGAAGAGGCTTCTCTGCACAACCCTGGCTATCCTGGAACTCACTTTGTAGACCAGGTTGGGCTTGAACTCAGAGATTCCCCTGCCTCTGACTCCCAAGTATTAGGATTAATGGTGTGTGCCGCTACCACCAGCTTTTACTAGTTCTTTTTGCAAGCATATAAATACCTGTATGCACATGCATTTCTTTTTTTCTTTCTTTTTTTTTTTTTTTTTGGTTTTTTGAGACAGGGTTTCTCTGTGGCTTTGGAGCCTGCGCTGGAACTAGCTCTTGTAGACCAGGCTGGTCTCGAACTCACAGAGATCCGCCTGCCTCTGCCTCCCAAGTGCACATGCATTTCTAAATATAACCTGCTCAATCTGTGTAATGTTACTTGTATGTATGTCTCCATGACAGACTGTTGGACACTGGACAGCCAACTGGTGTGCCCTTCGCTGAGGAGGCCCACCTCTTCCATCCTCAGCTTCTGTCAGTTGCCTGTAGGTCATGTGCAGAGTTGAGGCCTTAGGGGCTTTTTTTTATGTCCAGTTGGGCACATTTATTGCTATTATCTGTATTCACCTGACATTTGGAGACTTGCTATCACAACAGATGCCCTTATTTTCTGGTTCTTACCATCTTTCCTTCCCATCTTCTGCAAAGTTCCCTAAGCCTTGGGTGATGGAATCCACTGAGTCCTGAATCCCTGCATTTTGATTGGTTGTGGTTTTCTGTAACAGTCTCCATCTGTTGCGAATAGGTTTCCATTATAAGGGGTAAAGACTACATTCAAATGTTAATAGATTGTTGCTGGTTTAGTTAATTAGTAGTTGTAGATTCTTCTCCAATAACTGTGACTTCACTGGCATTGAGTAGTTAGCTAGGTGCCCAGTACTAGGCACTATTTCCTTCTTGTTGAGCAGATCTTTCGTTCAATTAGAGAGTTGTTGGTTACTACCAAACTATGTGCTATTACTGCACCCTTAGGATTACCCTTCCATGCTGATTGTTGGTGTGATTCGTAGGTGTTATAGCTGGATAGGGATTTCAGCCTCCCTCCTTTGGAAGTTTGCACGGCACCTTCCGGTACCATGAAAGCTAGTTCTCAGGGAGGGGACTTTCAGGTCAGTTCCAGCTTGTGGGCTCTAACTCTGTTTCTGAAGAACATGTGTCTTCATCAATAGGGACTCCCACTTCTGAGGGGGCAGTCAGGGGAAACAGCGATAGGCTATATGTTTTGGGAGTCTCTTGTACAACAACTCTAAAGGGAATCTCATGTCTGGTGTTGGGGTTTTTGTAAGGTGGTCTTTGGCTCTTGGATGAGTGCCATCAGCTCAGATTAGAAAGGCTCATTAAAATCATTCATGTGGAGTAACATGAATCATATTTTGGATAGTTAATATTGTGATTTCTTGTGACGTTTCAGACATTTTTATTTTAACCACCTGCCGCCTTCTTCTGTGTCTACCTTCCCAAGATGTCCCCCCACCCTCTCCCCATTCACCTAATCAGACTTCTTGTACCCCACTATTCCTCTCTCTATTGCCCCTAACCCCATCCTGGCAACAATTAATTTTTATTGTGTGGGTTCCCGTAGTTATTACAGGCTTTGTATTCACATCTCAAGATTTGGTGCTAGGGATCTCTAACAAGAGAAAGTATGAGATGCTTGTCTCGATTACTTCACACGACATGATCTTTTCTGGTTCCATTAGTTTACTTGTAATATTCATGATTTCTTCTGTTTTCTTTTGTTCTTTTTATTTTTTTTTTGGTTTTCCAACACAGCATTTCTCTATAGCTTTGGAACTAGCTCTTGTTGACCAGGCTGGCCTCAGATTCACAGAGATTCACCTGCCTCTGCCTCCCGAGTGCTGGTCTTAAAGGCGTGTGCCACCACCACGCAGCTCGTGATTTCATTTTTTAACAGATAAATAGTATTCCATAGTACAAATATACTGTAGTTTCATTATCCATTCATCAGTTTTAGGACACTGAGATTGCTTCCATTTCCTGGCAACCGTGAATAGAGAAGCCATGAGCATGGCTGAACCAGCACAGTAGAGCGACTCCTTTGGGAATCTGCCATAGAGAGGTAGGTATAGAGTATGTGTCACAGAGTAGAGTGACTTTAGCTTCTCGAGAATCCTTCACACTGATTCTCCTAGTGGCTACACCAGTGTGTAATACCATCAGCAGCGAGTGATGGCTATGATGTTATCACGGAGGGAAATGTGCTAAATTATTTCCATGTCTAAATACTTTTAAACCATTTTCTGAGGTTACACGGGTTGGGGAAAAGGGTAAACATACAGATCATCTGAGTAGCTGGATTTCATTGATCTGTAACTTTGTCCTGGCCTCTGACTGTTGTGACAATGTGCCTAAGACAACAGCTTAACCACAGGAAGTCTGCACAGAACTTACCACTCATGGGCAGGACCCAAGAGGCCAACAGCATGGCAGCATGCACTGAATTGTTTAGGAGAGTTACCCCGGAGAGTGATCAGTTCTGGGGAATGGTTGGTTGTTTAAGTTGAGGTAGAAGTTAAAGCAGCGAACATATCAGTTTAAAAAAAAATCATTTTAGTGGCCATTGTTCAGTTTTCAAGTACATGTAACAGAAAACATTGTTAAAAATGTACACAAAGCAAAAAGACTTACAGAATGTTGAAAATGTCTATTTTATGTAATTTTAACACAATAAAACTGCTCTCTTGAACTCTTCCTGTTTATGTTTATTGCATTTTTACACAAGCAATTCTATGGTTATTCTAAATAGTCATAATAGTCTAAGATACTGTGTGCTCTTTATAGATTGTTTTTTTTACCCAATAGTCTACATTTTTAAAATTATCCATTAATAATCATGGGGATAGAGTGGATGCTGTGAGTTAAATCCAAGGGAAGAGTATGTCTTCTTGACCCTAGAAGGACTTTCCCAGAGCGACAGAAAGAACATGGTTGGCTTGATGTGTGAATGAACAGAAAAGGGAATCTTCCTGTTAGGGGACAGAACTTCCCAGGCAGTGGTTAGAGAAGGCTCTGGAGACTCGTGGACCATAGAGAAAGAACCGTAGGAACCGTCCCTCATGGTCCTGACTTCCCTGCTCATCCTTCATCATTCATTTTAAGATGAGGGTGTAAGCCTTGAGATCATTACCATACTCAAGAGCACTGGTCTTTTTTCAGATTTCTGTGCTTGTGTGACTGCACAATAGGACTTTGAATTTTCCTTAACATCCACAGATGTAGGCAGAGGCAATTAATATTATTATTTGCTTGTAGACATACATGCATGCATACCTCTGGATATCAGAGGAATTCATAATTTTGATCTAACTTTGGCCTAACTCAGAACGAAGTGGGCCTTTTACTCCCCATTTGGTTACTTTGTGTCATGGAGACACAAACAGTACCCATGTCTCACATGCTGTTCCCAGCTGTGGATTTCATAACGTCGTACAACGTCTCATTCTCCTCTTCCCCACTAAAGAGTGCAGAATAAAAAGGAGGTAAGTTCACAGTGCTGGGTGGGCAAGGAGCCAACCAAAAGATCAAGAGGGTGACAGAAGGGACAATACGCGATCACGCGCCATCAACCAGCGAAGCGCACCCATTCTCTCTGCCAGGTAACTATACATTATGTATAGTAGACGGGTTTTTAGCGCTCAACTTTTTATTCCCTGATGAGGTGGTTTTAATATGCTCTTGACAGGAAGGTTTTTATTTGGTTTCCGTTTTTTTTAATTCTCTCCTGCTTCAAGTATCAATTTATTTTAAAAGATCTAATATTTTTTCAGCTAGGTTATTAATTTAATTTGTCCTTCAGATCATTAAAACAAGTTAAATTGGATACATTTTGAGTGTCACTGTATGTTGTCTGGTCATACCGTGCCTCCTTGTTAGGAGTTTTGAAATTATGTTTCCTCCTTTTGTTTTGAACGTTGGTAGTTGAAATTGAAAACACATTTTATTATAATTCTGACAGTTTCAAAACAGACTTAATAAGCTTAAAGTTACACTTATTGTGGTGTTTTGACTTAAATTTATATAGAATTTCGAGACAGCTAATTCCTGCTCATGCTGGGAGGGCAGAGCTAAGCTTGTTGGTTTCCTCCCTTCTTCCACTTCCCTTCCGTTTCTTCTTTCTTCCTTCTTCCGCCAGGGATCCATCACAGAGGCTCACACAGTATTTTACTACTGAGCCAATCTCAGCTCTTCCCTGCACTTTCTCTACTGTGAGGAGCCATATAGGATGGACAGTTTTCTTTCCTACTGGAATATCTAGGATGTCAAATAAGTACATTTGTTTCAGATATGAGAAATAGTTTGGAAAACTGGCCTACACAGGGACATATTTGGACATTTTAGCTTTTCTTTCTTT
>JAQHUG010000056.1:6115990-6130243 GCA_028555095.1 Dicrostonyx torquatus | reverse complement strand
CACCACAATTGCCATCAGAAAAGCTTTGCCCAGCAATGAATGGAAACAGAAACAGATACCTACAGTCAAATACTAGGCAGAACTCAGGAAATCCCATGGAAGAGGAGGAGGAAGGGTTGTGGGAGCCAGAGGGGTCGAGGACACTACAAGAACACATCCAGAATCACCTAACCTGGGCTCATAGTGGTGCACAGAATTTGAACCACCAACCAGAGAGCTAGCATGAGACTGACTTAGGTCCTCTGCACATCTGAGACAGTGTAGCTTGGTCTCCTTGTGGGACTTGAAACAGTGGGAGCTCTCTCTGACTCTTTTGCTTGCTTTTGGTACCTTTTCCTCCTTCTGGGTTGCCTCATCCAGCCTTGATAGGAGAGGAGGTGTCTAATCTTATTTTAACTTGATATGCCATGGCTGGTTGTTTGGGAGGCCTGCACTTTTCTGAAGAGAAAGAAAATGGAGCAGATGGCGGCATTTAAGAGGCAAGGAGCAGAGAGGAGAGTAGGGAGGAAAAAGAAACTGATAGGGCTGGGAAAAAATCCACAATGCCTTGGATATGAAGAATTCCATTTAGATCTCATCTTCCAACTTTGTTCTAGCCTCTGATCTATAGAAATTTTTTTTCATTTTTTTCAATATTCCTTAAAAACAGAATTACCTGTTCATGATGTCACCTTCCTCCTTATCATGAGATTGCTATTTTCAAATATTCCTTGGAAAATAATAGAAGTATTTCTATCCAATCCTCCTAATGCAGGAAGAGGAGGGAAGTGAATCAGGATCCATATTTCTGTATGTAGCCCCAGCCTGGCTACCCCATCACAGCCGGAATACTTGGGAGAAAAGAGTTCCTGCTGCAGAGACTGTTTGAGTCTCAACCCCAAGTCCGTGGTGGCACGGACAGACTCTGAAGCCATAAGAAGGAAGATTCCTCACTGTGGCCACAGATCTCATGGTTTCTCTTTGTAATTTCTTGCCTGGCAAAACCCAGCCATAACCAAGTTTCATATCACAAAGACACACAATACAAGTCATTGAAAGTCAGAAGTGAGCGTTCTGTGAGAGCTGGGAAAAGCCTTATCTAACCATTGACACACTTTTCAAATAAAACTCCCTTCGGAGTTAGCAGCACCTATGTCTAATTTAGGCTTATTTTGAATAAAAGTGGCAGAGTTATCAAAACTCTATTAACCTAATTTGTTTAAATGGAAGTGGCACCTTATGCATGACTTAAACAGAATTTAAATGACAAGGGAGAAGAAATATCATTCTATGTAATTAGTGTGGCAGACCCTACTCATTCATTAAACAAAAGAAGACAATGTAAAGTCAACAAAAGAAGCCCCATTGTAGGGTTGGCTTTGAAAATGTTAATACATGGGAGCTAGTCTAATGGCGACAACAATAGATAAGCAACACTTATTCAGAATCGTCACATGAAAAAAATCTCTATTTACTCTCTTTCCCTGTCACTGATACACATCTTACAGAAATGCATAAATGCGTCTCATTTCACCCTCTCGACTATGGCCTATGGTGTTAACTCCCGAGAGCCCTCACTGGAACCTCATGAGAACTCTGTCAATAGCGTCCATGCATCGAAATGATGCCAATTTGAAAGTTCATTATTAGAAGCCAGAAGCTCTGGAATTATCTTGGTCAGATCTCAGAGAGCCGCTACCCTTCCCTGCAGTCTTTTTTTCATCTCTGAACTTCTGTGCCATCGCGTTTCTGGGACGTGGAGTAATGGTGTGACAATTGCGAGGGGCTCCCTCCTCATTTCAATTCTGTTTCTAGGGGTCGGGATGACCTGCAGTGTGACAAACTAAGCTAGTCGTTCCATTGAGCCAGATGTTCTTTGAGCAGCTAAGAAGGGGAATAACCGTGTCATGAAGTCATTAGTGTACTATATATTATCAGCCATAAACGACAGTGCTGAGTGAAGCTATCCTGCGTCTGCTCCTTTCTGCTGGAGTCACTCCATAGAAGGTGGGAACCCACGCGCAATCTGTCGGGCTGGAAATGAGAGCATCGACCAACAGTGAATTAGGTAGGTGTTTTGTGCTTCTTTCATTTAGGAGGTAGAGTTTTTTTTTTCCTCAGGTTTATCACTGCCAGGCTGTTTTAAAAATAAAAACGTCATCAACGGATGAAAAGGTTTGAGAATCTTGGCAAGCCTAACTGTAGCCATCCCACACCACCAAATCCTCCTCCCCACCTTTCACCTAATAAAGACAGATAGAAGTAAAAGCAAACATTCCCGATTGGAAGCAGACGACCCTTCCGGTACTGCGGTTCACTGACCCTACCAGCCTTCCAAAGATCAGCTACTAAATCCCCTCTTCGATCGCTGCTAAAATGCCAAATATTAGATAATAGTTATCTGCCTTTTGTACCATGAGATTGAGTGTCTGACCCATTTTCTGGCTAGGTTTGTCCCTGTTGTCTGCAAACCACAGAGGCGTATATAGCTCCTGGATGCTGTTGCTTCCACCCCCGGCTCAGACGGAGCCTCCCACTCAGCGTATTCGCTGTGTTCTCTGGGGACTGTGCCTTAGTGGTGCTAAGGGATCTGAGTTGGAGTGGGTTGAGGTGGGTGCGGAAGAACAAGGCCTGGCTTTGTTGCCGCCTGCTCTTTACATACGGTAAGGTACGGGGCATATGAATCTTGGCATAGTCTTGCCTAAACTAGCATGAGTTTTTTGATGTGTGTGTGTGTCTTAGAAAATCTTAAACATAATTTTAAAATACTGCTTTTAAAATAAATAGACTTTGAGCAATACATATATTGGGTTATTTATTTAAAATTTTTCTGTTATTTGGGTTCCTATCAGTCAGGATAGAGTTGGCTGAAGTAACAAATTACACCACCGCAGGGCTCAGTGGCTCAAATCAACGAAACCTGTATGTCATGGGTTGGAAAAGAGGTCCTGCTCTTCAGCTTCCCAAGTCCCAGACCCCCGAAGCTGCCTTAAAAACCAGGCTCCTGAACCACACAAGTCAAGAGGTAGGTAGCAAACTGTGCTCCCACCAGGGGTAACACAACTCATAGATCACATTTCATTGGCTAAAGGAGTTCCACACTTACGTCTGGTTTGTAGGCTAGAATATGTGAGCGGTTCTAAGGAGCCAAGAGGTGGCCTTTGTCTTTTCTGGGCTGCCAGGTCCTGTTAATGCTGTTATTCCCATGGAAACTGTCTAAAACATCCAATTTCTTCTCACAAATGCTTTCTGCACGCACCCATCAGTGATGTTACTTCCCATGAAATTCTTCCCAGTACTGTCTTCCCCACTTTTCTCTCTTTTAAAAAGATTTTATTTTTATTTACTGTATGTGATTGCTTTGCCAGCCTGTATACGTGCAGTGCCCCTGGAGGCCAGATGAGGGCGTCTAATCTCCTGGAAGCGGAACGAAAGATGGGCCGTGAGCTGCCATATCGGTGCTGGGAACGGAACCTGGTTCCTCTAGAAAAGCAGCCCGACACTTCCCTTTCTTTAATGTAAGTATAGAGGACAAGGACAAAGATACCATCCCCGTTAGTGATTCTGAACTGTTTTCCTGAGTCATCCTGAGTTCTTCTGTGGCAATTCAGCCCTCTTCTTTTTAACGTTTCAGCCACCGCATTCTCCTGTCCCTGCTGTGTTCTCTTTTTGCTTACTCAATGAAGCTGGCCCTTTTTCCATGCCAATGACTCCATAGAGCCTCGGGATACCATTGATCCCCAGTTCCTCTTCACACTTGGTTCTGATAGTCTATGTTGCCTCTCACTGTCCATCCCTCCATATTTCTTTCCTGAGAGTTATTCTACATTGATCATAACTGTCCTGTGGCTTTACAACAGTTTTGCTCTTTTCCCTGCGAACTTCCTTCCCATCTCATCTCAAGCAACACAGCTTTCCATGGTTACCCAATCAGCTCTCTCTCTCTCTCTCTCTCTCTCTCTCTCTCTCTCTCTCTCTCTCTCTCTCTCTCTCTTTCCTCTAGAATTCCCCACTGACCTTGAACTCCCAGTCCTTCCTTGTTGGCTGAGTGGTGTCACTAGAGGAACGGTGCTGATTGAGCCCGCACACACTCACCCAAGTCGAGCCGACCTTTCCGCTCAGAACTTCTTTTATTTCTCCCTTGCTGACTCACTCCTCATCCCACACAGCAGTGTCTCCAAACATTTTTAACTCTCTTTAAAATTCAAGCTCCGCTACAGATATGGCCCCAAAAAAACCTTTTGGAGTTTCATCTCTCCCAGAGCTCTTGGGGAGATACGTTGTTGCAAACTCCACCATTGCTGTCCTTTTACACATGCCAGTGAAAATTGCCATGCGATGACTTTCTTAAAGAGACCTCGGTTTGCTGTAAATATCCATGCAACTTTTCAGTACTTGTTAATGGGACTTAGGCAATGTTTCCTTATACTTATTTACACAGTCTTTGGTTGACTTTAAGCTTGCAAGTCTCAGACTTGCTACAGAGCTGATATTGGCCTTGACTTTTTCATCCTCCTGCTTCTATGTCCTAAGTGCTGGAATTACAGGTATAAAACACAGGACGTGGCTTCCTCCTTGTATTTTTTTTTTTTTTTTTGGTTTTTCGAGACAGGGTTTCTCTGTAGCTTTGGAGCCTGTCCTTGACCTAGCTCTTGTAGACCAGGCTGGTCTCGAACTCACAGATCCGCCTGCCTCTGCCTCCCGAGTGCTGGGATTAAAGGCGTGCACCACCACCGCCCGGCTAGCAGCCAGCTTCTTCTTCTTCTTCTTCTTCTTCTTCTTCTTCTTCTTCTTCTTCTTCTTCTTCTTTTAAGTATTTATTTATTTATTATGTATACAATATTCTGTCTGTGTATATGTCTGCAGGTCAGAAGAGGGCACCAGACCTCACTACAGATGGTTGTGAGCCACCATGTGGTTGCCGGGAATTGAACTCAGGACCTTTGGAAGAGCAGGCAATGCTCTTAACCACTGAGCCATCTCTCCAGCCCCTCCTTAAGTCAAACAAATCGATGCCATTTACTGGGCTCAACTACACAGTGTCTGGGAATGATGATAATTCTTAATTTAAATATTTATCGTTATGCTGAGGATTACAATGTTGCTTCTAAAACAAGATTTTATGAATCAGGAAATTTAGCCAAGACACATGTGTTCAGGAACCTTTCTGTTGGGACTAAGTAAATGTGAGGATTAGAACAGCATGGTGAGGAACCTGGAGGAAGGTAGACAGCCTGCAGCTGCTGAGTGAGACAGCCCGACCAACTGGATCAGCAAAACTGGCCTAGGCCAGACTCCGGCCAGTTCCCATAGGGGACTTCCCTGAAGAGCTTCCAGAAGGTATGGTTACCTTTCCTCCTAAATGCCTTTTATTGGTCGTTACAGCTTCATTCCTATTGTATCTAACACATCTAATTGTCACTGATGGCGCTGTGGGCAGGAATGGCTTCTAGAAGAGCCTCCATCTATTCCAGGAAAGGGACTACCCTGGTCCATCCCAGTTCTAGCAAGAGGGAGAGAAATGACTGTCTAGATACCAGACGGAGGCTCTGCTATAGCCAGTGGGCTCTTTGCCTTTATGCTGGGGGGGTCAGCTTAATTTTTGCTCACTTACCTGCTGACAGTGAACCTGGCATGCTTGTCTACCTGTAGTCTGACGAGAATCCCTCTCCGTCAGGGACACAGGACGTGAGACTGCTGCTTCACTTGGTAATAGAAAAAAATTCAGGAGGCAAGATCTCCCATAACATTTGGCCCACAGTTAACGTAGTTTGTAAACAAGATAAATTTATTTCTCACAGCTGTAGAGGCGGGAAATCCAACATCGAAGTGTGAATATAGGTTTGGTGTTGGGTGGAATCCTGTTTTTTGTTTCAGAGTTGGAGTCCTTAAATGTGTCCTCACATAGGGCAGTAGAGGCGGTCATGATGACTGCAACATTGTAACACCATCAGTTCCTAATATCATTACCGTGGGTGATTAGAATCTCAAAATACAAACTAAGGGAGACAAATAATTTAGACTATTATCTATCATCTATCTACCTACCTACCTACCTATCATCTACCTACCTGTCTATCCATCTCTCTATAGCTGTCTGTCTGTCTGTTTATCCATCTGTAGGGAGAAAAGGGCTAAGGCTAAACACCCTGACCCTAACTTGACCCCAGGACCGGAGCTTGAAATCACACCAATCCCTGAGTTTGCCTCCGAATCCGGCTGCAGAATCCCACACTTTCTGAGCACAGAATCCCACCAATCCCTGGGATCCCTGAGCATGAAATCATACCAAACCCTGAGCCTGAAATTCACCAATCCCTGAGCTTGCTCCGGAATTAGGCCACAAGATCCCCACCAATCCCAAGACACCCTAGAAAGCTATCTTTTGCCTCTCCAAGAAATTCTACGCATCCCGTTGAGTTTGCTGCTGCTTCTTCTCACCCTAGAGGCAGCCACCCACCTGGATGCTTCCGTCCCAATAAATCTCTTTAGTGTGATTTGCTGGGCAGTGTGACACTTTCGCGGAGAGGAGCCCGGCTGCATCACCTTTGTCTGAGCCAGAGCAGAGCAGAACTGTTTAACAATTTCGCTGGAAACTTCCCCCTAGCCCACCAGAGTTAAGTTTGCATCGGGAAAACCCGTGCAAAGTGAAAGTCTGTGTATGTTCACACTGCATGCAACAAATGTTTTTATCTTTTTTTAAATATTTATTTATTTATTATGTATACAATATTCTGTCTGTATATATGTATGTCTGCAGGTCAGAAGAGGGCACCAGACCTCATTACAGATGGTTGTGAGCCACCATGTGGTTGCCGGGAATTGAACTCAGGATCTTTGGAAGAGCAGGCAATGCTCTTAACCACTGAGCCATCTCTCCAGCCCCCAAATGTTTTTATCTTGCAAAATAAACTGTGAACCCATTAATCATTCCCCCAGCTCCCTCCCCGTAACATTGATAACCGCCATTACATTTTCTATTGCAACTTAGACATAACTTGCAAATACAATAGTAGTGGCTGCCTTCCTGTGCCTGGCTTATTTAGCTTAGTAAACTTTCAAGGGTTTCATTCACGTTGAAGCATGTGACAGGATTTCCTTCCCCTTGGAGGATAAATAATTACCCATTGTAGTCTAACATTATATTTGTTTACCAAACCTCTTTCAGTAGACATTGAGATTTTATCTGCCTCTTGGCTACTGTGACCCCTGCTACCATGAATATGGATTTTATACATAGCTCTTCAAGGCCCTGTGTTGTTTTGTTGTTACTGTGCTGGGTTTTGGTGCCTGGGCTCCCTATGCAGCCCAGGCTGTCCTCACAAGCCCCCGACCTTACCCTTGTGAGTGCTGGTATTTTAGGGATGCACAACCACATTCTGCTCAGGATCCTGTTTTTTATTAGTTTTAAAAATATTTATTTAGCCGGGGGGTGGTGGCACACGTCTTGAATCCCAGCACTCAGAAGGCAGAGGCAGGCGGATCTTTGTGAGTTCGAGACCAGCCTGGGCTACAAGAGCTAGTTCCAGGACAGGCTCCAAAGCTACAGAGAAACCCTGTCTCGAAAAACAAAACAAAAAAAGAAAACAAAAAAATATTTATTTAATTTTAATTATGCACACACACATGCACACACACACACACACACATATATGGATATATGCACAGCACTGAAGATACCTCTAGAGGCCAAAACAGATGATCAGATCCCCTGAAACTGGAGTTATAGGTGGTTGTGGGCCACCAAATGTGGTTGCTGGGAGCTGAACTTGAGTCCCATGCAAGAGCAGCATGTGCTCTGACCTGCTGAGCTTTCTCTCCAACCACTCCAGTTTTTAAATCCCTGGGATATATATGCAGAGGCGGTATTACTAAGGCACATGGTAGTTTTATTTTATTTTTTTTAATTTTACGAGACTGTGATTCACAAGCTTGATCTTGCAACTTGGGTAAGACTGGTCTCACCATCTAGATCCAGGGATGAATACATGACCGAAACCTCACCAATCAAAATATTCTATCTCTTTAGCTGTAGTGACTGATTCACTCTGGACATGCATGTCTAAATTGGATTGCTATCACTGGGGAAGGAGTATCCACTTTCTCTTGAGGTTGCTAGTCTAGAAAAGCATTGGCCCATTCCTTCTGCTAATCATTCTTGTTACCATGTACGGGGGACCCATCAGGAAACAGTCCACGAAGACAGGATGAACCAGAGCTAAGACAGCAAGCCAGACTGGATAGAATTAAAAGACGTATTGGCACCATTTCCAGCTTTATAAACCAGCAAATTTACTTTCTTCTTTATTGAACCAAATCAAGTTCAGCTCTTTACATATGTCTTTCTTGTCTAGATTTCATCAAAGGGTATTTTGGCAATTTCCTTTTTATTCTCTTTCTCATTTCTCTTTCATTTTGCCCTGTCATATATTTTGGGTCAGTATAGCGCACCGTCTTCTTATCCACTGCATTCAGAGAGTCTCATGAAAAGCGAGAAGGCCACTGCAGGTGTGATTTGATTTCAAGTAGCATTAACTGTTTGGAGAAAAGAAGCATGGGCCACAGACTCGGAGAGTGACATGGGGTGGAGGTTACTTAATAGAAGGGGGCAAGGAAAGTTGCTTTGAGAACTCTTTAAAAGGTGACTTGGGTAAAAAGCAAGAACCAACTATGCCCAGTGTGAGAGAACAAGACGGAATGGCCCCGACGCAGGAGCAGGTGTGGACGGGCTCAGCAGCATAGGATGGAGAGCACGGAGAAAGGAATGAGGGGGCAGAAAGGACCGAGGGGGCAGGCCAGGGAGAGCCAGTCATCAGCGGGATCCTGCCGCCGATGTCATTGCACCAAGCAGAGCATGTCTGGGATTCGGCATTTTACCTCCTCCCGTCTACAACGGGCTTATTACTTCCTGTTTCCGGAAGCGATGCTGCGGTTATCTACGCAGGCGACTCAAAGCAGATCGGCTACTGTCGTTCTTAAGCTCTCCTTCTACGGCTCAGCTTAATAAGATAAGTAACCCATTCGGATCAAGTTTTCCCACGCATATACCATGAATGTTCCCTCCCTTTTTGGACACTGCCTTAGATCAGGCTTACGTTTGTGTTCTAGGCAGTGCAGCAGCGCCTTTGCCTCCTTCTCTGTCCCTTTGTGGTTCATCCTTCATATCACTGGGACATTGCTAATATGATTTTGTTATCTGGTTACAAAAACTCACTTAAAGAACTCCCCCCTACCCCGCCTGTTGTTCAGTCATCTTAGCATAAATAAAAGGTCTTTCATAGCATGGCTCTTGATACCTCCTGACTCCTCCCTCTTTCTCCATCTGTCCCTTCATTTACTGACTGAAAATGGACTACAGGATTCTTTTCTCTGTGGTTCAGACATTTGACTCTACAACCAGAATGGTCAGTTTTAAATTTGGATATGAAATTACCTAAGAGACTCACAGGCCACTAGCTGGGGAAACGAATCACTGAGACGCTTCCGAGGGCTCTAGTCTCATCCATGGACGTAGCCATGGTATCTCTGATGTGGTCACAGTATCATAGCTTTGTTGGTAGCTGGGGAAGTAGACCACAGAGTGTATGCACTGGAGAGATGTAAGTCCTTTCAGCCTTCTCTGCTTTCTGGCTGCTGTGAGGTTTGTAGGTCGGCTTCATCATGCCTTTCTACCCTGGTATGCCCTCTAATTCAGGCTCAGAAACATGGAGCCAATGATGACGGACTGATACCTTTGAAACAGTGAGACAAAGAGAACACCCTCCCCTTGGAACTGTTTCTCAGTGATGACGGGTGCAGCCGGCACGCCCACTGACTGTTTTACTGCTTGAGCAAAACCTGTCTGCCTCAACTTAAAGGCCTCACTCTCTCTTTTACACTGGAATTTGATTGTATTTCAATTAATTAATTAGTTTATTTTAAGACATAGCTTTGCTATGTAGGGTGGTCTGGAATTTGATGTGTAAACCAAGCTGGATTTGTAACTGAAGTGATCCCCTACCTCTGTAGATTCTGTAGCAAGCCACTCATCTTCCAGCAGTATTTCCATTGTTTTCAAACTGTGTGCGTGTCTGCCTCTTGATTTTAATGCTCTTGATAGAAAATGATTGTTTTTATTGACTTGTTTTTTCTTCTAGTGCCCAATAGAATGTGGCATGTCATATATGATCATTTGATGGTTATTAATTATCAGTTGAGTAATCTTTGTGAGAACTTCATTTCAAAACATAACCACTCAGCATTAGGGAGGCAGAGGCAGGTGGATCTCTGTGAGTTTGAGGCCAGTCTGGTCTACAGAGCAAATTCCAGGACAACGAGGGCTACACAGAGAAACATTGTCTCGAAAACAGCCCTCTCCCCGCAAACCCCCACAACTGAACAAGTCCAAGTGCTTTGAAAGTAGTTTCAATTTTTATTTTGCCATTGCATTTGTCCTTATTGCATAAAAAAGATTAAAGTGAACGTAGAGCCACATAGGAGCATGCATGGACAGATATCTTCATATTTCTTAGAAGTTCATCTATAACCTATCTGTCTAACTTATTTAGGACACTGCTTTCAAATTTATTTTTCCAATTAATACAATTCTGTTCTTTGTAGTTATTACTCCATGGGGTGCAAGCACAAAATTTAAAACTTCAATTAAGATACATAAAACAAAACAGCAGCAGTTAAAATAACACATTTGGGAAAAAAAAATCTCAGTTTAAAATGATGGCTCAGTAAGGAAGGGCAATTTTAAAAAAGATATACACACATAGAAGAAGCTATGGAGAAAAAAATGATGATGACTTAAGAATAATCATCGTATCATGAAAAGCAAATGTGAATTTATACTTTTCTCTTTGTACCTGGAGTGCATGGCCTCATTTCGAGTGGTGTAGAAGGTCAATATTCATATCACAGTTGAAGATGTCACTGAATCAATATGTCACTCGTAGGAGAAGCATTGCAGTTACGACAGCAGTGACAAGAGCTCTCAAGACTGAGTGTGACGTCTAACCCAGACAGAACTGCGTTTCTCGATCACAGTGTGGAGTTCTCTCTACCATGAGACGCTGCCTGTCTTTGTTCTGTGTTTTGAAATAACCAGAGAGCTTTTATTCTTATTTCATTGTAAATAATGCTGTATTGGGTGTTTGCTTAAAGAGTGGAGTGTGAGTGAAAACCACCTTTAGAGCAAATGGAAATCAATTTGACCAATGAGATAAGAGTAAAAAGGCTGATCTGTTGATCCATACAGTTCCAGCAATTGGCAATGGTAGGTTGTTACTCTAAATACATTGTTCTTATAGAAAAGTGCTGTTCAAATATTCTGAAGCAAGTAGGTTTTGTGATCTTCCAGACAGACTTTCAGGTGGTTTCCCAACTCTTTTTTTTTTTAAAATTATTTATTTATTATGTATACAATATTCTGTTTATGTGTATGTCTGCAGGCCAGAAGAGGGCACCAGATCTCATTACAGATGGTTGTGAGCCACCATGTGGTTGCCGGGAATTGAACTCAGGACCTTTGGAAGAGCAGGCAATGCTCTTAACCACTGAGCCATCTCTCCAGCCCCCGGTTTCCCAACTCTTTAGTAAAGTAAGCACTTATTTGAGAATCTGTTACATGCAAGACCAGAGATGGAGGTAGAAGGCAGAATTAGTTGTATTAGCTGCCTGCAGGGAATTCCCACTCCACTGGGTTGAAGAAGGTGTGTACATCCAACTTGGTGAATATGTATATTTCCCTCAATAGAGTGAAAAAAATGAGAGTTAGGAATTGATATAACAGCGTCAGAATGGGGAAGAAAATAGAATAAGCCAGTTTTGGATGATAGAAATGGGTGAAAAGACTAGCAGAATTTCAAAACTGATTCTGTGTGCTCATAGAACATAATGGCCATGAGGAACAAGTCAATTTTCGCTAAAGAAACTGAAAATCTCAGATCTTGGAGACACTCTTTACCACTGTAAACAAGAACGAATCACGTAGTTGCAATAGGAGATACCGGGCGATAGTTTTACAAGAACCAGCTGAAACTTCTTGGTTCTCTTTTCTCTCCCATGCATAACTCACTAGTGCTGCAAGGGTTTTATTCCCAGGCAGAAAAGTGGAGCGTGTTCTCATGTTCTCACTGAACTCTCTCATACAGTGTCTGTCTATGTTTGTCTACTGAGAATGACATTTGGATCCATTTTGATGTGGATAGAAAGTGTTCCTCAGGGAGTGTTTCCAAGGTAGTGTGTGTGTGTGTGTGTGTGTGTGTGTGTGTGTGTGTGAGAGAGAGAGAGAGAGAGAGAGAGAGAGAGAGAGAGAGAGAGAGAGAGAGCTGTGTCTTCTTTAGAGGTTTAATCCATGGGCAAATGCAAAATGTGATGGCATGCTAACCATTTAAGGAAGAAGGAGGTGGGTCTAGTGGGAAGAAGCAAGCATGTTCTTGAGAAACAGATCATGTACCCATTCTCCTTGAGTCTCTCCCTGTTGCCTGGTTCCCATCAGGAGAGTAAGCAGTATTTTGCCACCTGCTCATGGTATTTCAGCCTTGTCTCAGGACCACAGCAGTGGAACTGTCTGGCCATGGAATAAGACCTCTGAAACTTAGAGTCTAAATAAAACATTTTTCTTTTTAAATGATTTCTCTTAGGTGTTTGCGCCAGGAATGAGAAAGCTAAAGCAGGACCCAGCCATGTGAAACCCAGCAACTGATAAATTCTGCCTTAAAACACTGCTTCTAAATAACTGTTCGAAGCACACACTCCACCACACACATGTCCCCCCTACAATACATCACACACATTACATATGCATCACACACACACCACATACAACACACACATATACCCCACGCCACACTTAAATCGCATTAAATGTGAATGAACAACTTTCTTTTTGCCAGAGGAAAGCCTTCAATGAGAAAAAACAGAGGGTGTGAAGTTGGGAGGAAAAACAGATGAGAAGGACAAGGGAGAGAAGGGAGTAGGGTTTGACTGAATATGTTTTATACATTGCAAATATTAAATGAAATGTTTTTTTTGAAATGCTTTTTTTGTAAGAAAAGAAGGGCGAGGGAGAGAGACAGACAGATACACACACAGAGAGAGACAGAGACAGAGTGCAACAGTGAGAATGAAGAAGACTACCCAATACTTAGGGCAGACTGGATGTGGGCAATGATGCTTTGACATCAAAGCCAAAGTCATCAAAGGTAAGTACTTAGAAAGCAGAGTGAGCACACTAGATCTGTGGGTTAAGAACAGGATGAAATTAAAACGTACACTCCGAAAACAAAATTAAAAGAGCTCTTGAGAATTGGACACAATATAGTAGAACAGTGCTATTTAAATAGAAAGCTGAAAGGTTGAGGTCATTTTCCAAAAGGTAGAGGAAAAAAGACAAATAAATGGAAAAGATCAATAGGATCAGAACAGAACTGGGGGGGGGGAACGATGGCTTAGTAGGTGATAGTGACTGCCGCACAGACGGGAGGACCCAAGATGGGATCCCCAGCACCCGTGTAAAAGCTTCACATGGCTTCTTATGACACCAGCATTGAGTGACAGAGACAGATCTCGGGAGCTCACAGGCCAGTCAGCCTAGCTGAGGTTGTGAGCTTCGGTTTCAGTGAGAGATCCTATCTCAAAGTGGAGTTGGAATTTTCTTTAGGCCGCCAATTGGTTCCCAAATAAAGACACGGAGCCTTATTATTAATAATGGATGATCATATTAGTGGGACTTGAGCTTGTCCCACTAGCTTCTTTAAGTTAATTTAACCTGTTTCTCTTCATCTACGTTTTGCCTCAGGACTTTTTACCTTTCTTTCATTCTGTGTGTCCTACTTTCCTGCTTCCTGCATGCCTGGCTGGCAGACCTCTGGCATCTCCCTGTTTTCTTTCTTCCTCAGGTCTAAATTCCTTCTCAAACTTACTCTCCCCGCCTGGAAGTTCTGCCCGTATATACCTCCTTTCTTGCTATTGGCCATTCAGCTTTTTATTAGGTCAATCAGGTATGTTAGGCAGACAAGGTAAAATAACAACACATCTTTACGTAAGTAAATAAATGCAATACACTTTACATAGTTAAACAAATGCAACACATTTCCCCCATACAAATATTCTGCAACATTTCGCCCTTTTGGTCTAAATATAAAGAAAGGCTTTCTCTTTACCATAGTAAGATTATATAAAATAAGAACAACTATTATCTAAATGTTACATTTACAATATTTGGTCCATTTGCGTTTGGCAAATTTAGGCAAAATACCATACATGATTATTTATAATATCTTGTTG
>JAQHUG010000056.1:6087719-6114524 GCA_028555095.1 Dicrostonyx torquatus | reverse complement strand
AAACTTTCAAAGGTAGCATACATATCTGCATTAACCTAAGTATGGAGTGCACATTGTACATAAGCCAGCCTAAAATGATTTCTTGTTTTATGCTTGATCAGGTAAAAAGACATCTGTCAGCTTATAAGTGTGTTTGGACTGTATAACCAAGCCTGTACCCATGCCAAGTGAAAGGCTGGCTTGTAATACCAGGTTATGAGGACTCTGTAACCAATAAGGTTTATCTTATCTCATCCAGTCTCAGAGCTCCTCCCATAGTAGAACGATAAGCATATATGTGACCTGTCTTGTAGTTTTTCTAGGTTTATCTCTCTATAGTCAATATGTTTAGGGCTTCTCCCCCAATCAAATCTCACTTATATTAATTTTGAAGGAATCCACAGTCTTTCCTTTTCTGTAGAAACAAAAGCATAACCTCTTCCCCCATGCAATACATGTTCTGAACCCTTCCCTTGACATTTGTGTGTGTTCTAAGTGACTCTATTCTTGACATTTTTGTGTGTTCTAAGTGACTCTATACTTGACATTTTTGTGTGTTCTAAGTCCTGGAATAAATGACACATTTTGAAGTGAAAGTTGAAGCTACTTTGAATTTCTATCTCACCTTGGTCAGAGTGGCTAGCATCAAGTAAATGAAGAGTGAACAGGAAGAGATGGTTTTGCGGTGAGATGAAGAGCACTGACTGCTCTTGTAGAGGACTGTATTCAGCTCCTAGCACTCACATGGGAGATTTCAACTGTCTGTAGCTCTTCCAGGGCCTCTAACACTTTCTTCTGAGCCTCTGCAGGCATCAGGCGTGCAGGTGGTACATATACAAACACGCAGGCAAACATTCATACACTTAAAAATGTAAAAAATAACATGACACCCGCTGGAGAAGATGTGGGGGAAAAGGAAACCCTCACACACTGTTGGTGGAAGTGTAAACTAGTACAGACACTGTGGAAATCAGCTGTAGGCTTCTCAAAAGTAGAGCTATTAAACGACTCAGCTAGACAACTCTTAAGTCTCTATCAGAAGAACTCCAAGCCCTGTCACAGACACTGCACTTCCATATTCCTTGCTGCTCCATTCAGCGCAGCCAGGAAATGAAACCTTCCTACTTGTCCATCAACAGATAATTGGATAAAGAAAATGTGATGCATATACCTAATGGAATTTTACTCTGCCATAAAGAAAAATGAAAGCCTGGGCATGGTGGCACACACCTATGACCCCAGCACATGAAAGGCAGGAGCAGGCAGATCTCTCTGAGTTGGAGGCCAATCTGGTCTGTGCAGCAAGTCCAGGTTAGGCAAAAAAGAAGAGGGAAGAGGGGGTGGCTAAAGAAGAAGCAACAACAACAATGATAATAATGATAAAAGAGGAAGAGAAAGATTACAATTTGACATTTGCAGGAAAATGGAACTGGAAACCATTACGTGTAACGAAATAAACCAGACTCTGAAAGATTAACAATTCATATTCTCTCTCATATGCGAGTCATAGACTGCAATTCATAGTTGCATTTATAGCTTATGCATTTATATGGGGGCAGGTAGTAAAGCAGGTGAGGGGAAGAGGGCAATGGTGGCCTGCTGATCGTAGAACCCCACTTGTTCCTAGGGCACAAGCTTTATTTTGATTTTCTCCGAAACTTGCTGAGAACTTTCTATTGTGGCCAACTAGTGGAGTTCCACACAGCGAGGTCTTTGGGAGATATTTTGGTTTAGTTTATGGTAAAATGGTGGATGGACACTATATGCCATCCTGATGAGTCTGGGATTTCTTGGTTTTTCAAGACAAGGTTTCCCAATAGTTATGGAACCTGTCCTGGAACTTGCTCTGTAGAACTGTCAGGAATCCACCTGCCTCCGCTTCCTGAGTGCTGGAATGAAAGGCGTGCAGCACCACCACCCAAGTCTGGGATTTCTTGTAGCACCTGCGGAAGTCTGTTAACGTTTGACAGCAGACGTTCCGAATTGGAACAAGTGAGACACCAAGTTACGTCACCTTTTGTATTGAAACAAGTGAGACACGAAGCTACGTCACCTTTTGTAGACTGTGATGTATTAGAGCTGATTTTGTCCACTACTGATTGCACAACTGTGTGTTTATGAGACACTTATGCCTTGTCTCAGTACCCAGGACAGCACACTTGTGCTCTTCTGTTTGCAAAGAAGAAACTTTGTCACTCGCACGTGTCAATCTTTCCACGGACAGCGTGTTAGACACAGCGGATACAATTCCGTGTCATTGCCAGTAAACCGTAACACCACCGTCTGTTTTGAAAGTGCTTTAGGGCCTTCGGAGGAAAGGGATTGCTGGATATATACAGTTAACAAGAGAACTCGAGCTGAGTGATGGTGATGGCTTGATAATGTGTTTCAGAGGGACAGGTGAACCGCGTGTATGGGAAGATTGAACGCCGCTACTTAATGGCGAGGCTGTCCAAGTTTAGCCGTTGTTAAGAGTAGTTCTCCCCGTTAGCTGTGCTGAGAACAAAGCGCAGTGACTCTGCAAAGAGGAAAATCACCTCCCTGCTTGATTTTGATGGCGCTTGAGGTTGTTTTTTTTTCTTATTTGACATTCGATCATCCCTGAAGGTCTTCATTCTCATGGAGCACCTTAGAAGCCTTCTCCCACGGCCTTGTGCAAGAGGACGGCTCCTCTTAATTGTTGCGGCACTGATGGTAGCGTTTGGAAAACATCATCAGCTTGCATTGTGATCTCCACACTGGCTCACAGAGGAGCAGAAACCGTACAGGAGTTTCAGGGTGGTGTCCTGCTTTCCAGCTTCTGGTGGCATCTCATTTTGCATCGCTTTAATTTTTGAAGCAGGGTCTCCCTGGGACTGACCTACCTGTCTGAGGCTGGCTTTGAACTCCTGATCCTCCTGTCTCTAACTCCTGAGCTCTGGGATCTGAGACGTACATTACCATGCCTGGCTTTCTATCTTAGATTCAGTTTCATTTTTTTTTTCAAGTCTTACAAAATTGCTTTTCAGTACCTTCCACCTTGAAATAAAATGAATCTCAATTTCCTCCATCCTGTTTTTTTTTAAATTTTATTGTAACATGCCCAATTAATTTTAATCACTTTAAAATCAGTAGTGTTATCCCAATCACTTTTGATTTCTTCTTAGCCTCCAAAATAATTCCAGGATGAATAAATAGGAGAATATGGAGGCAATTAACTCCAGCTTGGCTTTTCACTAAAAGATTCTGCTTGATGTGGAGCAGATCCTGGTCTGGAATCTTCTTTGCCTTTCCCAGTGCAGCTCAGGTTTCGTCGGAGGATTGGGACTACACATCTCAATGGAGCTTCAAGTGTGGGTATCGAGGGCTGAAGGTTAAACAAGATCAAAAGTATTTTCGGAAAGAACAGAGGGAGCTTTGTGCCTTCGCTGTCCCGAGTTTCCCCAGGGCCCAGGGGATGCTTTCAGAAGCAGAAGGTGATGGAGGGTTGACTCCAGAAGCCCACCTTCCTGTCCTGAGCAGACATCAAAGTGAAGGCTGCCCTTCTGAGAGAGCTTCCTCTCCTGCTGGGCCACACTGAACGGCCATTATTAACCCCACCAATTCATGTCCAAGTGGCATCAATCATTTGGGTCACACAATGCCTGACTGTAAATTATGACATTATCTAGAATAGGAAGGTGATAATAATAATAATCATCATAAAAAAAAAGTTCCTGGCATGGCCCTGACTAGCCGAGGACCTTAGCATGATCTGTCATATTTGTTCTTAACATGAAAGCCTCCACTGTTTCCTTTCAGACCCATACATCACTGGACCTGTCATAGGTTTCTGTAGGACCAGTTGACATAGCTCAGAGCGGCAGCTGCAGGATGGCTTTGGGGGGCCTGACTCAAGAAAGAGTTGCTGGGGTACAGGGACCACAAGCATTCTGCCAGAGACCGACATCCTGTTGTGCTGTCCTGCCCCTGCCTCTCTAAGTCACCACAAGGAGTAAACTGCTGTCACCGAGATGAAAGCCCCCTTCCTCTGATCTCTCCACTACAAAATTACTTCAGCGCCACACTGTATTTTATGTCAATACCTATTTTATTTTTCAAAATTGAAAAAGATATAAGTACATTGTTCCCTGAATTCCTGATGTTCTGGGTAACCTAGCAACTGAGTATGCCACATAGCACACAACAGAACGTTATCATGCATTCCGTTTGACTAACAAGCAAGCAGCCCAGATTTCCCTTCCAAACGACTTAGGCTAAATTAACAGTTAATGGTTGCTATTAATATTAAAAATAATAATAACTCCCCTTTTTCATTTCTTGCAGCCAGATTTGTAGGGAATAATGCCTGGTTTTTATTGCGCAAGTGGGAGAGTGTTTTCATTGCGCCTGCATCTTGCAAGTGATTTGCATGGGATTTAGGTAGCCGGCGGCGTGCTGCACAGTGATAATCACATGGAACAGGAGAATACATTCAGGACACCTGGAAACCACGCACAATTTTCAAGTTCAAAATCGACTCACGCTTTCTACCTCCGTGAAGACGCTGTCAATAAGGGATTTAAGTGCATGGTTCAGGCTGTTTAGCTAGGCTAGCCCTGTCCCGAGTCCTCTACCAAGTCTTCCAGGCAGCCCTCTGGCCAGCAGCACCATGGCAAGAATGTGGCCAGAACAAGCTTCAGGGTCAGGGAGGAGTTCAAGGATGACTGACCTGCAAAAAAACCAAAACAAAACATGCATAAGGTCATGGCACAGAGCAAGAACCTCCTGAAGGGTGGCAGAAGCTACACGGACGAGGAGAAAGAGCAGAATTAGAAGCCGGATGGAACAAAGAAGCAATATCAAGGATCCGCTCTGCAAACAAGGCTGGAGAGCAGCAAAGACACACGCCCGGTGAAGTGGGAGGGGGTGGGCTCTCTCTCGCTGCAACCGGACAGGAGGCTTGTGAGTTGGTAGACCAGCGCCTGCAGCATTCTGTTAAAGCCCACTTGTTCTTCGCTTGGGCTTTCCTGTTAAATTGACCTTCCTATGTCTGTTTTGTGACAGTCAGTGTCTCTTAGGTCTCTTTCTCTCTCCTCCCACCCCTTTCTCTCTCATGCTGTCCCCCGCCCTGGCCAACATTTTCATACATTGGGCCTCGTGAATAATTCACTCTTCACTCTTTGCTCTTCCCCTGCCTGGAAAAGTGAACGATTTAATTTGGTTGCTTCTTGCCTGAACCACGAGAACTTTAAGAAACCTTTGCAACTTCCTTAGAACTCAGACCTCAGAAAGAGCCCTTGAAAAGCCCCGCTGTTCCTCTCCTTCGCAGTCACCTCAATACGAAGAACCAAGGGCCTTTCATTTTGAGTGTATCCTGCTGCCTTTTTAATAATCTACGAGTGAATTAGGCATTTTCGTCTTCAGGGTACAGCTGTTATAAATAGTGTCTCCTCGCGCTCATGAAGAAAATACTCTAATACTTTCTAAGACCCTGAACAACCTGTTCTATGAAGAATATGCTTAATGTCCCATATAGATTAGATTAACTTCCTTCACAGATGTCAGCGGAAAACTAGCTCTTTAAATGCAGTGCTTTCTTTTTTTTTAAAAAAAACAAATTAAAATAAGATTTTTAAAAACACATTTTGCTTAGCAACAGGCTTTGAAATGTTGCCTATTTAGAATGTAGGCGGCTGTTGCGGTCAGGGTCAACTCCTTCCCTAGCTGAGTTCTGAGTGTTCACAGTTTCTGCTGATTAAGTAGCAAACCATTTGGGCGCACTCCTTGCCACTGGGGAACTGACAGGACACTAAATATCATTGCAGTGCAGCAACGCATGGAGATGCTGAGGGTGGCAGAGCTGAACCCAAGAACACAATGCGTGAGCCGAAGAAGGCATGGCAGAAGGGTGATGGGAAACCAGGAATTAGCAGCAGGATGAAAAGTACTCATTATTTGAATTTTCTAGACTATATAATAGCTGCAGCAGCAGGAGCAGTATTTTAGAAAGCAGAGAATTGCTAGGATGATTTTTTTTCAATGAAAAAAAAAAATAGAAGGACCAGTAGCTTTATGATGCGGGACAATTCTGTCAATCATGTTTTAAATAAACGCTGATTGGCCAGGCAGGAAGTATAGGCAGGAAAACCAGACAGGAAGTAGAGGTGGAGCAAGGAGAACAGGAGAAATTGGGAAGCCTGGCATTCCTGCCCACACCACCAAGGAGGTAACAATGTAAGCTGCCCAGCTGAGAAAAGGTACCGAGCCATGTGGCTAACATAGATGGGTTAATATAAGTTATAAGAGCTAGTAAGAAGCCTGAGATAATGGGCCAATCAGTTAATAACCTAATGTAGACTCTCTGTGTGATTTTCTTTGGGGCTTGCTGGCTGTGGGGTACTGGGCGGGACAGAAACCCCAACAAGCAGGCCCCTCATGATACAGCTTTAGAATGGCTACATTAATATATTTGTGTCCAAAGCCAGACCACCCACAGGGAATGTGGTCTCCTCAAAGCCACAGTGCAGTGACCTGTGCACCAGAGGGTTTCTGTTGCTGAGGTGATGGGAAGGGAGACCAGGAGTGGGCTGCTAGGGCAGTAGCACAGAAAGAATGCCCCTCAGGGTCTTCCGAATCAATCCGTTCATTGTTTCAGGTATGGTCCTTTAGACTTTGTAACACTTTCAGATGGTTCTAGAAGAAGGTAACTTTCCTCTCCTGTAGAATGCGCTCTCAGAAAGCAATGGTAGATTGGAAAACAGGAGAAAAGAGCAAGAGAAAAATAATCCTGCTGCAGATTATAAAGATAACTAAGCTAAAACGGTCATGGTTTGAGCGCACTGTGAAGGGAGAACCAGGGACTGGCAAAGTACTGACTGTGTTCAGATAAACTGGGCTGCAACTTTCATAGGCCGACAGCTGTGAAGACATGGACAGGTGTTTTACAAATGAGCGACTTAAAATACACCTTACACTATAGAATAGGTACCATTGCTAAATACCACAAAAATCAAAGCCTCCGGTTATCTGCAGCGGATCACAGATGTTCTTCACCTGCTGGAAGCAGGATGCTGTAGGTAAGTGGTACCCTCACCTGTGACTTCAGCCAGTCCATGGTGAAGGTGGCTCTGGCTACGGCGAAGCTTTACATGGAGAAGTTGGAGTTACCTCTTATGTCCAAGGGTGAAGCAGGTCTGATACTTCAGGGCTGGGCTCTGCTTCCTTCTTCCATACATCCCTGTATTCTTCTAGCAAACAGTACCCTCAGGGCTCCCGCGGGTGCTAAGGAGTTGGTGATCACCTTCTCACTTGGGTATCTGTACCTTGAAAATAGACATGAGGGGTGGGCATCACTTAACCCAAAGAATTAATACTTAACCAAAGTATTAATGCTAGAACACTGACCTCCCTGCTGAAGATTTGTCATGGTAGAAGATGACCTTAGCATACCTCCAATCATGTCACCTGCTCTCCAGTCTTAGTCACCATTTCTTTCAGTTGAGTACCGAGGCCATGCTCTGTAAGTGTGCCTTAACTTTCCATCGGGACACTCAACTACTGTCAGGATGGATGTTTTGTTTTGAATTTATAATTTTGTCTTTTTTTGCAGATGTTGCCTTGTCATACTTTAGAATTTATAAAATATATTCCTTTTCTTACATTTTTCTTTCTTTATTTTTATCTTATGTGCACATTTGTCTGTGTGAGGATGTCAGATCCCCTGGGATTATAGACAGTTGTGAACTTTCATGTGGGTACTGGGAATTGAACCCGGGTCCTCTGGAAGAATAGCCGGTGCTCTTAACCACTGAGCCATTTCCCTAGCCCCATATTTTAGAAGTTTTAACTTAAATAAAAAGATAACATTAAATTAGAACAATTTAAAGTAAATATCTTGTAAAATTCTTGCTAAAGAAATAATAGCTAATGCATGTTGTATAAAACTATATGACATTATAACTTTACATTACATTACATTAAATAAAATATGCTTATTACATTAGAAGCCAATGTAATACGCATAGCAAGCATTAGGAGGCATTGGCAGATAGTACAATAATTTTTTTTGGAAATAATAAATCTTTAAGCAAATAATCTTTTTTTTTCCTGTTTTTATTTGAGACTGTGTTCAAGTGCAGGGCCTCAATGTGCTCAGCATGTGTTCTACCACGGAGCTATAGCCATGGCCTAAACAATATTCCTATTTACAGATAAGCTTATGGATCAGTTTGTCAGACACCCCCACACAATCAGAAACAAACAAGCCACTGCCATTTCTACTAAGATCCTATTAAGTGTGATGGAAATGGTTCAGGCTAGCTGTGTCGTTGAGTGGTTGAGCACTTGTCTGGTGTGTGCCGTGGACACTGTCTCTTGCACTTACAAAACAAATGAATGAAAACCTTAGCAGCAACGGATAACAATGGTTTTCATTCCTTTTCAGTTGCCATTCATGCCTCACACTTCCTCCTTCCTCTGCCCGGTCTGCCCTGGAACCCTTCAATATGCTCTGATGAACAGGAATGGCATTGCAATAATCCCACATAAGCCTGGAGCTGACCAGAATCCGGTGGGCTGCAGGGGATGGTGGCTGGCCAGTCTGCCATGTGCCTACTGACGCAGGGCATATATAGTGGGTATTGTGATAACTGCCTGCATCTCCAGAACGACAGAACCCTCTGATTTGTTTTAGCGATCATGGAGTGCTCACGGGGCCACATAAATGGAGTATCTACAGACACCAGCACAGTGATTTGCCTGGATTTTGCATCATGTGTGGAGATATACGGCGAATCAGTACCAGACAGTTTTCAGAGAGAAGCCCTTTGAGGCCATGTTGGTTACAGAATGCTCATTACAGGTTTGTAGAATCCTGGGATGCCTAGAACGGAGGGAAGACCGTTTTCCTTCTTTCTGAGTCATCCGGTTACTTCCACAGAGCTCTGATTTCTTTTTAAGCATGCAGTGGACAGACATCAACTGCTTGCTAGGGAAAGTTTAAAATGTTTCCCCACTCATAGTGAAGCCTGTGTCATGTTTTCATTTTCATTTCAGAAGAGACGCGTTCAGTGATACAGTTGATACTGCAGTGCAGTGATCAACTTAAAATATACGTGGAAACATTATGTAGAAAATTTGGAAAATTTAAGAATTATTTCTGGCCAGGCGATGGTGGTGCATGCCTTTAATCCCAGCACTCGGGAGGCAGAGACAGGTGGATCTTTGTGAGTTCGAGACCAGCCTGGTCTACAAGAGCTAGTTCCAGGACAGGCTCCAAAGCTACAGAGAAACCGTGTCTCGAAACACTCCCCCCCCAAAAAAAAGAATTATTTCTGTTTTAAAAATACTGTCCATAATCACATTTTTCATGTGTTTTTGACTTGCAATTATAATAACGCTAACTATGAAGTAACTGGCTGATACTGAGGATTGAGTCACACATTTTTGATATTTCTGTTTTTTTTTCTTTCAAGATCATCCAACAGCACAGACACTGGCACAGGGAACGGGCACACTTTCAAGTCAGGAGAGGAGCTCTGGCCTGGATTTTCTATTGAGCAGTTTGAAGTTGGCATCCGGTGTATACGGGCATGTACGTGCTGCTTTTAGCCTCTTTGAAGTGATGGCTGTTAGCATATTAAAGAGTATGACATTTAACAAAGTTTCAATACCATACGACAGCTATTCATAACCCTTGGCTATCAGTAGATTTTCCCAGGAAATACTCATGTAAGAACAAGTTATTTTAAGTGGCTTTTCTTAAAACCAAGATAATGACCAAAACAAAGAAAGAAAGAAAGAAAGAAAAGAAAAACGATAGCAACAAGAAACAACCAGTGTCACTCACAAGCACACAGGTACGTATACAAGATCGTGACGTCAACTCCTTCCTGTCCCAGAAAGGAGAGAACTGAGCTAGTCTGCTGATTTCAAAGCGATATTCTGCCCTGGTCATCCCACTCCAGGGCTGTTTCTTGACTGTAGGACACTGTTAGACGCAGGCTAACTAGGTTAATTGTAGCCACATGAAGGTTTTCTTTTTGGATGACAAGCTCTGTCTTAAAACTGATCCACACACTGTCGCGAGACTAATTCTGAGCGTCCTCTGAGCTCCATGCTCATCCTGTGACAGACTGCAGCCACCTCCAAGTCCTAGAACACACTCGCCTGGGCTTGTACGAGTGTGGGAACAGGCACAGAGCTGGGTCAGAGGGCACGGAGCCAATGTTGCTACATGCATGTCTCGCCTTTTGTGCTGGCCCTGGTTTCGTCCGACTTTATGCAGATTTCACTTCTGCGAGGTCCAGATTGTGCCATCTGGGATTCCTGTGTCTAACTAGCGAGGCCACATGCCTGTGAGAACTATTCTAATGAGGGACCAACCAAGACACTGCGACCTGGGCATTTGCTGTTCCCAGGAGATGCTCACACACAGAGAGAATTTTTGTAAGGGGGGCTCAGGGGTGACGTCTGGGGCCAAAGACATTCTCAGTGTCTGGGAAAAGAGTTGTGTGTCTGGTTCTTACAGAGGGTTTGTATGGAAATGGGGGGACTCAGGGTAGAACTTTCTGAGAAAAAAATTGTATGGTTTCTTTGTTCTCTCCGTGCCCCCCTACTTCTTTGCCTTTGTTTTTTTTTATTACTATTTTCATGACTTTTAGTTTCTTTATTGCTTCTGTTGGATTACCTTCCTTCCACTTAGTGGTACTTGATGGTTTTGCTTCTTTTGGTCCTGTACCTATAACTACATTTTCCTCCTCAGTATGTAATCTCTCCCTTTCCCCACCTACTCCTGTTGTTTTTTAAACTTTCTGTGTCATGTATTTTTGATAGAAGTGTTCATTTTATAGCTACCAATAAAAGTACTGTTCTTTTTCCCTTCCACCCTCCCTGCTTTCTGCTTAGTCCCTTTTTTTAATTTCCTTCCCTGTCTGTAAAATGTTTCACCCTTTCATTCATCCTTTACCTCTCAGAAGTAATTCTTCGTCTCATTTGAGAAGGAACCTATTCCTAAATATCAATATCTCCCCCTCCAGTTTCTACCACAAATCTCTCTCTCTCTCTCTCTCTCTCTCTCTCTCTCTCTCTCTCTCTTTCTCTCTCTAGTTAATGTGAAGACTTCGATCTCTCCTCCTCCAATTTCTATCACAAATCTCCCTCCCTCCCTCTCTCTCTCTCTAGTTAATGTGAAGACTTCAATCTCTCCTCCTCCAATTTCTATCACAAATCTCTCTCTCTCTCTCTCTCTCTCTCTCTCTCTCTTTCTCTCTCTAGTTAATGTGAAGACTTCAATCTCTCCTCCTCCAATTTCTATCACAAATCTCTCTCTCTCTTTCTCTCTCTAGTTAAAGTGAAGACTTCAATCTCTCCTCCCCCAATTTCTATCACAAATCTCTCTCTCTCTCTCCCCCTCTCTCTCCCTCTCTCCCTCTCTCTCCCTCTCTCTCACTCTTCCCCTCTGTTAATGTGAGGACTTCACAGATCACAGGCTTTGCTTTGAGTTCTCTTACTGTTTATTGCTGTCTCTGCAGTGTCCTGACTTTCTAGGGCGGAGGTTTGGGTCCGACAGGTAGAAAACCACGGAACTTAACAGTCAGAGACTTCTCTGGCACTAGAGTTCACCTCATTTACTTGCAACCTTTTTCTTTTCTTAATTACTGATTTATTTCCACATGTCTCAAATGCTGCTAGGTGTCACTCCAGCCTCAGGGAAATCCACACTCAATTTTACATTTGACTAACTTGATCAACTAGTTCTTCGTTCGGAATAAGCCTCTTCTGGATTGGAGATTCCTTTGGGCGCATCCGGCTTCCTTTACAAAATGGCAGCCGAAAAGGTTATGAGAAGGACACCTGTGTACTCTTACACTTTCCCATGAGAGTTGTCTATAGAAAAAAAAAAGAGAGAGATGAGACTAAGATGTTCTCTAAGGCGTGTATTTTATTTCAGTTGGATTGGCCTTTACTTCTCATAGCTAGTGTGCTTTTTGTTAATGCTAAGGAGACTCTTGCTTTTCCACCAAATCCTTAAGGGGTGTTTATCTGATACCTTATAATAAGATTCATTTCTTTAACTTTAGATACAGTCTTATATTAAAATATAACCACTGCTGGGTAGACAACATATTTACTCCCTAATGATACTTAAAATCTTTTCTCTTAAGGGATTCAGCTTGGGAAACTAGAGTAAAATTTCACAAAGGAAAATTATAAATTTTCGCAAGTTCAGTAACATTGAAGATACAAAGATACAATAAATTTGGATTTTCCTGTTCTTGTCCTGAGCAAAATGGTCACTACTTTCCACAGCGTGGAATGCATTTTTGTCCTTCATTGTGGACAAAGCTCCTGGCTTACAATATCCAACCAGACTAAATTTTGATTTTTATATTATTTGTTGGTAGTATTTAATACCGTAGGGCCTGGCATGTGCTAGGCAAACACTTTACTAAGCTATATTCTAAATCTCCAAAGAATTTTTAAGATGGCCATCTTTCATTTTCAAAGTTACCCCAGTTTGGTAAGACATCCAGTTCCCTCACTCTTCAGGTGGCAGAATAAAGGAAGAATTTAAAATGGACTACGTTGTCTATTACAATTTAAAATTTATTACAATTTAAAAATATAAGTATTGCCAGGCAGTGGTGGCGCACACCTTTAATCCCAGCACTTGAGAGGCAGAGGCAGGTGTATCTCTGTGAGTTCGAGACCAGCCTGGTCTATAAGAGCTAGTTCCCGCACAGGCTCCAAAGTTACAGAGAAACGCTGTCTCGAAAAACCAAAAAAAAAAAAAAGTATTTTTAAATTACTAATTTTATTCATTGCATTTTATGCACTGCATATTAATTGTTCTTCTTTTCTTTCATTTGGTCTTGATTAAAATTTTTATTGTTATTGCATGTATATATGCAAGGTGTTTGTGTAATGTGCTCCTAAGGCATGCTGGTGGATGCCAGAGGACCAATCCGGGGATTAGATTTCCTTTTCCACTGCTTGCTCCTGGCACAGAATCCTGGGGTTGGAGCTGCAACTTGTTGGTGTCTAGAAGCCAGGCCACCACCAAAGCCGTCCTGATCTGAGCGGTCTGTGTTTCTACCTGGAGCCAGGACGTCGTCCCAGGCCAAGCTGCTGCTGAGGGTCGTGTCTGGGTCAACTCCAGACACAGGCCTGGGCCAAAGTTGAGTTGGTCAGCCCAGGCCACTGGGGTCTGCAACCTTCATGCGAGGGGCAGACCCAGCTCCCTAGTCCCATGCCATGAGGGTCAGCTCTTCCCTGCCACTGCTGAGGGACGGGACCATCTCTTCAGGCCATCTCTCTTGCTTGAGCATGCAGCAAGAGTCAGGGCCAGTTATCCCAGGGGCAGCAAAGGGCAGGGCCAGCTCAGCATGGCCCTCTGATTCCATGATGCATGATTTTGTGACCCCATGAGATGACACTGGGCCACAGACATCAACACAGACCCCAGCTGCATCTGGACCTAGAGGCCTTCTTCTGGGGTCCAACTGGAAATAGCAGAACTGAAAGTTGCTTTCTGGACAAAAGCACAAATTTACCTAGACTTCCAGCTAAATGATTATGCAATAGAACAGATTCATTTCTATTGTTTTTAAAAGGGGAGAAAAAGGTTTAAAAAAAAAAAAGTGACGTGGCCTAGACTCCCAAACAGCTCATGGCACCTTCCAGACAACAAATACAGCAAGGCTTTCTTTTCGTCATCTGTTACCTTGGCTGCACATCCCACATGGGATTCCAGAGAATATTCTGGAGGAAAAACACTTCTATTTCCTTTCTCAAAATTAAACAGTGTTTAAAATGGAAAATATTACCGGGCAGTGGTGGCACACGCCTTTATTCCCAGCACTCGGGAGGCAGAGGCAGGCGGATCTTTGTGAGTTCGAGACAAGCCTGGTCTACAAGAGCTAGTTCCAGGACAGGCTCCAAAGCTAGAGAAACCCTGTCTCCAAAAACCAAAAAAAAAAAAATATTGAAAAGTTTTCATTTTCATCCAGAATTGATCCTAACAAGGGTAGATGGTTTAGGTTCAATTTAAACTTAAAAGAGTTGCAGAAATAATAAATAATAAATAAAAAATAATAAATAAATAAAAAGCCACTGCTGTCCCTTTTTTTTTATTGTATACAACTGAAGCCATTAGTAGATGACGCCTTTAAAAAGTTGTGTCTGCCCTCCCCTTAAGGCTCAGGGACCTTTACTGAAGATGAGGCAGAAAGATTTCAGAGCCCGAGGAGATGGTTGACACCCAAGAACCAGAGTCTTCCAGACATAGCAAGACGGAACACTGTAGGAGGGTCCACCTTTATTTCTGTTGCTTTCATTAGTTAAATAAAGACTTGGCCTGGCTTGTAAGATAGGTCAGCCCTTAGGTGGGTGGAGTAGACAGAATGGAAGTTCTGGGAAGAAAGGAAGTGAGAGCCAGTCGCCATGAGGCTCCCTTCGCAGATGGATGCAGGTTAGACCTTTCCAGTAAGTCACCCACTTCGTGGTGACATACAGACTTTTATAATGGGTTAGTTTAGATGTGAGGGCTAGCCAAGGAAAGGCTGGTGATAATGGGCCAGGCAGAACTTAAATGAATCCAGTTTGTCATGTGGTTATTTTGGGCATAAGCAAACAACCAGCGGCTGAGTGGGCCGGCGGCTGGGGGCTGGGAGCCAGGCTCTGGGAACAAAACCCACACCTCTCCCCCATTTAAAACAGAACACATCTGACCTCACAGAGCCTATGGCAGTATATAAAAGACATACACAGATTCCCAGATGGGGATCCAGTGCTGAGAGGGAGACATGGACACGGGGCCCCACCCCTAACCAACCAAGCTACAGTTACAGCTGATACCGGATGGCAAAGGAAAAATTCGGTTTCTCTGATGGAGTCTCATGGGTATATTAAACCATACTTCAGAGTAGGCCTCATGCTCAAGAGTAGATGCCAACACAAACTCAGTGGTAGTTTTGTAGGTTTTTTTTGTCTCATTTTGCTTTTGGGACTTTTTGTGTGTATGTTTCTTTTTATTAATCATTTTTTTGAGGAGAACAAAATAGAAGAAGAGAGAGGAGAGAGAAAGCAAGCATAAAGTTGAACGGGTAAGGAAAAGCATGAGTAAAATATATTATAGAAATTTTTTTTCAATAAAAAAGGAAACGTTGTTTTGGGGGTAAGGTAGCTCCAAGGCCACACAATGAATTTACAAGACTTCAGGGATTTGATACTGACTGTTTGATGGGGATTTAGGCAGGGCTACATCCAGTTCCTTGGCAAAAGAAAGGGAATTTGCAGTGTAGCACAAGATGGCTTTCTTCGCCTTTCATCTATGCTGCTGGAATTCCTGGGGCATCAGTCTTCATGCCACAGGATATTCCCGGGTCTGACACTCTCATGGTGCATAGAGTAGATTCTGTAGTTTGAGTTTGGTTTAAAACCTTAGTAAGGTGGTCCTTTTTCCCCACGGAGAATATAGGAGAAGAGAATCTTTACAAACACCCAGCCGCATCCTTCTGCTAATACTGTGGCATAAACATATTTGCATTCAGCGTTTCACAAGAAGATTCTAGGCTCTGCCTTTCCATTGTCAGCAGCAATAAACTATTCTAAAGACTCGACTTGGGTAGCCAAGAATCCCCACTAAAAGCCAGCAAATGAGGAAGACAGGCTAAGGTCACTGAATAGAAGCTGTATTATTCTTTCTTCAAAGAAGGGAAGCCATCTAAGATAAGGTATTCTATTTTCCAAAGTGTTCTAGCAAGAGAGAAAGCATGAATCTGCCATTAAAAAAACGAATAACCAATCCAAACCTATGCTGGGCTTGAAACACAGCTGTGCCAGTTGAGGAGATGACTCATCCATTGGAGAAGTTCCCAAAGAAGGAAACATAGTTTAACAATGCCCCCAGCTCCAATGTTTTCAAGGTTACTTCCTTTTCATCTAGGTGTCATTGCGTTGGTGTGTGTGTGTGTGTGTGTGTGTGTGTGTGTGTGTGTGTGTGTGCTGGCCTTGAACTCACAGAGTTCCACCCACTGTGGAATCAAGAGGAGGGGATAGATGGTGCCTATGAAAACATTACTGGAAACGTGGAACTAATCTGGACTTTGGGGGATGGACTTTTCACCAGCTGAGGAAGGAAAAGCAAGGTGAGGAAGTGGGTTTCTAAGCAGGGGGTGTCAAGGAAGACGTGGGAGCCAAAAAAGCAAAAGTGGCTGAATAGATGGCTGTGGACCTGAGGATTAGTGACGAAAGAAATAATGGCCAAAGGGAAAGTGACAGACAGATTCTGAACGATTTATGTAGCACAACCATTTCCCTGTCGGCTCCCTTCTCCTGAGACGCTCCACTCTGAGGATGCACCTCTACCTTGCGCTCTCACCGGCCAGCAGTTCTTTCATGATTCACAGCTTTCAAAACACTTCATCTTTAAAAGCTCAACATCAAACCCCGGCGTGAGAGTCACCCTGCCGCGGCTGTCCAGATGCCGCCACAGCACGCGGCTGTTTCCTATTTGCTTCCAGTCTGGGTCACGTTGTCCTTTCCTGCCGGTTTTGGTTTCTGACCAATCAGTAGTGAATTCTTTCCCTCTCTAGCTTTTACCTGTCAGGTGGATGAATCTGTCAAAAAAAAAAAGTGTATAGCTTTGCTTTGACCTCATAGAAGAAATGTTTTCTGCAAGACGACAATTGACCCTTCCTTTGCTCCTTGTGTAGACTTTTTTTGGAGACTGACTTTTGGGTACTCTTTATTACATTATTTGTGTCCCTGGCAAATGTGGAGGAAGCCAAGCTCTGAAGCAATGGTGCATTTTAAGGAGGGCACAGGTAGGACACGGGTTACTTCTGCTACCATGAGGGCAAACTGGGCTGCACGGTCGCTTTTTCACCTCTAATACCTCAGAAGGGAACCAAGGGATTCATTATCATAAAAGGCACCAACCATGGCTCCGTAGTCCTAGAACTAATGAACACACAATAAATCCTACGTCCCACAAGCAAACCCTGAATGACACAGGCTAAAGAAACATGAGCTTTCAACCCATCAATCTCCATCTTACCTTGATAGCAGTCATGAATGTCTCCCAATGCCAAAGCAGGGCATAGTTATAATTCAAAAAGAGTAAAGATTTTCAAACCTTGAAAAACCACTTTGGATTTATGGGGCAGAATCAAAATTTCATTCTTTCTCCCAAGAGTAAAACTAAAAAAGAAAAAGAAAAGAAAAGAAAAAAGAATCTAGTGTTCTTTGGTGGGCAGTAGCTTAGCATTTTCACCCAGAACACTCTTACATAGCCTGTGAATATTCAAGAATTGTCTAAACCCGAGTTTACCATCCTGGCTGTGGGCTGGGTGTGTCACGAGAGCCGTGTTTCTCATCTGGCTAATTATTCTGGGCTGCTCTTGAGTGATATGCTCCTTCAGATTCTATCTTGGTTTTCTGAGGTCCTCATGAGGTTTTCAGCTTTGAGGAGTTCTTTTGTTATTTAACGGTAGCTTCTGAAAACCAGCTTACCTCTGAGAACCTAAATGCTATCTGTACTGAAAAAAAGACAGTACTTAAAGTGCTGCTCTTGATTGTCCAATCAGGTGAAGGGATGGCTCTGAGTTTCTCTACCAGCATAAATTCGGTTTGCAGTTTAATTTAGGAATAATGACGTAATCTTTTCTTAAAGCTGCAATGGTCTAACTATATTTCTTCTAGGATGATGTGAAGAAAAACTAAAAATGTTCAGTAACTTAGTCCATTATAGAAAAACAAAATTTTCGTTCTAGAGTAAAAATAATGGCTAACACTTAATTGTGGCCCATATTTAATTTGCAGAAGCGGTTAACTATTTTAGGTGATCAAAAGCTCTTTGTATATAGTCTTATCTACTGCAGACCTTCCTCACTGTGAAACCCATTTCACTATGGTATTTCGATAACGAAAATGGTGTATACTAAAGGAAAATATATGTCCAAGCATACATTTGTGATAGTTCTAGGCTATCCACATTCCATCTGAGTCATTCCTCATCCTCCTAGCTGACACGAGCATAAAGGATCACCCAGCAGTCTGCAGGAAGTCATGAAGGATATCTGGTATCTCAATTCTTGAGGCAAATTAAAGTCGGGGTTTTGTGGTTCTACTCCCTCTTTTGAGAAATGCAAAATTGTTTTTATGTTTCCCTTCTAAATATTGGGAAATCCAAACTTAACCCTTTGTTTTAGAGCTGTAAGAAAATGACCATGAAATCAGCAATGGGTGTAATGTCTGAGGCAATTTTGCTAGTCGTGTAGTCTGATGAAATAAGTGACTTACGTGACAGTGTTGATGAAGAGAGACAGTTTGAAGCTTACCGTCCTGGAGAAGGTATCCCGAGCCTTTAGATTTGGTTAAAAATACCTAGTATGAGAAATGGAAATGAGCAAGAACTATAGGAAATAGGCTAAAAGGCAAACTTTTCTAAACCATGGGCAGAAGAGTTAATATATCTCTGGAGGAAGCAGGACACCTTTCCTCTTAGAGGTTTAGCAAACGCTTTGGAAACCTGCACAAGATTCATTCTCATACTTTTTAAAACACCCATAAACCAGTGTTATGATTAGGATTCATCTAAAAATTTCAGGAACATTATATTTTAGTATTTTCTGTGTAAATTATCTTTCATAATATTTACAACAGAAAAATTCATTCAAGGAAAAAATTTGATGAAATATTTGTATTTGCATCAAAGCATATTTTATAGATAGGCAGCATATTTCTTACTTATTTTAACCATTGCCATAATGCCCAACATTGACAAAGCCATTTTATACATAATTTTTTATTTTACATGATAAATTCACATTTCATATGGTCCAGTCCTTAATTCTCCAAAGCCATGTGAAGCACAGGGTACCAGCTTCTATGTACTCTCAACACTACAGATGGAGGAGAAACCCAGCAGAAGACATTGCAGAGTCAGAGGGTCACAAAGCAGCATCACATAGGCAATTTAGGCAATTTGGGATTATGAAACATTTACTCATTATGTTGTTATGTAAATTTGGCAGTTTTTAAAAAAAATCTACTAGATAAACACTTTTGTATAAAGCCTTGTGAATCATTCTTGGTCATCTAAAAAGAGAAGCCCTTTATGTAAGGTTCAGTAGTGTAACCTATGCACTACTTTTCTTATCTCATGCTGCCTAAAGAAGGCCCGTGTGATAGGAGTTTGGGGTTTTAGAAGTCCCAGAGAAACTAGGGAAGCAATGAATATACCTCAACATAAAGGCAGTTTACAGCAAGCCACAGCCGACATCAATCTAAACAGAAAACTCAAAGCATTTCTGCTGAACTCAGGAATAAGACAAAGATGTCTACTCTTTCTCTATCTATTCAATATACTACCTGATGTCTTAGCTAGAGAAATAAAACAACTGAAGGAGATCACGAGGATGCAAACAGGAAGGAAAAAGACCAAAGTACTTATACTTGCAGATTATAAGATTTTCTATATAAAATATTTCAAAGACTCCACCAGGAAAAATCTACAGCTAAGAGATACTTTCAGCAAAGTAGCAAGATACAAAATTAGTGCATAAAACTGTGTAGCTTTTCTATATACAAAAAAGAAAAAAAAAGAAACAAACTGAGAAAGAAATTAAGGAATTAATACTTTTCACAATAGCCTCAAAAGTACATTGGGATAACTCTGGACAAGTACGCAAAAAAGCCTATGTAGTAAATATTTTAAAAATCTGAAGGAATAAAATGAAATAGATATCAAAAAGTGTAATTCTCCCATTCTCATGGATTAATAAGATTAATATAGTGAAAGTGACCATCCTACCAAAATCAATATAGAGACTGAATATAACCCCCATCAAAATTCCAGCACAATTCTCCACAGAAATTGAAAGGAGATTTTGCAGATTCACATGGAAATACAAAAGTATCAATATAACTAACACAATCCCAAATAACAAAAGAATTTCTGCAAGTATCACTACCCCAAGTTTAAGTTGTGTTACAAGGTTAATGTAATAAAAACAGCACAGCATTGTCATAAAAATACATGTATTGATCAATAAAATCAAATTGAAGACCCACACATAACTCTACACAGCTATGGACACTTGATTTTTGACAGAGAAGCCAGAAATAAACATTAGGGAAAGACAACATCTTCAACAAATGCTGTTGGTCAAACTGAATAGCTGTCTGTAGAATAAGAACTGACCCGTATCTAGCAAACTGCCCAAACTTAACTGTATTAGACCAAGAATTTCAACATAAAATGAGACCATGAATCTGATAGAAGACCTTGTGGGGAACAAGCTTGAACTCAGTGGTACAGAAGAGGACTTTCTGAACAGGAGGGCACAAACAGCACAGGCTCTAAGACCAGCACATAATAAATAACACCTCATGAATCTGTAAAGCTTCTGAGTAGCCCGGGACAGCATCATTCTAACAAAGAAGCAACCGACAGCATGGTAATTACACATATGAAAGAGGGTTAATATCTAAAATATATAAAGAACTAAAACAACATCAAGAAAGTGAATAACCTAATTAAAAAGTGGTATATAGAATTAATCAGAAAGGTCTCAAAAGGTAAAATACAAATGACTGCTATGGGACAGTGGTCTGTACCCCATCACTTGTATTTTAATAAAACACTGATTGGCCAGTAGCCAGGCAGGAAGGTAGGGTGACCAGGCAGAAATTAGAGGTGGGGCAATAAGAACAGGAAGAAGAAAGACACAGTCTGCAGTTATCACCCAGACACAGAGGAAGCAAGATGAGAATGCCTCACTGAACAGGTACCAAGCCACATGGCTAACACAGACAAGAATAATGGGTTAACATAAGATGTAAGAATTAGTTAATAAGAAGCCTGAGCTAATAGGCCAACCAGTTCATAATTAATGGGGTCTTATTGGGTAGATCAACTCCCCTCCAGTTAGGAACCAAACCAAGGAGTAGTTGGCCAACTCACAATAAATTCAGTTGTATCCTTGTGTAGTTTTTTTCTGTATTATGCTCTGTTTTAGCATTTTGTTTTTGTGGGGTTTTGTTTTGTTTGTTTTTGTTTCTAGGGTTTTAAATCTTTTTATTTTGAGATAGAGAGAAGGGAGAAAGAGAACATACAGTTGTATGGGGAAAATCTGGGAGGATTTTGGTGAGAAAAAGACATAACCACAATATATTGTAGGAAATTTTTCAAGAAAAATATTTTAAAATTACTATCAAAATACATTGCAAACAAAAAAGCAATAAATTATATTTGGAAGAGCTGAAGCTCAGATGCTTTATTTTTTGAGTGATACCATGAAAAGGCATAATGACTACTCTGTTTTTAATCATTTGACTTTTCGTTTGTTTTGCTTTATTTTATTTCTCATGAAGATTTTGATGTCTCTTGTCTCCTTGCCCTCTTTCTTCAGAGATCCATTTAACGCCTGTCAGATGTCATGTTACATGTTATAATAACACCACATGGTTATATACGATGCCATAAAATATACACATATGACAGCCAGTCATAACCGTGTCAATGATGATGATCAGCTTCCATTATACATTTTAAACGTCCATATGACATTTACATCACAGCTACCTCTACGCTCATCTTTGTGATTGCAATTTTTTTTTTTAAAAAAAATTCACCACACATTTTCACCCCTTTCTTTCAAAATAATCATTGCACGGAGAAAAAGGAAGCCAAGCAAACACGTTTGATGACCTAAGTACATTCTTTTCATGAATTTAAAAGTTTTTCTGCTAATCACTGTGGGTGAATGAAGAGTAGGCCATCTGAAATAGATTATCTGTAAGCACAAAGTAATGTCTCTCAAATATTTTATTTTAGAAAATTTGCAAAACATACACAAATGTCACAGTGCTATCATCTATGAAGGGAAACAAGAACAGAAATTTTTATGTCAAAGTAGGAAACATTGAATAAGATGAAAAACAGAAGTGAAGTAGCAAATAAAAGGAAAATATCCCTGGAAATGCTGAACAAATTGAAGAACTTTAGCTGATTTTCCACATTTATGTCCTTGCAACAGTGGAGAAGGTGAAACCATGTGTGATGTGATTTGTTCAGATGCCAAAATAAACACTCACTGCCTCTCAACGCTGTGTTTCGGTCTGTGAAATTAGGAAATCCACGCAATGCACATGGGTGAAGGTATTCGATTCCTCTTGGGTTCTTCTTACATATTTTAAGGAACTGTTACCTTCATTCACATGTTGCACGGAATATCTTCATGGTACAGACCTCATCCAGCTGTATCAGAAGCCAGAGACAAAGCTCAAGGCCTCTGTCTTTTCCAGAATGAGCTAAATTAAAGTCACTTTATAATGTTACACTATCAAACTGAAGATGGAGGAGATAAAATGTTTAGTATTCCAAGCATGACCCCGAGTCACAATGTAAAGCCACCATCTGAGAGAAAAGGCTTTAGCCAAACTCCATAGAGAACAATAATTGAGAATAAACCCTATAATAAATAGTAAAGTTAAAACCCAGAAGCCTCAAACTAACCAGCCACACAAAGGCTCACTGGTTAACTAATGTATACTTATGCCATTCTTGTCTCACGCCAAGGAAATAACTATTTGTGAGTAAAACTGTGTGTCCTTCCTTCCACACTGAATCCTCTTAGTCAGGTATCAGCAAATACCATTTGTGCCCATTGTCTCAGAGAAAAATATAGACTAATTAAAATGCTAATCTTTAGTAAACACATAAGTGCTTGCATGAAAATTAAACACTTTGGCTGCTAATTTGTGAATGCATGCTCAGACATTAGGAACACTGGAACTAGTGTGAACTTGGCAATCTTGGGCTTAAAACAGCCCCGTCTACATGTCAAATCCACTTCACAGCTGAAGAGTATCTACCATTGAAATCACCCAGTGTGCCTTCTCTCAAGAGTATGTCAGGAGAAAAGGAAAAGTGATGTGCACTTTGAGGAGATTATTGAAAGCCCGAGGATTCATTAGGAGAGAACTTAATTGTGATTGAATCTATAATCCTTTCAGTTCATCCCATAAATAATAACAGTCTGAACTCTATTGAATCACGTGGCGTCTTTTGCACAAACCTATAGAAGAGGGTTCTCAAAATTGAATAGATGGAGTTGAATGGACCTGCGAAGTGGGAACTGGAATTTGATGGACAGCCTTTCACCTCTAGGTTATTGGTTTGTATCTGACCCAGGTGATGAAAAGTCGTTACTCTACAATGGCTGTTTAGTAGTTTTCTGTAATGAGCTGTTGGCTCCAGTCCATCCCTCAGTGGACAGGTGTCTGTTCACATTCCCAAATCACCACTCCACTTGTCAGTCACATTTGAGGTCAAGGACTAAATAGGAACTGGGGCTGAAATACTTTCTCATTCTGATGAGTACAGGCTTTCTTTGTTGGTTGACTTGGGTGAAAAGCAAAACCCACCATAGTCCCTGTTCACGCCCTGCCTCCTTCTATAAAAGAAGACTTTATTGTTTATAGCTTCAACCATAATGAGAAGTTATTAGGCCCTCGAATGTACGTGCTTTTATTGTAACATATCACAAAAGAGATATCTAAATACACTCTTTGCCTCAAAGGACATTAAAATTTAAATTTACTTGCTGGCTTCAACAGGATGTATCATACTGAGAAAGCGTTTGCATCTGGCTTTAATTCATGGATATAAGAGAATCGTGATGCAGGCCTGAATCCTCAGTGAGGAAAATGTCCGGAGAGCCAAGGGATGCACATCCTACGATACTCTTGCCTGAAGGGCAGCTCTCTCCGAGGTAGAGAGTAGAAGACACGTAGGGACGCCTCGGGTTACTGTCTTCTGGGTCTTTTAGAGGGGAGATAAACTTCTTTGTGTAAACTTGGTTTAACTTCTTGTGCTTCCGTGGTTTATACCATTATAAAGGCACAGCTTTTTTTTTTTTTCTTAGTATTTCTGGACTAGCTTGTGTCTGCAGCAGCTAACTGGTCAAGGCCGGAAGTTGGGAACTGAGATGTTGCTAACTTGGGACTTTGGATTGAATGTCCCATTACGGACATGAGTCGGGGTTCCATGTATAAACCAGCTGAGCATCTCAAAGGTTTATGGAGGAATGAAGAAGTTCATCCTCACCTGTTTCTGTGCTCTGGTCTCTACTCACTTAGGAAATTTTCTGTTCTAGTGAAGCTTATTGATGAGAACACAACCAACTTTTTTTTTTTTAAAAAAAAGAGCTGAGTTTAATGAAAAATTTTAATTCAGGCTTAATTATCGTTTTTCTTTTACCTCATTTTAAGGCCCTAAACATCCACACAAAACTGCTAGCTAGATCATCACACCGTTATTTTAATAACAAACTGTTAGCTAGATCATCACACCATTTTACTCATAGATCTGGTAGCAAACATTAGATACTTGTTTATTTTTAGAAACAAACACCACGGCCCCTTTTTTGATCTTATTTCTGTATTTGTTACTTTTAGACATAGTAAGAAAATTGTCTAAATTTTAGGTCTTTTTTTGGTAGCGTGACCTTCTATAGATAAACATCAGTTAGTGTTTACATTAGATCCCCGTAATATAGAAAGTGCTTAGGAAATCTGTACACTTTAGTAAATCTGAACACTTGAGTCAAAGTTTGGCAATGTTCATTAATTATTATTTAATTAATTAATATTATTTAATTAGTTAATATTTTTGTTAGAAGGCAAGTTTCATTTGAATAAATATCTAATAAGTTTATGAAGCATCAGCAATAGTATAAATAATGAAGAAGAGAAAGATAGGTAAGAACTATTTTCTCATTTCTTAGGAAAAATATGACATATTTCTCTCTAACACATAATAAGGATTATTTCCATTATATTACTCTTCTTTTGTGAGAACATGAAAGTAGAATAACTGGGACTGAAGAGATGGCTCAGAAGTAGAGTTTGTAATTCTTTTACGCAAATTTAGTTCTCGGCGCTATGTGGGGGAGCTCACACTGACTGTAATGGGTACCTGCATCCACACACGCACACACCACCACACAACACACATACACACACATGCACACACAATTCAACAGATAACTTTTAAAAAGAAACAAGAATAACGGCACCTTTGCAGAGGGGGTGTTAGCAGAAATGTACACTGTTTTGTTTCTAGGAATTTGGGCTGGACTTGAACTTGACAAAACCCTACCCATAGAGAATGATACGTTGTGTCCTGCTCCTCTCATTCTTGCTGCTCGTATTCAGGCTGGACAGTCAACATCTGCTTGATTTGGGAGGTTTGGATTCCATGCTTTGCAGAATTAAACGTAAGATGATTTTTACTGCATCAGCGTAGCTTCTGAAGCTTAAGCTAAACGGCAGGCTAACAAATGCTGTCTGAATGTCGAGCTCCTATTACTATTCAGTTTTCACATCTTGCACCATATCTTTTACTCAAAGAAGTTAATCTTCAGACTAGGAACTTGAGTCCATATTCCTGCAGTTTTTTATTACGAACCATGTTGAGTATGGTGTTGTTACATAATTGCTCATGAAGTGGATGTTTTGGGCAGGTGGTGGAAGCAGCTGCACCCACCCCTTCAATCTGTGCTACTTATTTATCTTAGGTGGGCACAGCAACGAAACAGGATCGGAGTGGGGCCATTACCATTGTCAAAAGTATGGTATGTGTGTTTCATTGTGTCCATGTATCGGTGTGTGAGAGAAAGTGGGGTGTGTGTGTGTGCGTGCTTGCATGTGTGTGTGTGTGTGTTGTTTAAATACAACTGTATTCAGTTTATCACTTTGGTGGGAAACATCTCGTGGCAGCCTTGGGAGAAGGCTTGCAGAAAGTTATTCAGTCTAGCAATTATTGCAAATTAGGACCTTATTCAGGAAAGGATATCAATTGGGGAGTAGGTGGAACACATTAACTATGGCTAATTCAAACCTTCCTTGAATGGGGCACATTTTCTTAGAAGGAGCCATAGAGATAAATGCATCACGTGAATCTCAGAACCAAACTGCTGAATGAAGATATTGGTGGACCGAGACTATTCATTTCCATTTACAGCATCCAAATTGCTAAAGAGTCATGGGAAGGCAGCAAAGAGACTTGTTTTTTTCAAATGCTCCCCGACATTTGTGGGCCTGCGTCATCCAGCGCAGCCTCTCATTCTGTTGCCACCCGGAGTCCCATTCACTGGTTTGTTTAACCTCAAAGTGGGAAAGTAAGGAACACAAATACGCTCATTGTCCGTGCGCTAACAGAATTAAGATTCCCAATACACTGCCTGCATTTGGATGAGGTTTCTTAACACACCCGCTTTCACAGTCCCACCCTTTTCCGTCGATGGTTCTTAAGAACGGCAGAAGCAGGAGACGAGGAATTCTGTAAGCTCATAAATACGAAGCACACTGTGTTTGAATAATGCAGGGAGGTGATGCAAACGGACCAATGCCAGGAAGCGCAGAGGGAAAGCTCACAATTCAGCCTCACATCGCTATGAATAAGAAGGAAGGAGAAAGGGGCACTGTGTTAGCTTCAGCTACGCTGCCAGGAGACTCGGGTAGTTCTGTCTAATGGGCCAGCGTGGCACTGTGCTCTGAATCACACACTGTTTACCCAGAAGACAGGAAGTAGGCCTATTGTGCCCCAGAAAGGCCAGCTTCAAAAGCTGGGAATTACATAATAATGTTTATTTCACACCACACAGTATTTGCTTGAGGAGCTGTAAGCTTTTGGAAGAAACCTGTATCAAGTGTTTTGCCAGTCACTGTCAGACCAGCCCCGGGTGTTCGGTGTGGGGGCCAGCACTGTGTGATTGCCTGCCAGGACCAACCCATATTTTCTCCAGCTATTTGTACTAACCTGGAGCTTAGAGAATGACACTTGCTATTTTTTTT